>CM062809.1:677309788-677824788 GCA_031772625.1 Pinus tabuliformis | reverse complement strand
TGGGTAGCCGCTACGTCCAGGGTTTTAAACATTGAGTGGACACCACCCGAAGGGCATCAACACCCCTCGGCCTATTTACTGACCTAACCCCAAGAGCTTTCGGGATTCGACCCTGTGACCTCCCATTGGCGAGGCACTTGATTTGACCGATTGAGCTAACTCTTGGGGTTGTTTTAGTCAATATACTATATATAAACATAATAAAAATAATAATAAATTATTAGTATATATATTCAATAAGAATATATCCTTGTATATCCTCGTAGAAAACCATCAATGAGTAGAGGAGAGCAGGCAGAACACCCATTAGGAACCTTGAAGAGAGAAGAGGAAACCATTCTTAACTGAGGGTGAAAAAAGTTATCCATTATCTTGGTAGAGTCACTTAATCAAGGCGGAGCCATGGCATGTTGATCTTTATTATGAGTTGAATCTAAATAAATTGGTGGCCCAACACCTCACTCTCCAAGGTTGGGTAAGAAATAAATTACTAGTAGAGTCCCTTCATTATCAAAAAAGGCCCCTTTCATTATGTGGGAAAACATAGTTCTATAATGGGACCCCAACTAAAGATACTAGCTCTCCTTTGTTAGGTCCCTATAATACTAGTGTATCCCCCCTATTGTTATTGTTATGCCCCATAGAACCCCACTACTTTTATTGTTGTGCCCTTACATTATTATTGTTATGTATGCTCTAATTATATTGTGACCCCTTAGACTCTTATATATATACCATGGAGGTATTGTCATTTGTATCATCTAAGAATTGTTCATTTCTGTGATGTAAAGGAGGTTCCCCACTCGAATAGGTTAATTTTCAAGTCGTTGATCTATCTTTTCTTCTGTTTTGTGATCTGGTTGTATAACATTTGGTATCATAGCTTTGGATTCTAGGGTTTCGATGCTTCAAACAGGTCATCTTGGAATTTTTGCTATACCTTTTTTTATACGAAGCTTCAAAAGCTAAAATTTTGACCACGTGGAACCAAAATCTTGGTGAACTTCATGTAGAAATTTTAGATCTTGGTTCTTTATATTTTCTGAGATATGGTCTGAAGAAGTTATAGTTTTTGCATGCTCTAGAATTGAATCTCAAACAAGTGACCTAGGGAAAATAGTCATAACTTTCTCTACAAGCATCGGATTTGAATTTCCTAAAAATTTATTAAAATCAAATGGACTTTATATTTTTTATATCATTTTCGGGGCCGAATTTTGAAATAGTTACACGTGGAATTTCGTACAAGTTCTCTCTACTGAACTAGTCCATAACCAAGTCATTCTAGGAGATTGGGCATAGATTTATATTGAGGAATCCAATATTGATCTTACTCATGGCATTGGAAAGAAGACTTGGAGGGATACCATAGGACAAAATTTCAAACCTTGGAGAGACGAAATTACACAGGTACAACTGCTTCAAGATTGACCTCCTAAAAGCAAGAAAAAAGTGTGTATTTTTTTTTAAATTGCATAACTTTTGTTTGAAAAATTAGTTTGAAGTGATTCCAAGGGAATATTGAAGCAAAAATATAAGTATTTGGTTATGAAATTCCTCCTGAACAAAATAATTCTACACCCATTAAGCCCTCAAAAAGCTCTACTATAATTCATGAAGAGGAAGAATCGCAACATGATATATCAAAATTACGGGACCAAGTGCAACAAATTTCGCTCTAAAATAGAGCAACTAAATATGAACTAAAATGGGATATGGATGGTTTAAAAGAACAAATAAAATGTGACATGAATGGTTTAAAAGCATAAATAAAATGTGCCATGAATGGTTTAAAAGTAAACATGGAAGGTTTGAAGGAAGGTTTGACAAAGTTGCTATAAGAAATGCTTCCTAATGGCGAGAAGGTATTCCATGAAACTCATGATGAGAATAAAAGGAATGTTAATAATGATTTTAGAGACTCTAACTTTATATTGAATACCAACCACATTCCAAAAATCAATATGAGTAAGTTTGATGGCAAGGATTCGGTAACATGGATACTACAGATGGAGCAATATTTTGATCTACATTATGTGCAACACACACAAAAGGTATGCATTGCATCTTTATATTTAGAACCTAATCAGTTTGTATGGTATCGATGGCTTTTTTCTCATAAACCACCTATCACTTGGTCAATTTTTACGCATGAAATGATAGCACGTTATGAGGATACAAAGAGCAGCACCTTCTTTAGCCAACTGATAAATCTCAAACAAAAGGGTTAAATGGTGAAGCATATTGAGCACTTCCAAAAATTCAATATTAGAGTACCTGATATTCTAGAGCAGCATAGGATTGATGCCTTCATAGGGACTTTGAAGGATAACAACCAACATGAGGTTCGTCTTTGGGAACTTGATTCATTGGAGAAGGCATTCAGGGTGACAAGAAAAGTTGAAAGAAAAATTATGGCAAAAAGGAAGTATACCACTCACAATTATAAAGTTGGAAGTGTTGTTTCTCCTAGCCTTCCACAACCTACAAGGAAAAAAGAGAAAAATGGTTTTGTTACAGTTGTGATAGAAAATACACTAAAGGTCATAAGTGTGCTGAGAATAAATTATTTTACATAGATTGTGAAGAGGACGAAGAAAAGGAACAAGAAACATCAAAAAAAGGGGATATACACCAAGAAACAACCCCAGAGAAAGAATAAATGAGTTTGACCATATCTTATAATACATTAGAGGGAATTACCATTCCTCAAACTCTCAAGATAGAAGGATATATCAAGAAGAAAAAGGTAATAGCGTTGATTGATTTGGGTAGTACCCATATATTTTGTTGTAGTGTTTTCCTCTCAAATATGTACGAAAAGAATCCACTTAAGATTGTGGATGACAAAAAAATCTCAACAATATAAATGGCTGCTAAACATTGTAGATCTACAACAACTGATAGAAGCAAAACCTGCCAAAGTCTTGATCTATGTCACAATTATAGTTAAACAACAAAAAGAAACAATAATAACTCCAATCATCCAATGGAAACCAGATATCCAAAGAATAGTTTTATTATAACACCTATGAAGGGAACAAATAAATGTTACTAGTCCCCTTCTATGGGATGGGTTATTGGCTATCCTCAAACATCTTCAGCTTGTATAGAGTCTCTCTCCTCTATAATGTGTAAACCCAACAAAAATATGGTGTGAGACAATGAAAATAATTAGAGTTACAACAGCGAGTGCAACAAAATATTAAGTTATCCTCGAATAATAAGAAATAATAAGATATTATTAACCCCGTTCTTGGAATAACCACTTGGAATATTTTATTATATTTGGTTAGGAGGGAAAAAGTATTTAAACTTTTATTTAGAAATAATAAATAAATAAATGATTTATTTATCATCTCAAGAAATTGGTTAAGGAATAATAAACAAATAATGATTTATTTAATTATTCCTAAGGGATTTTGTCAAATTTGACAAAGAATAATAATTAAGTAGTGATTAATTAGTTATTCTTAGAGAAAAATAAGATAATTAATGATTTATCTATTGATTTTTCATAATTGGGTAAATATGACAAGTAATAATAATTGAACAATGGTTTAATTAATTATTCCAGGAATAAAATCAAATAAATAGTGATTTATTTAATTATTCTTCATGGGTTTAATTATAAATTACTTAACAAAGGTAGTTTATTAAGTAATTTCTCACAGTGAAAGAAACTTTATTATGGTAAAATTGGCTTTACATGGTGTACTTTAATTCATCTAGTAAATTAGGCTAGATGATCAATTTTTTGGTGATAACAGATTGCCCCCCCAACATACGAGTGTTAGGAGAAAAACATATGACCGAAGTACGTTTTAAAGACACAATCACTAGACAACAAAGTGGAGTCAGAGAGAGAGAGAGAGACCAATAAAGTTGAAATGAAGGAGGATAGGGACAGAGGGAGCGAGACCAATGCAAGTCTCCTTTTATGTTGTGGTACCAAACCTCAATGAGGTGAGGGAGGCATACCTATACCCGTTGAGATAACTTAGTAAAAAAATAATGGTGCGCCTAGAAACATAAAACTAACCAATGAAGTACATGCTGAATGGTACATGACAT
Source organism: Pinus tabuliformis (assembly GCA_031772625.1). Taxonomy (NCBI): domain Eukaryota; kingdom Viridiplantae; phylum Streptophyta; class Pinopsida; order Pinales; family Pinaceae; genus Pinus; species Pinus tabuliformis. The sequence goes on along the minus strand of CM062809.1, from coordinate 677,820,714 downwards.
GCTGGCATAACTGAGCCATAAAATAATACAATGTGTCCCATATACATAATGCACCTGGAAAAACATGAGCCAAGACTAAATACAATAACATCTGAGTACATGAGATATGATGGCTCTTCCCTAAAAAAAAAGGGTGGAAGGGTTGGTAGAACAACCGAAGAAGCCATGTTGAATAGGGAAGGGCTCTGCAAAACTGAATGGATCATATAAAGGAGACGAGCATGCTATGAACATTGTGATCGATGAGAACCAAACCCATCAAATCTTCGAACATGCATCTTAGGTTGTAGCATAATAGGAATGCATCCAGGCATGTGGGGGGATACCTGAAGGGCCACCGCCTCATGAGGTATGAAACATCTCACACACACACACCCGGGAATCACTAGTACAATCTGCTACATCACTGGACCATCAACTGTATGAATCACAAACATGAAACAACCAGTGAAAGGGCAATGATGAGTCCCTTTGCTTAATCCAAGGCACCTAATAGAATGGAAGCTAGAACCAAGATACATCGCCCTCTAAGCCATTCTTCTGTAATAAATGAGCTGATGTCGACAGAATAGGGCCCATGATAGGTAAGGCAATGAGGATCCTCAACTAAGCCATGAGGGAAAATAGTAATGTGACTGATGGACTAACACTAGGGACAATGGAAAATGATGGGACTGAGGGACAAACATACAACTTCCCTTGTGAGAGCATAACGTGCATGGTTGACCTAACAGCAACTGACTCAACTACGGAGAGGATGGGGGATAGTATGACTAGAGGCCAAAATGGGAAACACAGGATGAACGATATGCAAAAATGGATGGAATACTATGACATGATATTGTGAAACAGACTCCATGGATGCAAAGGTGACTCATCGTGGATGCTCTGGACAAGGGCAACTTGATGACGCTGGCACACAGAATAGGCCTAGTGGGGACCATGAAAGCACGAGTAAATGATGGTTACTCATGAAGAACATCGACACATGAGACGATAAGTATTAAGGGGAGATGGTACCTAAGGCACAAGTGTCGCATATGAAGAAATTTGATTTTGAGAGGCAACAAAGTGACCCCTCTTAGAAAAATGACTTCTTGGTGAAGTATCAAATCATCAAAAAAGAAGAGAGACCCATTAGAGTAGGCATTGGGAGTTTTCCAATGGTGTTGATGGTTCATTAAATGGAGCTACGGTCTGGTCACAATGTTCAACAGAAAAACTGTGGGTTTTCCTATAAAAGGGTGTTTTCCTTCAAATTTGAGAGGAGAAGAAGGCCCTAAATCTTATGGAGATCGTAGCGAACAAACCAACCATCAAAATCGGGATCTATGATTTTCAAGCAAGTGGCCTTACTTTTCTAAAGATGGCCTTAATGATTCTTGGAACAATGGTTCCTGGCGAAGAATTAAGGGAAGAGGAAAACAAGAATGAGCTACTGGAGGAGGTCTAGAATCATCCTCACCCATGAAGTCAAACATGGGGACTATGTGGACATAGAGTAAAATATTTGAAGATATGGTATCAAACGTCTATGATATGCAATGTGCATATGGCTCACCAGAGAGCTTGGTAGCACAAACTATCCAAGGAATGGGAGGATAATTGACCATACCTAGATCTAGTGGGATCTAGGCCGAGACTTATGTTAAGTAATTGAGAATATGGCGAGGGGAAAACCATCATGCCCCAAAGCATGGGATACTGCCTGCAAACATATGTGATGAAGGGGACTGATATGGTATGCAAAGGTGGGAATGATGCCCCCTAGCACGAAGAGTTTGTGGAGTGCCATGTGTTTCGAGTGCTCAGAAAATGGATTCAAGCATCTTGGTCCAACTTGGCGCAAGATCCTCCAAAGAAGATGTAGGGGCCTATCTGTCCCCCAGTATGATATGGGCATACTAGATGTATTTAGAGTGGTGGACTCCAAATACTTATATGTTTTATGTGATACATAATATGATTATGCATTTTTATATGACGATGATGGTTCACTATGTGTTGTGTTTTATGGTTGTCTTATGTGGTATACATGTGATAAATGCCAATCTAAAATGTTATTTGCAATGGTATCTACATAGTTATTTTGGGCTCTAAGAACATGACTGAAAGTAATGGTTTCAAATTCATGTACTAACGGCTTAACTCGTAGATATTTTCTAAATAGGATTTTGTTATGCACATGATACACACCATTCAATTGCATGACAAGTAGCAAGGAATCTAAATGAAAAAGAATATGAAGGATGCAATGAGCAAGGGCATCGACTAACAAACATATCACTGCATCATATTCAACCTAATTATTGGTGGCAGATCTAATGCACATACCATTTGAAAGGACTAACGTATGCAAGGGGGTAAAATGGCCCAGGCTACCGAGGCTAGATTCTGGGAGAAGCGACTCGCATCGTCAGCATGACCGATATACAGTGTGGATGATGGATCCATATGAAAGGTGCAAAAGACAACAGATGAGATTATGCAATCTACCTAACTTCATGGCAGAAATAAAGACACACAAATAAAATGGATGTGCTATGAGTGACATTTCTTGAGGTAGAGTGCGCTGGGATAATTAGGAAGGAAATGGCCTTCGAAATCCTCCAAAAATATTCCCCCTTGCCTAAGTGCAAGGGTAATCGGGGGTAGACATAACTTCCATGATGTCCTCATTAGACTAGAAGATGGGCAGACAAGAGGAAGACTGACTACATGATGCGGCGACATTACCTGGTGCATCAACCTGAGAAAGAAGGTTCACATACACATCATCTTGAATGGTAGACGATGAATTGGTAGATGGAGGATCTATGGATGTTCATACCTGGGATTCTGTCGAAAAAGGTTTGATAGAACCACGCGCAGAAACCTCAGAAACGTTTTCCTGTGAGGAACTCAAGGATGACGACACGTAAAGGATATGTCCTATGGTGTCCATCATCTCTACATCAGGGGGAGGGATCACAACGGTCAGACCAGAGTCCCCATGTTATAGTTTACTAGTGGTAATAGAATCCATGGGTAGAGGAGTAGGTGTTCCACTACGAGTGGTTTCATATTCACGAAGCGCCTCAAGGAAATCGTGAAATTCATCGAGACGAGGGAAACAATGTGAATAGTGACCATGATGCAGGGCACAAGGGTGATTTTTGCGTAGCATTTTGAGTTTCTTGGGTGGACCCGGCAAGTTAACATGGACTTCAGGGATATTTGACTCAGGGAACGTTTCATGAACCAAAGTTTTGAGATGAGGAATCTAAGGACAATTATTGGTGGCATGCCCAACAACTTTACACAAAGCACACATAGGTGACGGATTTGGGGCCTTAGGGGATGGAGGAGCATGGGGAGCCTTGTCCTTCAGTTCTTTCCTCTTAGCTTTTCCCCTCTATCCGGATGCTTTCACAACAGGAGTGGGTTCCTGTTGAGATTGTGATGGAACAGAAGCAGCAACAAGGGCTGTAGGGACCAGTTGAATCAGGGTCAAAGCATGAGAAGGTCATAGTTGACCAAGCAGAATGCTTGCAGGGGGTTCGATGTGCCATAATAGGATCCCCAAAGTCATGTTAAGAAGGACCAGTGAAGCCATAATAGGGACAAAAAATAATCTCGGAGGGGGGAATAAGAAAGGCATTTGGTCTATAGGGTAATGTCCCAGCGGAATAGTTATTGTATGGTTTAGACCTAGAGGAACAGTTCCTAGTGGAAACATAGGAGAGGCACCCACAAATGGAGGAAATTCTTGGGGGTGGAGCCAGAGGTCTTAGATGGGATGGCAACAGCAGGGTGTTGGTTGTTGGTTGGATGTACTAGACTACTTGAGAGTAGCATGTGACGCTTGTAACATGTAAACACTCATAGAGTTACGCTCTGATATGGAAGGGGGAGGACCAAGGAAAGAACCCAACAATGAGGAATCTTTATATACTTCGGGTGAAACACTATGAGGGGAGTTGAAGACTACTTATCTGACATTGACGAGATAATGGACTCGGGGGAGGTCATGGATGTCGACTCGTAGTAAGTCAATTGATCGATGGTAATGATCTTCCCTTCATGGGGGAAACACATCTTGTGGAATACCTCAGACGCGATGGCTGACATGGCATATGTGTAACTACGACCTAAGAGAATGTTGTTATCCAAAGGGGAATCAATAACTTCAATGTCTACATGGAGAGTCTTGCCCGCAAGGGTCACTGATAGTTACGGTACATTCCAAGGGGCTGGGAGGAGTGTCTGTCCCAAGCAATGCAAAGTGATGGTGGAGTGGGACAACTCATGTGACTTGAGTTGTTTCCAAATGGCAGCGGACATCACACAGGTGGATGCACCATCGTCAATAATGCATTAGGAGACGATGGCATTAAAGACTCTAATCGGTATCTGGAAAGCAACAAATGAAGGCAAAGGGAGATGTTATGATGTATCAACTGGGAAGACAATCAAATGATCGTCAGAAGGATCTACTGTGCCCAAAGTAGTTAGTAGAGCTTTCTTTTGAGATGGGAACAACTGGAGTACTTCCAACATCAAGATGGTGGCAGGTGATTGTGCCAAGTTGTCTACTATATTGTATGTATGGGCAGATCGATTAGAAGTCGCATTATGGCGTAATGGTCCCTTTGGTATCTTGGGAATGGCCTCAACTCTAGGTTGAGGGATCTGTAACGGACCATTTGGTGTTGTAAGAGGCTCAACAGATGCTTTGGTTTTGGGCCCAATGGCAGACGAAGTCAATGGTTTGTCATATTGACGCGACTAAGTTTGCAGGTTGATATTGGAGGAGTTAACCTCATCAGAATTCATCATAAGGATCCTGTAATCACCAGGACCAGAAGGTTGGGGGGATGGGCTACTTGACCTAGCTGAGGTTGAGTAGCAACAAACCCTTATTGAGGGAAAGGATTTGTGAGCACTATCATTTGAGATGGCATAATATTCTGAGGTGATTGTTGACCTCTAGAAGTTGCTTGAGCTTCCCACATTTGGTGGATTTGGGGTAAGAGAGGAAACTCATGTGTATAATGGCCATGTACACAACAACATGCACAAGGCTTTCTCATACGAATAACCTTGTTCTTCTTGGGTTGGCTTCCCTATTGCTAGTTGTTAGAGTTAGGCTGGTTCCCCTGGGGTTCACTAGGTTGATTACCTTAATTACCTTGGTTACCCTTGTTACCCTTCCCCTTATTATTTTTATTTGAATTTTCGGGATTGGTCGCACTTTTTTGTGCAAACACTTGACACTAAGGGGGCGGTGTGGCTACTGGGGATGAGGATGCATGGAAGGCTATGACACTAATGCTTGAGGAGTTGGAGCACTTGGTTGTGCATAAGGAGGAGCAATAGTTTGGTAGACAAGTTGGGGTCCTAAAAACATGTTGCTAGGAGGAGGGGATGAGAGTTAGAGGAATTGGTGCCTCCATGTGGATATCCATAACTTTACCGAGTATGTGGGGAAGGGTGTGAAAGGGTTCCAACGATACTCTCACTATCGTGAGATTCCCCTGGTGCATTAGCACTTCCAGGATGGGGGAAGTCTAGAATGATGGTATAGACATAACCAGATTGCGCATAAATCAAGTCATATCTTAGAGCTGTTTGGAGAGCTTCTTCCTCGACTTGAGGAAAATGGGATGCGATATCTTTTCCAATGGCTGCTAAAAGGTTCCTAAGAAACCAATCTAGGTAGACACGGTCTTCGAAGGGTGGGGCTTGGCATGTGCTCCTCCTTTGATGCCACTCTTGAACATGGTCGGAAAGGCAAGTGGCAGAGGACTAATAGAATAAGGTCAATAGCTCCATACCAGTGTTATACTAGAGAGGTGGCTAGAAATATGAGAGGAATTCCTTAAAAAGGGTCGTAAAAATGGAATGAGATGCAGTGGGTTGGTCTACATACCATTTTGCAACCTCTAGTGAGCGTGCGTTATAAGAGTCGAAAGCGAATGGAGTCATTGGTAATGGAGTTAGATGAAAACCACATGTGGAAGGAACAGACATGGTTGGTAGGATCCTCTCTAGCATTACCCTCAAACTTTAGGATGTCTGAGGGAAGCTTAGTCGGCATAGAAGGCCAACGGGCATCGTGGTGTATAGGGTTGTTTATCAATTGGCTAAAATTTGGTAGACTTAACCCAACCATAAAAGGGAGCATGGGAGTTGCCGAAACAGTTCCTGAGACTATTCCGCTTAATGTGACCACTGAGATAGAACCGGATCCAACACCAGGTTGGGTTCTTGCACCAGTTGTGGATCCAGGCATGGTGATGATATGCAGTGTGTTATATACCTAGGGGGCATAATATGGGGTACCAAGGGAGGTACCCAAGGTAATAATGTAATATTAGGATGGGCCATAGTAATAAATAAGGTGGTTAACCCATATCATGTAAGGGACCACAAGTAGTTTATAATAATGTAATGGGCTCATGGTATTAGTTTGATGGTATGAGGGAACCATGATAATGACCCATGGTATTGTATGTATGGAACCTATATAGAGGCTAGAGACTCCATGTCAAGGAAGATAGTCAAGGATTATTGTATGAATAGGCATATGGCTTGTGGAGTGTTCTCCTTCCTTAAGGAGTGAATGTATGGTGTTTCCCTACCATAAGGGTTTGATATCAATAAAGAATCATTTCATATCAGATCTATAATATTTCTGGGTTATTTTTTGGTTTATTTGCAATGTCTTATATTTTTGGATCAGATCTATAACAAGTGGATTTTGCAGATCTTGCAGATCTATAATTAGATTTTGCAGATCTTGCACCAAAACATACAGATCTGATCTGCAAACTCGACGCCCCCGAAATCCTGCAAAAAATTAAAAAAAAATCTCCACTTTTGTGCCCAAGAAAGTGCTCTGATACCACTTGTTATAGATCTGATCCAAAAATATAAGATAATAAAAATATACCCAGAAACAATAAGAGAGAAATAGATAGAAATGATTCTTTAATGATATCAAACTGTCTAGTCAATTTAATGTCTTAAATTGCTCTACATAAATTATCAATCCGGGTATCGTAAACTGATGAAGTGTGGTGCACTATATGTGCTTAGTTAACCTTTCTCTTAGTTCGTTGTTTTATAGTTTATGTTGTTTTTGGGGTTTTGTTCTTGTTGGTTTTCTAAAGTGTTTAATGCAAATGGAAATCCTATTCTAAGGTCTTATTTAAAGGACAAGTATGGATAAAGATTTCAAGACAAGGCCTATGTCCCTAATGGTAATTTCCAAAACTTAGCACTTCAAAAGAACATAAAACATGTTATTGATGGAGTTAGTATTTAAACAAAAGTGTAAATATACAACTAGTTCAATCAAAATAAAATGCAATAACCAAATAATGAGCTAGTGACTATGAGACCCAGTATCCTTGCTGCTTCAGCAAAAGGATAAGATGATTCTATCACGTCATTAGTTCATTAAAAGGCTATGTGCATCACTAATCTCCAATCAACTTGAAAGCAATTTATGTACAGCTAATATACATGAGAAAAATGTAAAACAACAATAATCAAAAAGCTTATGTACAGCTAATATACATGGTGAAATAAAATGCAAAATTAAATTACAACTATACAAGGCAGGGGCCCTCTGCCACCTATGAAATCAAAGCAAAATTGAACACACTTGCATGAATTAAAATTGCATGAATGAAAAATCTAATCTATCAAACTTGAAAGTAATCAAATAACATAATCAAATCAAAGCAATATTTACAAAATGAAATCTACTCTACCTTACATTCTACAAAGCAATATTTACAAAATGAAATCTACTCTACCTTACATCCTAATATGCTCCATGACATCTACTTCACATCTCCTTCCATGTTGAGAACATCAAAGCTTTATTCAATTTCTTCAAAAGTACAAAGTACAACAAAGTTCTCCAAAGCTTTCAAAAGCCATCAAGGAAGAACTACAAACTTAAGAACTAGGGACTAAACACTAACTAATGAAGGAGAGAGATCTCCTATTTATACAAAAAGATGAGAGCCATCTCATTAATGAGAATCCATGAATCTCTCCCTCTACCTCTAGAGTCCTAATCAAAATAGGAACTGATAAGACACATGTCTTTTTAGAGTTACAATACAATTAGGAGATGTGACACATATCCTCATGATCCCATGATTCTTTTCAACCAAATTCGAATTTGGCCTTAGAGTGCCACATAAGGGTCTTCTAGAAGTCTTCTTTCAACCTACACATGTCAACAACCTCAACCCATTTGTTAGGTATAAGCATATGCACATTATTTTCTAATGTTTAACCACAAATTCACTTAAAAGGCTTAGAAATAATAAAGATTGGAAAAACATAAAGGTGGCCCAATGATAATGAAAGTGGGATGAATGTGGTGACATAGTAGTGAAATGGAGGTGATATAATGGACATAATAGTGAAAGTGTAATGGAAATGAATGACATTTTCAAGACTCAACACAAACCCTTAAGGTAGGGCAACACCATACATTCACTCCTTAAGGAAGGAGAAGACTCCATAAGCCATATGCCTGTTCATACAATAATCCTTCACTCCCTCCCATGTGGAGTCTCTAGCCTCTATATAGGCCTCATACATACAATACCATGGATCATTACGATGGTTCCTTCATACCATCAAACTAATACCATGGGCCCATTACATTATTATTAACTACTTGTGGTCCCTTACATGACATGGGTTGACCACCTTATATATTACTATGGCCCATCCCATTATTACATTATTACCTTGGGTACCTCCCTTGGTACCCCATATTATCCCCCCTAGGTATATAACACAGTGGAGGAGGCTTGGAATTAGATGAGGAATTAGATGAACCAGGAGAAGAGTCGGTATGGAGACTCAGAGGGCTATGAACTCGAACCCGATAGGGAGGGGTAATATACCCAAGCGGAAACTGGGGGTGAAGGCCTAATGGTCTCTGTGACAAATTCCTTGGTGGCGTAATGGTGGTAAGACGCATGTGACACGGAAATGGTGAAGGGAGATCAACAATATGCCTTTGTCTCAATGAAGGGAGATAAATTTAGTATGTTAAGTCTTGTCTTGGTGGTGTAAACCAAGCGCCCTTCTCTTAAGGTGTGTTTGTGTGTGCGAGTGTATTTATTGATTAATCGTAGGTCATGTTTTTAAAAAAGAAAAAATCTTGCTGAAAATAAATTGAAATTAATAACAAAAAATGAACAACAAAAAAATTAACTAAACCCCACCCAAACTGGGTTTGAAAACACTGTGCTAGTTGGTGGCGAAATCGACTGAGAAACACACTAAATAAGTCAAGAGATCTAAGTGTCAATGTGACTAAGATCAAATGATAGTAGGCTTCTGGAAAGTGGTGCAGCTATAGCAAAAAAATTGAGCGGAAGATTGTTGCAAAAAGATAGGGAGATGGGTGAAACACCTAGGGCAACCGATGGGACCCTAAGGCCAATGACCAAACAAGTTTTAATATGAAACTATGGATGGTGAAAACCTATATTTATAGATATGAAATAGAAAGGTATAGATCTGGAAAATATGGCTGAAAGTGCTATAGAAACTCAGACTACTTACTCAACTAAACTCCTCCTATAAAGGTGGAAGTGTACTAGAAGCCCTATGGGGCTAAGTTCCACTTCAACGAGTAAATTAGAGTAGATTAAGGCCTAAGTAGGATGAGACAGAGGTCAAACAAACCAACAGACAACTCTCAGCAAAACCCAAAAACAGATCTGATAAAAACCCAAAAACCCAAAATTCATAGGTACTGCCCTGTTTTCAGGTGAGATCACACTTTTTGGGCTGAAAGGTGTGCTCTGGAGACCAGTTTGCACTTTTTGGGCTAAAAAGTGTGATTTTTTCTCTGTGAATCCCGATCGGTAAATCTCGAAAAAAAAAATCATCTCTGTTGCGGCTAGTTCCTGTGACTAGTGGAAAAGACCTGAAAACTTGCAAAAGTCAAAAATTTGACAGATCTAGGGTTAAAAATCTAGAAAACAACATTAAGAGACTGAAAAAAGAAGAAACCCTAAGATGGAAACTGGAGGTCACCCAGGTTTTTGGATCTGAAGTATAAAACCCAGGGGAGTCATCAGTTTTGTTATAGTGTTTTCTTCTCAAAGATGTACGAAAATAATCCACTTAAGATTGTGGATGACAAACAATCTCAACAATATAAATGGTTGTTAAACATTGTAGATCTGCAACAACTGATAGAAACTAAACTTGCCAAAGTCTTGATCTATGCCACAATCATAGTTAAACAACAAAAAAAAAACAGTAAAAACTCCAATCATCCAATGGACACCAAATATACAAATAATAGTTTTATTATAACACCTGTGAATGGAACAAGTAAATGTTACCAATCCACCACTATGGGATGGGTTCTTGGCTATCCTCAAATGTCTTTAGCTTGTGTAGAGTCTCTCTCCTCTATAATGTGTAAATCCAGCAAAAATATGGTGTGTGACAATAAAAATGATCAGAGTTACAACAATTAGTGCAACATTGAAAATAATCAAAAGTGAATAATGAATGGAAAACCCTTCTATTTATAACAAAATATTGAGTTATCCTCGAATGATGAGCAATAATAAAATATTATTAACCCCATTCTTGGAATAACCACTTAAAATATTTTATTATATTTTGTTAGGAGGGAAAAAGTATTTAAACTTTTATTTAGAAATAATAAATAAATAAATGATTTATTTATCATCTCAAGAAATTGGTTAAGGAATAATAAACAAATAATAATTTATTTAACTATTCCTAAAGTATTTAGTCAAATTTGACAAAGAATAATAATTAATTAGTGATTAATTAATTATTTTTAGAGAAAAATAAGATAATTAATGATTTATTTGTTGATTTTTCATAATTGGGTCAAATATGACAAGGAATAATAATTGAACAATGGTTTAATTAATTATTCCTAGAAGAAAATCACAAAAATAATGATTTATTTAATTATTCTTCATGGGTTTAATTATAAATTACTTAACAAAGGTGGTTTATTAAGTAATTTCTCACAGTGAAAGAAATTTTACTATGGTAAAATTGGCTTTACATGATGTACTTCAATCCATCTAGTAAATTAGGCTAGATGATCAATTTTTTGGTGATAACATGTTTATTGATTGTAAGATAGCCAAAGAATTAAATTTCTTTCTATATCCAACACCAGAGTGTCAAGTAATGGTTGCAAATGGAGGAACTATAAATTTCTTTGGAAAGTGTCATAATATCAAACTAGCCATGGGGGAGTATGTATTGAATAGTCCAATGGTTTCCATTCCAATGGGTGGTGTTGATGTTGTACTAGGAGTCCAATGGTTATAATCTTTAGGGACGATAACTTTTAATTTTCAAGAACTATTCTTGAAATTTTTTTGGGAAGGAAAGGAAATTGAATTAAGGGGTATCGCAGGGAAACCAGGGAAGATAATCAACTCTAACAGCATGACAAATCTTTTTAAGCAAGAACAGTGGGGTGTAATCGCACAATTATGCTCACTAGAGGTTCAGACATCGAAATCATCTATTTCTTTAGATCTCCAAAAAGTCTTGGACAATCATTCCAAGGTATTTGAGAATCCTAAAGTCCTCCCACCTATTCGTGATTATGATAATGATATTCACATGATTCCAAGAAGTGTTCCTCCAAACATCAGGCCTTACAGATATCCTTATGCCCAAAAGAGTGAAATTGAACGTATGGTTACAAAAATGCTAAAGGCCAATATAATTCAACCTAGTAAAATTTATGATACATTTATCTGGAAAAATGATTCATTGTGGTACAAAGATCCCTTATATCTATGTAAGAATTCCTAACTCAAACAAAATATTCTTTTGGAATTGCACACCTCCCCCTTAGGAGGGAACTTAGGACTTTTAAAAACTTACCACAGGGTCAAGAAGGATTTTTTTTGGATGGCCTTAAATTTTATATTCAGAAGTTTGTGGTAGAATGTTTGGTATGCCAATAAAATAAAGCTGAGACAATTAGGACCCCGGGTCTGTTACAATATTTATCCATTCCAAGTTAGCGTTAGGAGGAGGTCTCAATGGATTTTATCATAGGTTTACCCAAGTCTAAAGGGAAGAGTGTCATCATGGTGGTAGTTGATAGACTTACCAAATATGTACACTTTTGTGCACTATCTCATCCTTTTAAAGCCAATACAATTGCTACTGCATTTATGGAAACAATTCAAAAGTTGCATGGAAACCCAAAGATTATTGTAAGTGACAGAGATCCCATTTTCACTATAAAATTTTGGACGAAATTATTTTCTTGTCTTGGTACTCAATTAACTCATAGCTCACCTTATCATCCTCAATCTGATGGGAAAACGGAGATAGTGAACAAATTTTTGGAAGGATATCTTCATCTCTTTGTATCTGATAAATAAACATAATGGGTCAAGTGGTTACCTCTGGTTGAATGATGGTATAACACTTCCTTCCATACTGCAACAAAAATGACCCCATTTATGGCACTTTATGGATATCATCCATTGTCCATCACATCATATTTAAGAGAAAATTCTAAGGTTCAAGCAGTGGAATATCACATCGAGCATCAACAACAAGTTCTCCAACTCTTAAAGGATAACCTCGCTCTAGCACAAAATCGAATGAAATAACACGCAAATCAACATCACAGTGAAAGAAGTTTTGATGTAGGTGACTAGGTATTTTTAAGGCTACAACCATACAAACAAATGTTCCTCAAGCAAGCTAAGAAGGATAATAAATTATCACCCAAGTATTATGGTCCTTACCAAGTGTTGCAAAATATTGGTACTATGTCATACAAATTGGAGTTGCTTGCATCTTCCCAGTACACTCAGTTTTCCATGTTTCATGCTTAAAGAAGGTTATCGGTGAAAAGATCCCAGTTCAAACAGTATTGCCAAAACTTTACAAAGAAGGAGAAGTCATATTGGATCCTGAAGCAATCATGGAAACAAGAACTCGATAACTACTGAATCAATAAATTTCAGAGTATCTCATTAAGTGGAAGAACTCACCCGCTAAAGATTCCACATGGGAGGATGATAATTTTATACAAAAGCATCCAAAACTACTCAAGTGTTGAGGACAACACTTTTTTGAAGGAGAGGGGCATGCTAGGTCCCTATAATACTAGTGTAGCCCCCTATTGTTATTGTTTTTCCCATGTAGCCCCCATATTGTTATTGTTGTGCCCTTACATTATTATTGTTATGCAAGCTTTCATTATATTGTGACCCCTTAGACTCCTATATATACCAAGGAGGTCTTGTCATTTATATCATCCAAGAATTGTTCATTTATGTCATGTAAAGGTTGTTTCCCCCTCAAAGAGGCTAATTTTCAAGTCGTTGATCTTTCTTTTCTTTTGTTTTATGATCTGGTTGTATAACATCCTTGGTTTGGTGTTTAAATGTTGAAATTTGGCAGCTTAAGGAGAAATTCCCTCCTTTGGGAAAGCATCCTCATCCTGAGGACACCCTACTAGCCCTTGAAGAATTTAATTTTCACGAGGAAAAATATTGTTTTTAATATGGAACCACATCATCACAAAAATTACATGTCGGCCTAGGCAAGGAAATTCAACCTTGTCTAGAAATCTTCGGCCAAATCACATAATCAACCTTTTGTCGACGCGTTTCGAACCAACCAGTGTGGTTCATCGTCAGGACAAGTTGAAGAACCAATCTGGCTTAGCTCGATTAAATATAGTGTGCAGAGACTCCAACGGCTAAAATTCTACCTTGTTAACCACAGATAAATTCACATCATTTCACATCACTTGGAGGCATCATTACATCATCATTTCTTCTCTTGATTGGTTTGACTACTTCTGAAATTACAGGTCTGAGCTCACATGTGTGAAGGAGAGAGAGGGTGTTTTTGTTGACCAATGTTGACTTTTTGTTTAGGGATGTTTTGACCAGCTTTGACTTGGATTTGACTTTGACATTTTGACTTGGTTTGACTAAATTATTGGACTTATTGAGATATTGATTTGACTGCTACTTTGATCGAGATTTTTTGGGCATCTTTGACTAGCGTTGATTGAAATTATGTGCTAGGGTTTCTGCACTTCAAACTTTGACTTTGATCGAATTTTTTGGAAGAATTTGTTGATTGTTTTGACCAAGCTTGAATAAGCTAAGGAGGTTGAATTCTTTGCTGCCTTGACCAAAATTTTTAGAGGACTCTAATCATTCATTGTTGACTCTAGTTAGGGAAGGTTGACTACTGTTGACTCTTATCAGAAAGTGCAAATTTGACTTTTGACCAAATTTGACTTTTGGGCTCATCTTTGATTGGGTATTGGATGGTTGGTTTGGATACTCAAGTCTTTGACTGTTGACTCATTGTTGATGTACTTGGATTATGTATCTCTCTACTTAGTCAATCATTGACAATATAATAGAAGAAGAATTTGTAAAGGGTTTTCCCCCTCGTGGGGTTTTTCCCTGGTCTTTGACCAAATCTTTGTCTCTATAGTTCCTGATTGTCTTCTATTGTGCATTTTGATTTATTGTTGTATATACAATTTCTTAATATCATTGGAAGATTGAAACTATTGGATAAAGTGATTGGTATTGAAAGAAGAAATTGATTAAGTGATTGTTATAGCATAAAACAATGGAAAATTAACATGGTATCAAAGCTGAGGTGAAGACAAGCCCAAGGAGACAAGACCAATCACCTTTGAAGGAATCTGATTTGAAGGAGCTTATTTGACTTGGTCGAGATGTCTACTTCATACTTCAAGATTAAAGAGAAGCTAAATGAATCATCTAACTATGATGTTTGGAGAACCAGGTTGGATGTGACTTTGGATGAGAATGATGTTTTGGAATATGTTGAAGGCAAGGTACTTGAGCCTATTGAGAATGCTTTTTCTACTATCAAAGCCAAGTACAAGAGACGTGAGATAAAAGCTAAGAATATTATTATTGATTCATTAAGATATAATTTGATTATTTATATTTCAAAGTTGAAGAAGTCCAAGGAAATGTATGATAAACTGGTTGGGATGTACAAAGACAACACCTTGAGCCACATTCTTTCTTTGAAGAATGAACTCAAGGACATCAAGATGAACAAGGGGGAGACTATGCAGTCATACTTTATGAGGATATCCCAACTCAAGGATCAATTATTTTCTGCCAAAGAAGTTACTTCTAACAGAGAGATGGTACTAATTGCACTTGGAGGTCTTCCTCCAATTTGGGAGACATTTATTACAACTATTAGCAACAATAATAGGTTTCCTTCATTTGACGAACTCATTGGAAAGTGCACTCAATAAGAGACTAGGATGATATCTAGAGGGATAATTCAAAATCATGAAGAAGGAGAACCCTCTACATTTGTTGTTCAAGACAAGAAGGGGAAGGGAAGAGGAAGACCATCTAATTCAAGGAAGTCTGCTCCAACATCCAAGGACTCCAATAGAAGATTTAGAAAAAACATGTCAACAGTTGAATGCTACAATTTCCATAAGCATGGCCACTATGCCCAAGATTTTCCAGAGAATAGAAGAGCTCATAGGTTGAACTACAACAAAAATCGTGGCTACAACAACAATAGGTTCAACAATAGAAAAAGAAGATATGCTCTTGTTGATTGAGAAGAAGGCCACCGTCCTCAAAAGAGATCAAGGAACTTCAAGTATGATAATAATGTAGTTTCTATTCAATTTGAATACTTTCTTATTTTCACTCTTTCTAGTTCCTCTCCTCCAGATTCATTTAATAGCTGGTTGGTAGATAGTGGGGCCTCTAGACACTTCACTAGCTATCGTGAAGTCCTATAAAACCTAGTTGAGAGGGAAACAAATTTGAAGATTATTCTTGGGGATAATTATACCTATATTGTGAAAGGGTTGATCCAGGTGGATATTGGTGGCCACCCACCTATTCCACCTAGACCTCCAGTTGGTTTCATTTGTTTCCTTATTTATTTCAGCATTTACTATTTTTAGCAGTTTTTCGGGTTTTGAACTTTCGGAGCAGTTTTGACCCCCTAAACAGAATTTTTTTGAGGTCTGTTGTAGGAACATAGCCATAGGTAGGGACTTGCAGCAAAACCTATAGTACTCGGAGAGACCTTTCCAACAAGGTGTCATGCATGCCAAACAGAGATAATATGACCAAGTTATGACCTTGGGAAGTTGGTTATCCAACTAACCTCAACAAGGCCCACAAACTCTTGTCATTACATCTCATGGGGTTAGGGTTTTGGTTGTTTAGGGTTTTCTCATGTTTTTCAATAATAAATAATCCCATGAGCCTCATTGTGACACAGTTGAGAGGCATGTAGCCTCCACATCTCTTCTCAGAGATTAGCTATCGTTGCCCGAGCTAGTCTTATTTCCATTATGGTTGTAAGCATATTTCAGTATTTGATATTAATGAAATGAAGTTTTATTTCTACTGCATCTTTGTATTTATGGTTTTATCTGTAATTCGTTACGTACTTGTTTAAATTTAGATTAGTGGTATCAGAGCAGTGTGCTCTTTCTCTGTTTTTCTTTGCATGTCCCTAATGAGGTCGAGATATAAGGAGTTACGGCTTGAACTAGTCGAACCTTTGCAAGAACAACCTCGCAAATCCCAACAGACTCCCGCAACAGAAGAAAATAAAGACGATGGGGCAGGAGATCCTTTCAAAATATTGCTCAAAAAAGCCCTCGAGCGACAGAGGAATGTGATGATGGACAACTTTGCCCAGATCCTTCAGTGGCTACCCAAGGGAGATACATCTACTTTTAGCAACTACTCTGGAAGCACCACAAACTTTAAGGTACATGTTAACTTTGACATTCCCATATTTGAGGGTCAGATAGATGCGGACATCGTAGATAAATGGTTAAATCTACTAGAAGGATATTTTTTTGTTCATGATTTTTCCATCTGAGAAAAGATTACTTTTTCTCTTCTCAAAGCCACCCCCCACGTCAATGACTGATGGGAAACCTACTATGAGCAGAAAGATGAAAGTACACCCTCACTATTTTCGGTCACACCCACTTGGGATTCGTTCTTGGACACCATCTGTTGATTTGGGATAGCATCAGATGTGCTCTAGGCCTCAAATTTTGCAGGGAGGCTTGGGCACATGCATTCCAAAGAACCTAGAAACCATTTTGGGAAATTCTACCGAGAGACAATTATATTAAAATAATTAATATTTTTAATGGGGTTCCAAAGTCTAAACTTAGAAAAATTAAAATATTAATGGGTATTAATCTAATTCTGGATGTAACTTCTAGAAAAAGACGGAGATCAAGTCAAAACGATCTAAGCTTTTGGTTAGGAGTTAATCTCGGTTGTTGGTTTTCCAACATGCAGATATAAGAAGGGGCTTGAGGGTCATTTAGAAAATACATCGAGAGATCAAGAGATCAAATTTATGAAGTGAGAAGTTATTAGAGGGATACGAAGCAAAGATAGGCAAAGAGACACCAGAGGGTTTGAAGTTGAGCCAGAAGGGCCCATGCAAAGCTTGACACTAAGCCAGAAGGGTTCACACAGAGGCAGCTCAGTCACCCATGCAAAAGTATGAGTTTTGTAAAGGAGCTGACATTTGTGAGCTGAGAGGGCTAGAAACTACTTGAGAAGGCAAGACATTTCCCAGTTAAGTTGACGCAGAGCCTTAGAGAGCTCCACATAGTTATTGTGCAGGGGGCAGCGTAGTTGTAGCCAGGGAGAGTTAATTTAGATGTCGGAACAACCAAGATTTGTCGGGTAGAGTGAGATAATCTCACAATTCTTCTCTACCAATTGTATTTCTCTATAATTGGATTGTTGGGAGGGCATCCAAAGTTGTATTAAAAAACTACTACTTAATAATATAGAACCCTCAGAAGTGTTGCACCGATTTTCCCACATTGGGTTTTTCCAAGGAAATTTATCCAAAAAAAACAGTGTCATTTTTTTTGTATTTTCTTTCTTGCTCAATCTCTTATTTCCGCATAATATTTAATTAAGTGAAGGTTGCAATGTATATGTTTCGATATTTTCCATAGGAAACTGCAAATAATTTGGTTGATTAATTTATCAAATAGAAGAAACATTATCAGTTGTTGCAGTAGGGATTTTGGTTGAGGAATTTTTACATGGTATCAGAGTGGCAGGTGAGGAAAGAAGAGAAAAGTCAGTAGATCCAATGCTGAGCAGAAGAGGGAGATCGAAAAGTTGTAGGAGGCAGCAGTTCGAAACCATAGAGGGTTTTGCGTAGTTCTAGCCGGAGGGTCGAAATTTTGAGGCTGTCTCTCTCCGAGTGAGTCGACAGAGAGAAGGACTCCCAATTTGAATTTTTGTCGAGGCAGAAGGAGCAGCATTGAAGCCTTAGCGTAAGGAGAGCTGGTGGGACACAAATTTTTCTACAAGAAGTTTGTTGGGCAGAAAATTGTCAGAAGAAAGAGAAGAGGCATGGCTGAGGGAATTTCTTCCTTAGAGAATTCCTAGCCAAGGAATTTGAATTCTCTAGAGCTGAGCAACAACAAGGGGCAGCAATTTTACTCCAGCAGGGAGTGCGTAGGCTAGCCCAGCAGCAACACAAAGGAGAGAGGAGGTCATTCGACATTTCTATTTGGCAAAGATGGCACCCACATCTCCAGGAAGGTGGGGATATTTAGAGTTGTAGTTCGAAAGAGATACAGATGGGCAAGATCCTTGAGGAGTCCACCTCTTGGATCAATACCTTACTACGGGAGCCTAGATTTGCAATAGTAGGATGGACTAGTGTCAGATAGTGCTGAGGAGTGTCGGGGAAACAGTTGCATTGGCTAGGAGCGCCAAAGTCTGAGCAGCGCAGAGCAGAGTTGACAGCAGTGCAGATGACACAGAGCATAGGTCAGCAACAATGCAGTGGATTCAGAGGGTCAACGCAAAGACTAGCAGCAGTCAGTTCCAACATTCACGTGGTATCATACTGAACATAATTAGTTCAGTAATTTTGGATGTTTTTCAGTTGCTTCTCTCAACAACTGAGTTGTAGTACGAATGTAGTGTTAATAGTGGTAGTGCTAGCAGCATAGCAAATGCAGCATTTGAGAGGGAGTTGTAGTACAAATGTAGCATTGGCAGTGGCAGTGTCAAAGGCATTAATACATTTGCAGCAACAACGCAGTAGTTGGTGGAAAGCATGTCAGACATCAGCAATGCAGAGGATGATGCTTCAGAGTTAGAGTAGTATGCAGCAACAGTATATTGCTAGAGCACATTCCTTGCTAAGAGGGAGTGTTTAGTTGGGATAACATCATATGTGCTCTAGGCCTCAAATTGTAAAAGGATGTTTGAACACATGCATTCTAAAGAACCCATAAATCATTTTTGGAAATTCCACCCAGAGACCATTATATTAAAACAATTAATATTTTTAATGGGGTTCCTAAGTCTCAACTTAGGAAAATTAAAATATTAATGGGTATTAATCTAATTGTTGGTGTAACTTCTATAGAAAGATGGAGATCAAGTCAAAATGATCTGAGCCTTTGATTAGGAGTTAATCTAGGTCGTTGTTTGTCCAACAAGAAGATATAATAAGAGGCTTGAGGGTCATTTTGAAAATACACTAAGAGATCAAGAGATTGAATTTCTGAAGTGAGAAGTTCTCATGAGGAAAATTTGATCGAGTAGATTTCTTGCAGTTGAGGGGCATGGATAGTTGGGTTGGAGTATCTTCTCTAGAGCCCAAGATACGCAACAAAGAGAGGCATAGAGACACTAGAGGGGTTGACGTTGAGCCAGAAGGGCCCACTCAGAGCTTGACGTTGAGCTAGAAGGGCTCACGTAAAGGCAGCTCAGTCACCCATGCAGAAGTACGAGTTTTGTAGAGGAGTTGACATTTCTGAGCCAGGAGGGCTAGAAAATTCTTTAGAAGGCAAGACATTTCCCAATTGAGTTGACACAAAGCCTTAGAGAGCTCCACCTAGGTCCACGTAGTTACTGTGTAGGGGCAGCGTAGTTGTAGACGGGGACAATTGATTCAGCTGCCGAAACAGCCAGGATTTGCTGGGTAGAGTGAGGTAATCTCACAATTATTCTTTGTGAGTTGTATTTCTTTGTAACTAGATTTTCGAGAGGGCATCCAGAGTTGTATTTAGAAACTACTGCCTAAAAATATAAAACCCTCAAAACTATTGCACCAATTTTCCCGCATTGGGTTTTTCTGGGGACGTTTGTCCAAAAAAAACAATGTCATTTTTGTTGTATTTTCTTTCTTGCTCAGTCTCTTGTTTCTGCATAATATTTAATTAAGTGAAGGTAACAGTGTATATGTTTCGATATTTTCCATAAAAAACTTCAAATAATTTGGTTCATTAATTTATCAAATAGAAGAAACATTATCAGTTGTTGCAAAAGGGATTCCAATTGAGGAATTTTCACACCATTAAGGAGCAGTACTACCTTGTGGGGAGCTATGAGGATAAATACATAAAGTGGACCATGCTGCGAAAGGGAAGGGACCAAGATGTGTCAGAGTTTACCAATGTTTTTCACACCCTTCGCACAAATTTGGGTATCAAGGATTCTGAGAAACGTTTGGTACTCAAGTATTACGGATGCCTACACAGTTACATCCAGGATGAGATGGAGTTCCTGGACATCTCCTCGCTTGGCATGACATACTGATATGCTGTCAAGATTGGACAGAAGCTTAAAAAAAAAAGGTGAGACTTTGGATCTGTGAATCCAAAGCCAGGGAAAGGCGCCCCCAAACCGCAGGGCAAAGCCAAGGCGGGGTGATCCAGGATAACCCATCCAAGCCGCAAGAAAATAATAACACCACAAAGACAAAGAAGGACACGGGAAAGTGGTGTGAGTTCCATCAAAGCTTCACTCACAACACAAGTGAGTGTTGGGCCAAGCAGTCACTAGTGGGCAAGATGAAGGCTTTTGAGTCTGACACATGTTACGACTCTAAGTCAGAACCTGACAAGGGGAATGAAAAAGGGAAGTAGATCATTGACGGAGAGCCTAGTGCCACTATGGACTCCACAAAGATCCATAAAATTGAGCCTAAAGATCTTAAAGAGGAGGAGCACCTATTCGACTCACAAATGTGGGTGAAGGGTTCTCTGCTGCAGTTCATTATCGGCAATGGGAGCCAAAAGAACCTCATTTCAGTAGAGGTCATGAAGTGGTTGGGCCTACCAACTACAACACATCCGGAGCCATACACCATTGAGTGGCTTCACCAAGTAAGAGATCCCTGCATTAGCCAACAGTGTTGCCTTCCCTACAACATCAAGCCCTTCACGGACGAGGTACTGTGTGAAGTCGTTCCTCTTGAAGTTTGTGATGTATTATTAGGACAATAATACTTATGGAAGCGACATGTTGTATATGAGCCTAGACCTCACTCTGTTATTATTTATTTTGGTACTAAGCTATACAGGATATTAGAGTAGCCCCACCTACCGCCATCTCTTTGATCTCTGCTAAGCAATGCAATAAGGTCATCTCCCAGATTGGGAATTTTTTTTCTTTATGATTCACTCTCAAAGTAAGGGGAAGTTCATGGTGACATCCATGGCCACCGAGAAGGGTTCCTCCAAGAAGAATAAGCACGTGTATATGATCATGGAAGAATACAGGGAAATCTTCTCCTCACCCACAGGGGTACCCTTGCATTGGCAGGTCAAGCATTCAATCGATCTGACTCCCAGAGCACCTCTACCCAACGGTGTGATATATCATTGCTCCATTCTGGAAAATGAAGAGATCAAGCGGAAAATCTAGGAGTTTCTGCAAAAAGGGCACATCCAACCAAGTTCCTCACCTTGTGGGAGACCAATTGTACTTGTATAGAAGAAGGATGGGACCTGGAGGCTCTGCATTGATTATCGAGCATTAAAAAAAATCAATGTCAGGAACAGGTATCCAATCCCATGGATTGATGACCTGTTGGACCAAATTAAGGGGCACAAGTATTTCACCAAGATCGATCTGAAGTTTGGTTATCACCAGATTCCAATAGAGCCCACAGATGTATGGAAGACCACCTTTAAATCCAAGGAAGGCATTTTCGAATGGTTTGTTATGCCCTTCGAGTTGGAAAATGCCCCTGCTACTTTTATGAGACTAATGGATGATATCTTGTGTCCCTTCACAAACTCGTTCATGGTGGTTTATTTGGACGACATCTTCATCTTCAAGAAGACTTGGGAAGAACACTTGCAACACATTCAGAAGGTCCTTCAAACCCTTCGACAACACAAACTATGTGCCAACTTGGAGAAATGCACCTTTGGCATGAACCAGGTCCAATACTTGGGTTGCATCATAGATGAGAGTGTCGTGCATGTGGACTCGTTTAATCCAAGTATTCCGAGACTGGCCAGCCCCAACCACTCTAACAGAGCTTCGCATCTTTTTAGGACTTGCAATTTTTTATCAGAGGTTCGTGTTGGGATTCTCCCATATTACTTGGCCTTTAAGTCAGATTACTAAGGGTGGGGCAAAAAAAAAGTTTTCCTGGTTTGAGTCCCAAAAGAAGGCGTTTGTTGAGTTGAAGCATTGCCTCTACTCTGCACCAGTACTCAACCTGCCAGACCTTTATCAGCCATTTTAAATTGAGACAGATGCCTCAGACTATGTTATTGGTGCAGTCCTCACCCAACATGGGAATCTAGTGGCCTATCATAGTGAGACACTTTCTGATACAATTCGGAAGTACCCCACCCATGATAAAGAGATGTATTCCATTGTGAAGGCTTGTTGACAGTGGAAGCACTACATTCTGGGGAAGGAGACAATCATCCACACCAATCATTGACCTCTTCAGTTTATATAGACATAGGGGAAGTTGCAGAACGATCACCATCAAAAGTGGTCTACATATCTGCAACAATTCCACTTGAACATTAAATACAAAAAGGGAAGCACCAATCATGTTGTAGACTGCCTCAACCAACCCCCAATTGCAGCATTGACTACTGTTCTCAACTCTTGTGGTCATGAGACCTCTGGATGGCCGCAACTATACAAAAATTATCCAAAGTTTGCCTCCACATACCAAATGCTAGTAGATGGAAAGCAAGTTCCTGATTTCCACCTCTAGGATGCATTAGTATGCTACCTGGGCCACCTTTGTGTTCCTTCAAGAAAATGTGCCAAGATGATTTGGGAGGCGCACTACAGTTGGGTCGCATGACACTTTGGTGTGGAGAAAATTATGGTTGTACGACAAAATTAATTTTATTGGCCTAAACTCTGACTGGATGTTGGGAAATATATCAGATCTTTCACTTCCTGCACCATTTCCAAGCCAACCATCAAGAGGCAAGGCTTGTACCCTCCTCTTCCTATTCCCAGCCAGTTGTGGGAATCCATCTCCATGGACTATATGTCTAGCCTGCCTTCTACCAAGCATGGTAATGACTGTGTATTCCTTGTTGTGGAAAAATTTTCTAAAATGGCTATATTGGTGGCCTACAAGAAGAGTATCACTACAAAGGACACTGACAAACTCTTCTTTGAATGAGTATGGGTACATTTTGGGATCCTGTAGACCATTATATTAGATCGAGATAGCAGATTCATGAGCACATTCTGTGTTGAAAATGCAACAAGATGATGGAGCTTAGTGAAAAGAAGTCGCCTTCACTAAGTGGGCCTGCTGGGCAGTTTTGGTGCAAAGTCTATTTTTAAACTGTCTATTTTTAGACATATGGATCATGGTCTGTGATTTGCAGGATGTTGTTTATGGATGATTGGTCATGTTGGGAAAAATAGATGGACTTCTATTTTTAGACAACAGCGGAGGTACTGCCAGTCTAAATATAGAACAATCAAATATTATTAGCCCTTAATAATATTTGGACTATAAAATTTATCTCATTCTCTTGGAGCACTTCAGTTTGAGCTACAGATGTGGCACATGCAGCTGACAGAAGGAAATACGCATTCCTTATGGGTTACTTGAGCTATTGCAAGCAGGGCTTCAGTTAAGAACTCAACTGGTTGAGTTTGGTGGAGTTGGATGTGGAGTTGATGGAGTTGTGTTCAATTTGACTTGGTTGAACTAGTTGTATTTAGTCTAACTGACAAATAGACTAAGTGATGAGTTGTGTGAATCAGTTATTAATTAATTCACTAATTATTAACTCATAAAGCAACTAAAGAATACATCAGTTAACTCAGTGCATGCACAGTTCAGTGGAGACAGGTGTTAGAGGTAAGTGAAAGGGTGAGTTGTGACTATCAGTTGTGCATGAGATTTGCACATGCATGGACTGAGATTGCCAATGAGGATTGCGTAGTGTAACACAAGGGAAATATGAGTTTGGATCAGCCATTCTCATCTATTCTCATGCAGGATTGCGCAGTGGAGGTAGGCAAGCAGCGGAGGAGATTTGAACCAGTGATTGATTCAAATCGAAGCTATTTTGTGTGTAGCAGGTGGAGATAGTACTGAGTACTTGCGAGGAGTATTGTACTATGTATTGTTAAATTTTCTCAATAAATATAATATACAGATAGTTGGGGTTTTTAGCTGTATGCTTTCCTCGGGTACATACTGTGTTGATATGTGTGATTGATGCTTCTAAGTGCGCATGTGATTGTTTCTGATTCCGCAAATTGATGATCAATAGTAGAGGAGGTTATGTATTATACAGCATTCCGAAAATAGTGTATAATCAAGATAATCTCTGTGAATAAGTGTCATATTATTCAAAATTTCTACATGGTATCAGAGCTGTGTTGATCATCAGATCTATTATTCAGGAAGTGTTTACGTTTTATTTCTTCATGCAGAGTCTGTGATCGGGCCAGGTAGCCTCTGGATTCATCCTTCTTTTGGAAGGTGAGATATTCGGTGAATGCCCGTACAGTCAATCTCTGTACGAGAAATACTTTGTTCTCATGAATTCTAGATCAAAAGCGGTTGAGTTTTGAGCTGGTGGAATTCGAATTTGCAGCAGTGTTTTCTTGGTGTCAAAGTTGAAATGTCTTTCAACAGATTGCGATTGGAGTACGCCCTTGTGAGCAGCTTGAATTATATTGCATGGAAGGACAGGATAGAGGCAGTGTTAGATGACAATGGGTTGAAGGAGTTTGTATATGCGGATGTCCCAAAGCCTACTGATGCTGCCCACGTTGATGCTTAGCAAAAGAAGACAGCAAAGTGTCGAAGGATTCTGTTGGAGAGCATGAAGGATCACATTGTGTCCAGCTTACATGGAAAGGCTTCTCCATACTTGATGTGGAAAGCGTTGACAGATATATTTCAAAGCAAGAGCGACCAGAGGAAGTTGGCACTTAAGGATAAACTCAGAAACATTAAGTGTGAAAATGGAGACAGTATGCCCAAGTATCTCGCAAAGTTCACCCAATGTCGGGATGAGCTGGGAAGTGTGGGGGTGACTGTCGATGATGAGGACTTGGTGAGCTTGGCTCTCCTTGGTCTTCCGAAAATTTTTCATTCCTATCAGGACTCTGTCAATGGTCGGGAGAAATTGCCAGGATGGGAGAGACTTTGGTCGGATCTTGTGCAAGAGGAGATCAGGCGGAATACCAGGGACGGATCTTCATCAAAGGTATCTGATGAAGAAATTTGTGCTTTGACTGCCAAAGCAAAGAAGGGGAAGGAGAAGGTTTCTCTTTCCAAATCCAGTTCTTCCAATGATGGGAAGAAGGTTGACAAATCAAAAGTGTGATGCTTTCATTGTCATGAGGTGGGCCATTATGCTATAAATTATCCATGCAGGAAATCCAAGAAGGGATCCAGAGAAGGATCTGAAGGTGAGGCACTTGCTTCACAGTTCGAGTTGGATTTCACACTCTTCGCATGCATGGTTTCATCCATGGTGGGAAGTGGTTGATTTCTTGATAGTGGAGCTTCTTTCCACATGACCGGTGACAAGAGTTTCTTCAGTACTTTGGAGGAGAAAGATCTCCAGTTACTCATAGCAATGGGTAATGATGAGAAGTATAGTGTCTCAGGTGTAGGCATGGTTATTTTTTAGAGGGAGCATGGAGCTCGCATTACCTTGACCGATGTCAAGTATGTACCAGGACTAAAGAGAAACTTGGTGTCGATTGCAATGCTGGAAGACAGAGGCTATGATGTAGTCTTCAGTAATGGAAAGGTTTTCCTTAGACACATCATAACTAGAAAAGTGAAGCAGATTGGTTCACGGGTCAAGAACCTGTATGCTCTTGAGGTTCAAGATTCATGCAAAGCCTTGAGCAAAGGCAACTGATGGAGACTTGGTGGTTGAGAGGGAGCGTATATTACCTTTCAACATGTAGAGCCAGAAGAAGTCTCAGATGATTATGGAGGAGCCACGATTGGTGTAGCAGCTTCAGGAGGTTGTGGAGCAGTCACAACAAGGGAAGCTGAGAGGAGATCCAGTAGAGACATCTACTCATGCAGAGACCTCCAGTAGGGGGAAACTTCGAGCCAAGTGGGCTGAGGGATCACATGCAACCATACCTCCAGGTAGGAGGTGGGGCGATATAGAGTGATCGTCCCAAGGAGGAGGGGCAAGATCCTTGAGGTACCTAACCTCTTGGATGAGACCTTGCTACGGGAGCCCCGATGTGGAGTAGTAGGAACTGATTGATTGGTTAGAGACAGATGCGGATGGAGCGGCAGAGAGAGCGACAATGTAGGCAATCCCAGGACAGTGCATAGCTAGCAGGCTGCAGCAATGTGAGAGGCACAAGTGTTTTGCACAATGCTAGGTGGCACAGAGAGGTGTGCAATGGTGCGATATGCATGGAGATGTTGCAGTAGTGCAGATGTCAGAGAGGGAGCACTTGTCAGCAGCAGGCAGAGCTTCAGCATCAGAGTATGTTCCTAGCCCAACAGAGTGGTAAGTTGGGAGCGTTTTTTGTTTCGAGTGCGTTGGAGCAAGTGGACCGGGATAAGGGTTGCAGATAATCCATATCTTTTTGAGAGGGAGTGTTGAAAATGCAACAAGATGATGGAGCTTAGTGAAAAGAATTCGCCTTCACTAAGTGAGCCCGCTAGGCAGTTTTGGTGCAAAGTCTATTTTTAGACTATGTCTATTTTTAGACATATGGATCATGGTCTATGAGTTGCAGGATGTTTTTTATGGATGATTGGTCATGTTGGGAAAAATAGATGGACTTCTATTTTTAGACAACAACGGAGGTACTGCCAGTCTAAATATAGAACAGTCAAATATTATTAGCCCTTAATAATATTTGGACTATAAACTTTATCTTATTCTCTTGGAGCACTTCAGTTCGAGCTAAAGATGTGGCACATGCAGCTGACAGAAGGAAATATGCATTCCTTATGGGTTACTTAAGCTATTGCATGCAGGACTTCAGTTAATAACTCAACTGGTTGAGTTTGGTGGAGTTGGATGCGGAGTTGATGGAGTTGTGTTCAGTTTGACTTGGTTGAACTGGTTGTATTTAGTCTAACTGACAAATAGAATAAGTGATGAGTTGTGTGAATTAGTTATTAATTAATTCACTAATTATTAACTCATAAAGCAACTAAAGAATACATCAGTTAACTCAGTGCATGCACAGTTCAGTGGAGACAGGTGTTAGAGGTAAGTGAAAGGGTGAGTTGTGACTATCAGTTGTGCATGAGATTTGCACATACATGGATTGAGATTGCCAATGAGGATTGCGTAGTGTAACACAAGGGAAATACGAGTTTGGATCAGCCATTCTCATCTATTCTCATGTAGGATTGCGCAGTGGAGGCAGGCAAGCAACGGAGGAGATTTGAACCAGTGATTGATTCCGATCGAAGCTAGTTTGTGTGTAACAGGTGGAGATAGTATTGAGTACTTGAGAGGAGTATTGTACTATGTATTGTTACATGTTCTCAATAAATATAATATACAGATAGTTGGGGTTTTTAGTTGTATGCTTTCCCCGGGTACATACTGTGTTGATATGTGTGATTGATTCTTCTATGTGTGCATGCGATTGTTTCTGATTCCGCAAATTGATGATCAATAGTAGAGGAGGTTATGTATTATACATTCATTCCGCAAATAGTGTATAATCAAGATAATCTCTATGAATAAGTGTCATATTATTCAAAATTTCTACATTCTGGTTAAGCCTCTAGACATTATTGGACACCAAGCTCACCAAGTTGACTGCCTTCCAACCCAGACTAATGGCCAGACAAAGGTCCTCAATAGGATGCAAGTGCACATACTCCGCATGTAAAACTTGAAGCATCCTCGAATCTAGGATGAGTCTTCCATATGTGCAATATAGTTATAATAGAGCTCTCCATAGCTCGATTGGTCACAATCCCTTTCAAGTGGGTCTAGGAATTCAACCATTGTGTCTGATTGATGTTGTCATGCCTCACGTGACTACACAAACAAAATCCACACATGTATTGTCCGAGGCTGATAAAGCGACTAGATTTATTGAACGCATCCAACAAATCCGCCAACAGTTTCAGGACATCCTGGAGAAGTCAAATGCCAAGTACAAGCAACGACATGATCAACATTGGGTGCCAAACAAGTTTCAGGTGGGCGACAAAGTTTGGTTTCATTTGCAGAAACAATGCCTTATCGGAGCCCATCAAAAGCTCATACCACTCCAATATGGTCCTTACACCATTACCAAGGCTATGGGAGACAATGCTTTTGAGCTTAGCATTCCCTCGTTCCTTGGTCTACACCTAGTGTTCAATGTGGACCACCTTCAGCCATACTTCCCACCATTACTTGACACATCAGACATTGCAAAACAACTCACACCAACAGAGTTAAACCCAGACTGCATTGAACAGGCCACAACTGATCGGATTATGGACACACAGGTCAAGAATAATCATCAGCAGAAGATCCAATTATATCGTGTTGTCGAAGTTGGCCAACTCCCGCACCAGGGTAAGTGGCTCACCAAGGACCAGGTTTAGCAAAAATTTCCTCACCTCATGGAGGCTTTGCACGCAATGGGGACCATTGCTTCCTAAGGGGGCATGAATGATCTAGGTAGATATTGGTGGCCACCCACCTATTCCACCTAGACCTCCATTTGGTTTCATTTGTTTCCTTGTTTATTTCAACATTTATTATTTTTAGCATTTTTTCGGGTCCCGAACTTCCGGAGCAGTTTTGCCCCCCTAAATGACATTTTTTGAGGTCTGATGCAGGCTCATACCCATAAGTAAAGGCCTACGGAAAATCTTATAATACTCGAAGAGACCTTTCCAAGAAGGTATCATACACACCAAACAGAGATAATATGACCAAGTTGTGACCCCGAGAAGTTGGCTACCCAACTAACCCCAATGGGGCCCACAAACTCTTGTTGTTACATCTCCTGGGGTTAGGGTTTTGGTTGTTTATGGTTTTCTCACGTTTTTCAATAATAAATAGGTCCTTGATCCTCATTGTAACACAATTGAGAGGCATGTAGCTGCCACATCTCATCTCTAAGATAAACTACCATCGCCCGACCTAGTCTTATTTCCATTTTATTTGTAAGCATATTTCAGTATTTGATATTAATGAAATGAAGTGTTATTTCTACTGCATCTTTGTATTTATGGTTTTATCTATAATTTGTTGTGTTCCTATTTAAATTCGGATTAGGGGTTTGGTTCCATTTCATTTCATTTGGATTATGATGAAATCATACATCTATAGGATGTCTTATATATGCCGAGATTGAAAAATAATTTGGTGTCTATATCTACATTGGAGGACAAGGGTATGAAGGTTGCTTTTATAAAATGAAAGGTTCTTACTTAGCCTTTGGAGTCTAGCTTGCAAGATGCCTTCACTTTGGGATCAAGAATTGAAGGCCTTTATAAAGTATATGGAAGACCAATCCGAGCATTGGTTCATGATAGTAATCATCAATGTGAACTGTGGCATCATAGATTCACTCACCTTCATTATGAAGCCTTGCCCAAGGTGAGGAGGATGGCTTCTAAAATGCCTGAGATTCATGCAAATCATGATGGAGTTTGTTTGATATGTGCAATTGAAAAGAAGTCGAAGGGACCATTTTGTTCTAACAGGAGCAGGTCTACTGACATTCTACAACTCATTCCTTCTGATCTGTGTGGACCTATGTTGGTGACATATCTTCGTGGATACCTATACTACATAATCTTTGTGGATGACTTCTCTCACAAGACATGGATACTCTTCTTGAAACACAAAGACGAAGCATTTGATATGTTCAAGGGCTTCAAGGCCCTGGTGGAGAATTAAATAGGTAAGAGGATCAAAATATTCAGGTCTGATAATGGAGGAGAATTCATTTCAAATGAGTTCATTAACTTTTGCAAGAAAGTTGGAATCAAGAAGGAGATCATCTTACCTACAAACCCTCAACAAAATGGAGTGGATGAAAAAAAAAATATGACTATTATGGAAGTTTCCCAAGCCATGTTGCATGATCAAAAGTTGTCGAAGTTTCTATGGGGATAAGCTGCTAATATTGTTGTCTATGTTCAAAATATGACTCCTCATCGAGCCTTGGGTGACAAAACCCCTGAAGAAGTCTTCACAGGTATGAAGCCCGATGTTGGACATTTGAGGATCTTTGGTTGCCACATTCACTTTCATGTGCCCAAGGACAAGAGGGACAAGATGGAAGCTTCAGGAAAGAAAGGTATATTTGTTGGATATTGTGAAAATTTGAAGATTTTAGAATATATGTGCCTAGTCAAAGGAATATAGAGTTTAGTAGGGATGTGACATTTAATGAAGAAGCTTCCTTGGTGTTATCACTCAGGTTGTCCCTTGGCTCCTTAAGGGATACGGCTGAGGTAACCACAAACCAATCTTTGGATTGCAGGTCCTAGCCTACTTGCAATCAGAGAGGGCTCTCTCTTTATAATTTAGCTTTGTTTTGATATGATTTTAGGCTAGTTATGGTGTACATGGGTTTTGTTTTGAGTTTGGTGGGATGGATGGATGATGTTTCAGACAGAGTTGGTATGCAAAGTGTGAGAAGTTCAGACCATTGGGCATGGAGTCAAGGATTAAGGGCTGTTGGATGTGTCTTCTTTGGCAAAGAGTGACTACAGAGCATGATAGCTAAACAAGGAACAACTTCAAGCTGGAATAAGGGTGAAATGGTGGTCAGGGAATGAAAGGCAACTAAGTAGCTCTCATTATGCTAACAGAGGGAAGGTGAGTGAACATTATATAGGAGCAATCAAGGATTCCTAAACAACATTCATATATGAAGGAACTAGAGCAAATATGAGCAATAAAGTATTCATATTCATAACTAATTCAGCAGAAAACATAGAGAAATAACAGGAATTGAGCACAGAGCACAGTTAAGCAACATCTGAGCTATTCTTTCTTCCTGCAACTTAGATCATGACACATAGATGATATTACAAACATAGAGACTGAAAACAGGGGAGAAAGACTTATTGACATGGAAAATTTTAGGGGCTAATGTTCGCCCAGTGGGCTAATTTTCCATGATTTTTCCACAAAAAAGATTCGCCAATTTCCAATTTTATAAAAGACGATTCGCCCAAATTTTAGAATATAAAATTATTTTACCTTAAAAATCGCCAACATTATATAGAGACTATATATAAAATAATTATAAATTTGATTAATTTTACAAATATATCAATAAACATTTATAATTTGCATATTAGGGATTAGTGAGATTCGCCAATGTTTTAAACTTCAAGAAAATTTTCCATCCTTAAAATTTTCCTTGCTTATTGATCCATGTAGAAGCACTAGAATTCTGTAATCTACTCTTCAGCCATCAAATCCACACCAGACAGTTCAAAAGCAAAGCATTCCAGCTATCTTTGTTCATAAAAGTTCTCAAAATATACAGCGCAAGTCTAGAATGAGTTTATCGACCAACCAACCCTTATTACATAGCTCAGGGTGGTATTTATAAGAAAAATATCTACAAAACAGATCTGAGGGAAGATCTGGGGAAATAACGGTGATTAACCTAACTTTTACTGCAATTAATGTAACAAATATCTACTTTGCACTGCGTTGGAGGCAACAACATCAAAAATGAGGCTTTGAGGTGTCCTTTGAGCTCTGCGCTGGCCATCTTGCCATAACTGTGC
Organism: Pinus tabuliformis; assembly: GCA_031772625.1. Lineage (NCBI taxonomy): Eukaryota > Viridiplantae > Streptophyta > Pinopsida > Pinales > Pinaceae > Pinus > Pinus tabuliformis. Next base: position 677,788,644 of record CM062809.1, on the reverse strand, counting down.
TTTGGTTTCTGCAATACTGCTCTCATGTGGCTTTAATGCATTAAAATCTGATCTGGTGACCCTTAATGGCTTTTAAACTCTTCATTGATACTCTTTGACTTTGTTGGAGGCCTTTTAATGTTTATCTATTTTGGCATTAAGTCCTCCACTGATATTCTTTAATCTGATACTCTTTGCCGCTACTCTGATACACTTTAACTGCAAAATCGCCCTTGCCTGCCACTTTATGGTGAGATTTGACTGCTGTTGGGCTTTCTGTGGCCTTTGGGAATGTTTCGGCGCTGGCTGATCAAATCAGTGCTAAATCTGAAGAAATGTTGCATGAAAAGGAGGAATGGAAGCACAAGACTGCGCTGAGGCCGAAATAAAGCTGTTGGGAGCCTACTAGGGCTGGAGCGATCAAGAAATGATTGGAGAATGCCTGTTGCCTTTGTTCTGGAGTTGTGTGCGGGCGCCGAACAACAATCCTGAGAAAATGGCCCTTTTCCTTGTATAAAGGGAAAAATCACTTATAACATGAATTTTGATAAAAAATGGGCGGAAAGCGAACACTGTAGCTTGGATTAGATCTGGGCCATTGGATCTAGCGCGGGCAGATCCAACGGCCACGATCTACTCGCAATATCGCATCGGGGTTGACCATCGGGGCGGAGGCAGACGACGGTAAATGGTTTTATCGGACTGCTTTTTGTACGGGGGCGGTAAATGGCAGAGGAGGCCCGATGCAATAAAAACAGGGCACGCGTCCCTGCGTACGGTGGAAAAACCACCCTCTATCGGACGCCAACGCACTGCCAGCTCACTGCTTCCGTCCACCGTCGGATTGAGGAGAGCGGATCGGACGGTTGAGGATGATTCAGAATGTCGCATCGGCGAAGGGCAATGGGTCAGAGCCTTTTATATAAGCGATAGCGAAATGGGGGTTGCGACATGATATGGGCCGTTAGATCTGGGGGCTTGATCGGACGGCAGCGATTAAATCGGCGATCGGCAATCGGCGGGGACAGGGGGCGATGGCTTTTATATATGCGATGCGATGGGAGCGATCGCCGATATCGAAAAAGCGATAAGGCATGCGGCTGCGCGAAAATGGGAAATATTGCGGAAATGCCATATATTGAGGTAAAATGAGGTTAGCGGTAAAACTTAAGTTTTGCAATATAACCAAGTTTTACGGGGAAGCGGAGGTATATATGGATAAATGATGCGATTGCGATAATGAGTGGATCGCGATGCGATATGCTTTTGGGTGCGATAGCAATATCGCATCGGCGGATGAGAGGGGGGCATATATATATATATATATATATATATATATATATATATATATATATATAGGTACAGAAACCTTGCGACTGTCGATCGCGAAGTCACAATCGGAGGGTTTCCATCGGAGCATCACTATATGGGCCAACAAATGATCGCTGCGACCTTCGACAGCGATATCGCGTCGGAAAGGGGGGAATGCGATCGGAGGAGGAAACACTCAATCGGAAGAGGGTTAATTCGATCGGAGGGGGATTCCTTTGATCAGGGGAAGGCTTTATAGATCGGAGGATGATTTTTGTGCACTAAAAAGGGTTACTAATGCATCGGAAGGGGTCCGATAGCATTGAAAGAGGGTTTTATGCCTTGAAAAGGTAAAAACAAGGTTAATGGAGGGTTTTTATACATCAAAGGAGGGATTTTATGCATTGGAAGGGGTCCAATTGCATAGGAAGATGGTTAAAGAAGAAAACTTAAGGGTTCTTACTAAGTTTCAAGCAAACTTAGTAATTCCCAAGGGATATTTATGGTTATTTTTCAACCAAAGGGAGGGGATATGTACGTAGAGGAGCTATTTAACATATTTTAGTAAGGGGAAGGGGAAATAGACAGGGATTTACATAATAAGTTAGAGGTTAATATGAGTTTTGATCAGAAAGTGCTAAGGATAGAAATCTTAGGCTATAAAGGGGAAATAGAACTTTATAGAAGAAATATGAGCACTCCTAAGTAAAGCAGATCTTTACTTAGGCAAATGTTATGGAATATGATGAATTTAGAGATATTAAGCAGATCTTCACATCTTTAGGGGAAGTTAGTAAATGATTTGGGGGAAAGGAAGAAAGGGAAGTTAATCATGCCTCGCTTGAGCTGCTCCAAGGGAAGATTGCCTTGCACTTGTGATCTGAAGTAAAATAACACTTTGAAATACAAAATTGATCACACTTATTCATTCTGCAACCTCAAAACTACCTACCATCCTACTTAGCCAAACATTTTTTCTTCTTTTTGTTTGGGTGCACTTAGACTAGCAAACCCAGCTTTTCTTCTTTTCTTTTTGGCTATCCTCCTATCTAAATATACCCTTATTGCATCCAGGGGCTCAGATTAAGCTGTTGAGCGCCCAAGATTCTCTACCTATCTACAAATCTGCCAAGATTAAACAGTTTGGACAGATATTCATTCTCTATCTTCTAAAACAAGCAATTTAAACCTAGGGAAGCCAAGATTAAGTTATTTGGCCTTCCCTTAACTGTAAAAATCTTCAAAAATGGTATGATTCTTCAAAAATGGAACTTAATGGAAATATGGAACTTTGCAGCATGAAAAGATGACATATTTGGCATTTCCAGTGTCAATCATGAAATATGAAACCTATTGTAATAGGAGGCTAACACTTGGGAAAGCAAGGGACACTCCTCCCCTTGCTAACGCTGAAAAGAATAATGATGCCATGGATACACAACAAGGCCCTTCTATGCCTAAGCCCAAGATTGATGTTTTTGATGATCCCATGGAACCTGTGGACCCCTTGGATCCCCCTCTGTGTGATCCTCTTGCCAGGAAGAGACCACTATGGCTTCATGACATTTTACAACATCTTAAGAGACACACTATTGCAAGAGGAACATTCAGGGAAAGTAAGAAGCCATGCCAATACCAGGGTTATGTTATATCTATAAGCAACATGATATATGTCGAACCTGCACACACTTTTGAAGAAGTAATGAAAGAGAAGGTATGGAAGGATGTTATGGCCGAAGAGTATGAATCTATCATGAAGAATGATGTATGGGAAGTGGTTTCAAGAGCTGTAGGAAATTCTTTAGTGACTTCAAAATGGTTGTATAAGATTAAGCATGGTGCAGATGGAAGTATCGAGAAATATAAGGCGAAGTTCGTAGCTAGAGGTTTCTCTCGGAAAGAGGGAGAGGACTAGGATGACATATTTTCACCACTTTCCCACTATACTACTATTCAATCTATTATTGCCCTTGTTGTTAGCCAAGGATGGACTCTTCGCTAGATGGATGTGAAGATTGCATTGCTACATGAATTTCTTAAGGAAGAAGTATATGTTGAGCAACCCCAAGGTTTTGAGGAGCATGACAAGAAGAAACATGTATGCAGGCTGAAGAAAACACTCTATGGATTGAAGCATGCCCCCAGGGCTTGGTCTACCCACATTGATAGCTATTTTCTGAAGCTTGGATTCACAAGGAGTAGTGTTGACCCAAACCTCTACTTCAAAGTCATCTAAGGTATGCCCCCTAATTTTGGTACTATATGTTGATGATTTATTCTTGACAGGTAGAGAGCCTCTTATTCCTGAGTGTAAGAGGGATCTAGCCTCTAAATTTGAGATGAAATACCTTGGATTGATGCACTACTTATTGGGCTTAAAGGTGTGGCAGAGACTTGGTGATATTTTCCTTTCTCAAGGGAAATATGTTGTTAAGCTACTGGAAAGATTTGGAATGGTAGAATGTAAGTCCATGGCCAAAATGGGGATGAAATTCAAGAAACCATGTGGAGAAGCTACAAGACCTGATCTAGCAAATCCCTTTGAGTATGGATAGTTGATTGGGGCACTAATGTTCCTTGCGAACACTCGACTGAATATATGTTTGTTGTCAACACTATGAGTCAATTTATGTCTGAGCCTCTACACGCATATTGGGTTGTTGACAAACATGTGCTGAGATACTTACATGGGACTATTAATCTTGGACTAAGATATACTGCCGGAGATGTGACGCTTCACAGATACACTAATGTTGAGTGGGACAGAAATGTTATTGACAGTAAGAGAACATCAGGTTGTTGTTTTAGGCTTGGGTCTGCTATGATATCTTGGATGAGCATGAAGCATTAGTATGTTTCTCTTAACACGATTGAGGTTGAGTATATTGTTGCTAACATGGCTAGTTGTGAGGTAGTATGGTTGAGGAATCTCTTTGGAGAGATGTTTGAATAAGTACTAGGTATGACAGTGATATATTGCAACAACAAGAGTGGGATCCTACTTTCAGAGAATCTCGTGTTCCACAACAAGTCCAAGCATGACTAATATTTTTACCAAGGCTTCGCTGAAAGGGAAGTTATTGGTCTTCAAAGAGTAGCTTGGACTGATGGATGTGACCCTCTCGGGTAAGGGTTTAGGCTGATTGAGAACACTAAGCTATGTTCTTCCCCCCTGTGTGAGCTCCCAAGGTGGGAATGGAGCCGAAGAGCTCCTGGGGTTGAGGGAACTCATTGACGATAGGATATGTGCAATCATTACCTTTCATGGTAAGTGGTATCTTGTCTATTATCATAGTAGGATGTGTCTAATCCTTACCTAAGATAAGTGGTATCTCCCCTACTACCGAGTATACCCAGTATGCATCCTACCCACAAGTTGGGCTTGTTGGGATTGCCACCCGTTTGGCCAATGGGTGAGGAGACTTGGATGCGTGTGCGATCTTTACCTATGGTAAGTGGTATCATCCCCAAGTGATAGGATGTAGGTGTTCTACCACTTGACTTTTGAGGGTCAAGGTGGGAAGATCAACAAAAAATTAGATGTGTGTGATCCTTACCTCTCATGGTAAGTGGTATCTTGCCTATTGTCATGATCAATAGGATGAATGAGATTGTTACCTCTTTTGGTAAGTGGTATCTTACATATTGTCAGTGGATATAGGGTGGCAGATTTATCTCCCCTATGATGATTTGTTGATTTTAGGTATGTTCTATGCTTAGAGCAATTTATTTCAATTTTCACAGTTAACTCAATATCTTTTCCAGATTAGCAATCACATCAACATTAAAGTAAACTGCAAATAGAACATAAACATAAACCGCGGAATACAAGCCAAGACAAGAGGACACAAGAAGTGGCGCTAGCCAGGGACAAACCCCAATGTGCGGAAACCCTTGATCAATTCTTCTTATATGTTATTCAATAGTTCAACAAAGAAAGAGAGAGATAGTACATTTACAACGGAATTCAACACTTTGACTTATCTAGATAAGAGCATAGATCATCTCTAAGAAGATGATACATGAGATTAGTTGAAGACATGCTACTTCAACTGATTCTCCAAAGTGACTCCTTCACCTATTGTTGTGTTGCATTTCATCATCATGCTGCACCTCACTGTGCTACACCATGCTTCACCCATCATCACTATTCTGCATCTCATCATGATTCATTAATCACGACTGTACCCATCACTGTACTACATTATGTGCCATTGCTACACCATGTTGCCATACTGACCCATGTGTTCGATGCATCTTGCTTGCTTGTTGTTCCTAGCATGCTTGTCGTTGCATGCTAGTTCGGTTATTCCGGCTTCTGCCCTCTACATCATCTTTCCTGGTTGTTCTAGCAATTCCGAATGTTCCCGCCAGTTCCAGCTATTCCCGGCAGTTCCGACAATTCTAACTATTCTTGGCAGTTCTAGCTATTCCTGGCAGTTCTAGCAGTTCCATATTTTCTTGGCAGTTCCCGGTAGTTCTGGCAGTTCCGGCTTTTCACAACAGTTCTGGCAATTTCAGCTATTCCTGGTAGTTCCTGGCAGTTCCTGGCAGTTCCGGTAGTTCCAGCTTTTCCCAGCAGTTCCGGCTTTTCCCGGTAGTTCTGACAATTCCGGCTTCTGCCCTCTGGATTAGGGCAGCGTTATCCCTTAGGATCTCTCCTCCTACTAAAACCCAATTACAAGTAGAGAGGAAGAGATCCCAAGTGTGTTGAAATGACTTGAAGGCCACCTCTATTTATACTAAAATGTTAAGCACAAGTGGGGTTTATTTGGTTGCTGGCCAACCTTGACGAATTATCCCATAACACAAATAAATTCATATCTCCATAAATAATTATCAAAATTGGATGATCTTTAGATCAATCCTACACCTCTCGATGAGAGGGATCCAAGAAAATATCATCTTCCATTAATAAGATGACCCACATGGATTTTGGCCCGAGTTTCCAATTTTAACACTCCCTTTCAACTAGGGAGAACTCCATCTATTGATCCATATGTCCAACTGTACTATCTCTGCCATCAGTGCCCTGCACTGCTCTGCTCTGTTGAGCTCTGCTTTGCTCTACTCTGCTCTGCTGAACCATGAAGAAGAAGAATTGATTGAGAATGTCTCATACCATTCTCTACTAACCCGAAGTCAGTTTCATCTAAAGAGAGTGTGTCACATCACTCTTACTGGCTCGAAGTCAGTTTTATTGATCCTAGATCAATATCACAAGAGAGTGTCTCAAACCACTCATACTGATCCCAGATCAATGGAAGTCATCCTAGCATAGGGAGTACGGTAGATGCAACGATGCATCCATCGATAGTACTACTATGGTCCCTAACCCCATTTCCCTGCTCATTGATCAGATGAGAGGTACTTCCCATGAGTCTCATACTGCATGGGTAGGATGCCTCGACAAGAGAACTAATCATCTTATCCACAGGAGAATGAATCATCTTGTTTCACAGTTTCCACGGGAGAACTAATCATCCCGTCCCACAAGAGAACTAATCATCATGTTTCATGGTTGTCATGGGAGAACTAATCATCCCGGCCCACAAGAGAAATAATCATCATGTTTCACAGTTTCCACAGGAGAACTAATCATCCTGGCCCATAGGAGAACTAATCATCTTATTTCACAATTGCCACGGGAGAACTAATCATCCCAGCCCATAGGAGAACTAATCATCCTGTTTCACAGTTGCCATGGGAGAACTAATCATCCCAGCCCATAGGAGAACTAATCATCATGTTTCATAGTTTCCACGGGAGAACTAATCATCCCGGCCCACAGGAGAGCTAATCATCCTGTTTCACAGTTTCCATGGGAGAACTAATCATCCTGGCCCACAAGAGAACTAATCATCCCGTTTCACAGTTGCCACGGAAGAACTAATCATCCTAGCCCATAGGAGAACCAATCATCATGTTTCACAGTTGCCATGGGAGAACTAATCATCTCGGCCCACAGGAGAACTAATCATCCTGTGTTTCACAGTTTCCATGGGATAACTAATCATCCCAACCCACAGGAGAACTAATCATCCTGTACATAGCGCACCACAAGGGGAGGGTGAGTCGCCCTTTGGTCATATGTTGCTCTAGTAAGTACCCCAAGCCCCCCAAAGCTCCCAGAGCTCAATGTATGCAACATGCAGGACCCTTATAAGAAGGCCTCTGAACGACTCCAAGTCATTTGGGAAAGTCACAGATTTCACCTTTCCCGAGGCTTTGACAAAATGGCTGCGACCTGTACATCAGTCTCAATGCGATGGAGCCTCCTCACTCATCGACTTACCATATCCCAGATAAGGCAGTATCTGATGTCTATCTGCTGAAGCAATCATCGAATACGAGATTCCTCAATAATCGAATCCCCCCTCTAGTTGTCACAGAGAATCACAGTGGTATTCATCATGTGTACAAACAGCTCACTGAAGAGTTTCCACAACTAGGCAGCTTCATACGAGATCATCCTTATAGCTATGTATTCGGTCTCGGCGGTGCTTATAGCAACCGACTTCTGCTTCTTGCTCATCCATGATATCGAAGCAGAATCCAAAGAGAACCAACACTGAGAAGTGCTCTAGTGATCCTCCACACTGCCTGCCCAGTCAACATTCAAATAATCATGCAGTTTCATATTTCTAGCAGTGTATCTCAATCCATGAGAGATTGTGCCCCGAAGATATCTCAAAAGATTCTTGGCACCAATCCAGTGAGGTTCAACCAAATATGAGCTCACCATGCTAACTGCAAAACATATATCTGGACGGAGGTTCACCAAGAACATCAACGCGAATGAGTTTATGAAACTCAGAGGTATTTCCCAAATCTGGTCTGACATCACTACCATATAACTTCTGAAAGTTAAGATTCTTGAGGTAGTCACGGGCTTGCAGTTTATCATTCCACATCCGGCCAACTCCCTCTTACTTCTACAAATGATAGGGTCTGCACCTGTTAGAAATAGGTCGTCCTCATAAGGTGCTTGTATGAGAGGTCCATCATCCACAACCTTCAAACAATGGTTTGGATCGGCTTCACTCCTAGTGAATCTTAGCTTCATCTGATAGCTATCAATCCTCTCATACTATGCCCAAGGAGTTTTGCTTCAAGCCATAGAGGGATTTATTCCACCTACATACGTGAGATTCCTGATCATCAATCTCAAACCCTCGAGTTGTTCCAAACCAATGGACCTACTACATGAGGGGAATGGTCCCCTTGTAAGATTTTCCTTTGGTACATCTCAGGCATGTTCTTTCATGCTCTTTTCGAATTCAGGCATCCCTATCACTATCTAACCCACATTGGGTAGGGCCCCATAGATAGATCTCCGATGTTATAGATGCGATATGTCAATTGAAATGATTCCCAATGGACCATCCTGCAACTTGATACAAATTTCCAACCATCAAACCCATGAGAAAAAGCATCTTAGAAAATTCTATTTTTTAACACGTACCTTTCCATCTATGAGTTCCACCTCATAACCTTTGATTTCCATTGCTGAAATGGATACCAAGTTCTTCTTGCGATCAGGTACTTAAAAGAGATTCTGTAAATGAATCGAGTTACCCTAATTCAATTGAGGGGTAACATTCCCTACACCCTTTCCGGGATAGGTGACATCGGCTCCAAGTATAATCCCATAATTGTTTCCATCTCTACCAAATTAGAGAGTGCACCCTTCTATCTGATGAAGTGCCTTGAAGCACTACAATCAATAAGCCAGATTCCCAAAGAATCTAAAGGAGAGGGCCAATACAAGATAACGCTTCTTTATCTTATCAAAAACAACATTTGATTCTTCATAACTGGGGTTCCTTACTTTCTTTGAAGAGTCTGCCATTTCCTTGATGACCTGCATTACCTGTCATTCCTTTGATCATTGAAGATACCCCTAGAATGATTGTTATCTTCATCAAGTGATGTGTCTCTGTCATTCAGACACTTCTTCGCATAATGCCAGAACTTATTACAACCAAGGAATTTGCCTTTCCTTCCACCCTTAGATCTGGACTTCCCAATGAAGTGATCTTTAGGTAGGCCATCAAAAATTTTTGTTGCGCTATTATGATAATATTCTATGCTTCGACTTCACCCTCGGTGAATTTGAAGAGGGATGAGGAATCCATTAATCCTTTTGCCCTTTCCCAACTGTCTTCGGTGATTTCTCTTTCACTCTTGCTTGGGTATTGTCTTCACCTTAGCTCCGATACCATGTTAATTTTAGGTATGTTCTATGCTTAGAGCAATTTATTTCAATTTTCACAGTTAGCTCAATATCTTTTCCAGGTTAGCAATCACATCAACATTAAAGTAAATTGCAGATAGAACATAAACATAAATCGCAGAAGACAAGCCAAGACAAGAGGACACAAGATGTGGTGCTAGCCAAGGACAAACACCAATGTGGAAAAACCCTTGATCAATTCTTCTTATATTTTCTTCAATAGTTCAGCAGAGAGAGAGAGATAGTATGTTTACAACGGAAGTCAACACTTTGAATTATCTAGATAAGAGCATAGACCATCTCTGAGAAGATGATACATGAGATCAGTTGAAGACATGTTGCTTCAACTAATTCTCCAAGGTGACTCCTTCACCTATCGTTGTACTACATTTCGTCATCATGTTGCACCTCACCGTGCTGCACCATGCTGCACCCATCATCATTATGTTGCATCTCATCATGCTTCATTAATCACGATTGTACCCATCATTGTACTGCATTATGTACCATTGTCGCACCATGTTGCCATATTGACCTATGTGTTGGCTGCATATTGCTCGCTTGTTGTCCCTTGCTTGCTTGTTGTCCCTAGCATGCTTGTTGTCCTTTGCATGCTTGCTATTGCATGCTAATTCGGCAGTTCCGGCTTCTACCCTTAGCGTCAGCTTTCCCAACTATTCCAGCAGTTCTGGTTGTTCCCGGCAGTTCCGGCTATTCATGGTAGTTCCGACAATTCGACTATTCTCGGCAGTTCCTAGCAGTTCCGGCAATTCTGACTATTCAGACAACTCTGGATTTTCTTGGCAGTTCCCGGCAATTCTAGAAGTTCTGACTTTTCCCAGTAGTTTTGGCAGTTCCAACTTTTCCCAGCAGTTCCGGCAGTTCCCAGTAGTTCTGGCAGTTCCAGCTTTTCTTGGAAGTTCTGACAGTTCTGGCTTTTTTCGACAGTTCTGACAATTTCGGCTATTCCCAGTAGTTCCGGCAATTCCTGACAGTTCCAATAGTTCCGGCTTTTCTCAGCAGTTCCGACAGTTCCCGGTAGTTTCAACAATTCTGGCTTTTCCCCGGCAGTTCTTGTTTTTCTCGGCAGTTCTGGCTTTTCCCGGAAGTTCTGGCTTTTCCCGGAAGTTTCGACAGTTCTGGCTTTTCTCAGCAGTTCTGGCAGTTCCCGACAGTTCTGGCTTTTCCTAGCAGTTCCGACTTTTCTCGGCAGTTCCGACATTCCAAATTTTCCCGGCAGTTCCAATAGTTCCAATTTATGTCCTTTAGATTAGGGCAGCGTTATCCCTTAGGATCTCTCCTTCTACTAGAACCCAAAGAAAAGTAGAGAGGAAGAGATCCCAAGTGTGTTGAAATGACTTGAAGGCCACCTCTATTTATACTAAAACGTTGAGCACAAGTGGGGTTTATTTGGTTGTTGGCCGACCTTGACGAATTGTCCCATAACACAAATAAATTCATATCTCCATAAATACTTATCATAATCGGATGATCTTTAGATCAATCCTACATCTCTCGATGAGAGGGATCCAAGAAAAATATCAAGTTCCATTAATAAGATGACCCACATGGAGTTTGGCCCTAGTTGCCAATTTTAACATGATTCCATGGAAAATTTTAGGGGCTAATATTCGTAAGTGGGTTAATTTTCCATGATTTTTCCCAAAATAAGATTCGTCAATTTCCATTTTTGCTAAATAAGATTTGCCGAAATTTTATAGCATAAAATTATTTTACCATAAAAATTGTCAAACTTATATAGAGAAAATATATAAAATCATTATAACTTTGAATATTTTTACAAAGATATCAACAATCATTTTACAATTTTCTTATTTGGGACTAGTGAGATTTGCTAAGGTTTCTAAACTTTAAGATAAATTTCCATCCTTAATATTTTCCTTGGATGATTCTTCTTCTTTAGATCGAGAGTGTTCAACAAATGAGTAGAGATGAGTAGAGATAAGTAGAGATGAGATATAATATAGCGATATTGATGACGAGACATTCAAGATGAGACTTATGATGCAGTAAAAAATTCCTCCTATAAAAACCACATCATCACAAAAAAAACAAGTCGGCCTCAACAAGGAAATTAGACTTCACTAACCACATATAAATTCGCGTCATGTCACCTTTATGTAGCTTTTTATTGATAATGACATGAGACTTTAACATAAACATCTTGAAAGCGATCTAGTTTTCGATAATTATGAACCTCCTTTCCGAGCTTTTTTGAGAAAATTAATAAGGGCCATTCCATTTATCCAGTTTATTCTGTTTTAACTTTTATTTAACGAGTAAAATAAATATAAATTTGAACTTTCAAAATATTTTATTAAATTCTCGTTGTTGCCACAGTACGTCTTGCACAAAAAAGTAAAGTGTTGTCTTAAATGACTGAAACTGACATCTACAGTCCTCATCTGAATGTTTTTACTTCCGTTATTGTCGCAGTCTGTGTTGCACAAAAAGTAAAATGTTGTCTCAAATGATTGAAACTGACATTTATAGTCTTCATGTGAATGTTTTCGTTCACCTTGGTTATTTTTTTGTTATTTTATTATTATTAATATTATTAAGAATATTTTTTTACATTAAAATAAATAAATTAATATTTAAGTTTATTAAGAGATTTAAATTATATTAATAAAAAATAGATTAATTATGTTAAATTTATATTAATTTATTTGCATTTCAAGATATATGATCTTTTAATTTTTGGTAGATTTGGAATTAAGATAGATTTAAGCTAATATAAAAAGAATGTTTTTTTTATAATTTTTATAATGAACATTTTATTAGTGTTTTGGTCAAAACCAACATTTTGATTCCAAATTTACCAAAAACAAAGCAAAATCAAATCGTGTAAACTTTTCCTCAAATTTTACACTAAAAAAATACATCTTGAAAAATTTAATCTCTCAAAACTTATTATATCCTGAATTAAAATAAATCTATACTAATAATAAAAATTTGAAATTTTATTAAAAATAAATTAAAAAATTATAATCTAACTATTAATATAATAAATTAAAATTTTAAATATATCAAAAATTTAAAAAATATTTTATATTAAAAAATATAATGTAATAAAAAGAAGTATATAAGGAATATTATTCAAAATATAAAAAGAAATTCTATAACTAAAGTTTGAACCTCACCAAATATCCTACAACGAAGGCTTCTTCGACTGAAAACCTGATCAATAAAATGAGGATCCTCAGATTCAGAGTTAAAGATTGGCAGATACAGAAAAAGAAAAAAAACAGTCTTGAATTGATGAAGATTGAAGAAGAGCTAAAAGAAATAGCCGAGGGTATGGCGTCTCATAAGTTTCCATGGAACAGTCGAGTGCGGATTTGGGAGCTCCGGAAAAGAAAACAGAAAATATTGCAAATGGAAGAAATATCATGGAGGCTAAAAAGCAGAGTCACTTGGCTAAGAGAAGGTGATAAAAACACAAAATTCTTCCATCGTTTTGCAAGCAAAAGGCGTGCTTCAAATTCTATATGGAAAATAAAAAATGAAGAAGAGGCTTACTTTCACTCCCAAGAAGATATATCAAATGAAGCTATCAAATACTTTAAAAAGGCATATTCCCGGGATGCTAACAGAAGTATAGAAGATATATTGTGGGGCATTGAACCTTTCCAAAAGATGTTTGATGATGAAGATAATTCAAGGCTATATGCTGTTGTTTCAGAGGAAGAATTACTTTCTGTAATGAAATCATTTAAGAAAGACAAATGCCCTGGCCCTGATGGCTGGACCATAGACATTTTTATACACTTCTTTGAAATGATGAAAAGTGACATATTGGGGATGGTTGAAGAGACCAGGATCAAAGGGAAGATTCATCATATCATTTCTTCCACCTATATAGCTTTGATTCCAAAAAAAAAGGAATCCTCTACCTTTGCAGATTTCAGGCCGATTTCTCTATGCAATGCCATCTATAAAATTATATCAAAATTAATAGCTGAAAGAATCCGTGGCATCTTAGCAACTCATATCTCTAAAGAACAACATGGGTTTCTGAGTGGAAGGAACATCTTAGATGCAGTGGCTATTGCCCAGGAAGCCTTACATTCTATGAAGACAAAAAGAATTGGAGCTGCCATCCTTAAAATTGATCTAAAAAAAGCATACGACTGTTTAGATTGGGGCTATCTGAGATGTTTACTTATAAAAATCGGGTTGGATGACCGGTGCACTAAATGGATCATGGCTTGTGTGGAAGGGGTAAATTTTGCCATTCTCATAAATGGATATCCCACATCCTTCTTCTCAGCGGAAAGAGGTCTGCGCCAAGGATGCTCCCTATCACCCCTCTTATTCATCCTGGTCATGGATACACTCAGTCTACATATAAAAAAAGCGGTTGCTGAAGGAAATATTGAACCTCTTTCAATATCCAGAGGTAACTCTTTTACACATAACCTCTTTGTGGATGATGTCTTACTCTTTGCTATGCTTTGTAGACATTCATGGCTTATTATGCATGGGTTATTAATATCATTTCAAAAAGCCACGGGACTAATTATCAATGAAGAGAAATCCTCATTTCATTTCGGTAATGTTAAAATGGAGGAGATGGAATATATATCACAATTATATAACATTCAGGCGGTTTCCATTGAAGAGGGTATCAAATATCTCGGTTATCATCTTAAGCCCACGGGATACAACATATCTGATTGGGCATGGATCACCTACAGATTCTACAAGAGAATTTCGGGGTGGGAATATAAATGCCTATCCTTAGCTGGCAGAATGATACTCTCTCAATCGGTTCTAGCTCAAATTTCTGTTTATTGGGCACATCTGTTTTTCATTCCCTCTACTATTATTAAGAAATTAAATAGTCTAATGGCTACTTTTATTTGGGGTGGAGGTAAGGAGAAGAAGAAATTTCATCTCACTAAACTTGATAACATAACTCTCCCCAAAAAAATGGGGGGCTGGAGCTTAATGAACCTTCGTATTTTCGGCTTGGCGCTTCTTTGCAAATCATTTTGGAGAACAGTCTTTGGTGAAAGTTTATGGTGTCAAGCTATCAGAATGAAATATATGGGGAATGAAGATATTCAATTTTGGTACAGGAACAATTTTATGTGGCCATCCAAAGGATCGACGATCTGGAGAAGTTTTCAAAAGATCCTCCCATTCTTCAAAAGGAACATAATCTGGAAATTGCATACTGGAAACAATATTCTTATTGGATCTGATGCAATCATGGGGGTTGAGATGGAATCCCCATTTTCTCCTCCACTTCTCGCGCTCCTCCACCAAAAGGGACTCTTTTACTGGGCACAAGTAATCGAAGAATGGAAGGATGCTATTCCGATATGGAAATCGAATAGAGTGTTGGGATTGCAAGGAACAATGGCTGCCCAATGGGAGAAGATCATCTGGACTATGAAAAATGCAGGGATATACAAAACTGAGGACAGAGACAGATTGTTTGGCAGGTTAAGAAAGGTCAGCCAAATGTGTTAGTCAGAGATATATATTTTTCCTTGATAGAACAGAATAGAGAATGCGCTCAGAAACTCTTTCCATACTCCTTTTGGAAGATTGGTTGCCCTATAAAAATAATTTTGTTTTCATGGCTTGTTTATAATAACAAAAATCTCACCTGGACTAATCTACAGAAAAGGAAATGGCAAGGACCTGCCATATGCATAATCTGCCTCTCCAATACAGAAGATAACATGCATATTTTCTTAAGCTGTCCACTATCTCAGATTTTATGGAAGAAGATGGCATTATACTTTGGTTTTCCTGTAGTTACTCATCCACCATAACAGAAGCATACGAATGGTGGGCCTCTCAGAAATCAGTTTGGCGTCCCATTCCTTTAATTGTTAACTGGTTTATATGGAAATGGAGAAATAAGAAGATATTTCAGAACAACAAGGAGGACTTTGGGCATATATTTGATAAGATAATCCCATTCTACTATTCGATTCTTCCAATCTCCCCTCAACAGAAGATGCAACAAAAAACAGTCACTGATTCCCGTCAGCTTCTTATGCCACGGGCGCACTTCGATGGAGCAGCAAAAGATGGAAAGTGCGCATGCGGAGTATACATCTGTCTTTCAAGAGAACTTCATTACTACATGTTTTGGAATGGTGGCAAAGGGTCAAATAATAAAGTTGAGGCCATGGCCCTTCATGGACTGCTTACCTTCTGCTCTTTTATGGACATCGGCCCCATTAACATCTATGGGGATTCCAAAATAATCATTGATCTTGTGAAGGGGAACCATAATATCAAAAATGACAACCTCTCTGGATGGATTGGCAGGATTAAATCACTATGGAGGCCTTCACAGTTCCCTATCACTCATATAAAGCGGGGTCAAAATGAACAAGCGGATAAGTTATCTAAAAAAGGCATACAGTCTTCAGATGATAAGTGGCAACTATGCATCTTTCATACGGCATACGGCCTTTTTCTATGCCAGGCATTTAAAAAGGAAAAATCTGATATGCATCTGGTTCCATTATTTTGGAATAAGGTCTTTAATAGAGTCAGGCTATACAATACTCTTATACAGGTATATTCTCCAGTTTTTGAATAGTGCAATAGACAGATCTCATTTCGTTTTATATATTATGGATGTAATGCTGCAAACATGATGTTTTTTGGATACCAATCCGAGGATATAGACTTCACATATGTATATGGAACTTTTTTGAAATATAATAGAAATACTATTCAGCTATTCAGCTTTTTCTTGTGAAATGAAAAGAAAAAAAAAAAAAACTTGAGACTTTAACATCTTGAAAACGATCTAGCTTTTTATAATTGCTTTTTTAGAAACTTAATAACAATGACCAGCAATCGTGATGACCTGGAATCGATTTCTCCATATAATTGCTATTTTTAGAAACTTATTTTTAAGAAACTTAATAATGATGACTAGCAATCATGATGACCTGGAATCGGTTTTTCCTGTCAAATTTCAAGAATCTAATCTTGATGGTCCAGAATTCATAGAACACGACCGTTGTATCAAGATAAAATCGAGAGGAAAAAGATGGCATGGCAGGGTCTATATATATGTTACGATCCAGTTCAAAAACGTTTATGATGCTTCCTCTGCTTTTCTCTGATCTCCTCCCATGCGGTGGTACACTGGTGTGGTGTGTTATGATTGAATATGTGGAGCGCTCTCTTTGTTTTTGACTGTGTGTGTTCTTCGTTGAGTATGCGGATTTCTTATATGTTTGTGCTGTCTTTTTGTTGTTGTTCTGGTTGTTTTTATATGTTGTTTGTTCTGTCTTTTTGTTGTTGTTCTTTATGCGAGCCAGAGCAAAACATAAGAGGAAATATTTCGGTGAAACAAATTAGCCAACGCAATCTCCATTCAAGGATGGATAAGGTGAGGGAGATCCGCGCTTTAGTTTTTTCATATTAATATGAACAACAATTAGAATCTCTAATCATTTTTCTGGTTTTGATTTCATTAATTCATTTGTTATTTCTAGATGTTTCTTAGTTCTTTATTTGTTTGATTTTGATTTCTTGATTCCAGAAGGGCAGAGCACTAGGTGCAAAGCGCTGAGTTAATAATACTACATAGCCAGATTTGCAAGGTACTATGGTGTTTGCCGATTTGATTTATCTGTGAACAACAATTGATTTCTGTATGAACAATAATTCACTAATTATTTTCAAAATTGCCACCGTGCTCTGTTTGTTCATTTCTTGCTTTCAGCATCTTTGCGAAGTATTCAGTGTGGAGAGCTTCGTGTGCAAAGGATCGGGTGAACACTGCTGCTGCTCTGAAACAATATATTTTTCAGGTACCTTCCAGAGACTTGATTGTACTGCAGTTATCACTTGCCTATTAGATTTAGAATTTTTTTTGAACTTCAATAAAGCAGCGACTCTTTTAAATTTCTGGTTAAATGAGTTCATTAGATTTGGAATTTTTGTTGAACTTCGAAAAACCAGCAGCTCTTTTAATGT
The DNA here is from genome assembly GCA_031772625.1 of Pinus tabuliformis. NCBI lineage: Eukaryota > Viridiplantae > Streptophyta > Pinopsida > Pinales > Pinaceae > Pinus > Pinus tabuliformis. Next base: position 677,771,132 of record CM062809.1, on the reverse strand, counting down.
TTTAGTTAAGTGAATTTAGAGGAAGAAGAATAAATATGAGGTATAATGATGTGGATTCTTCCTGAAATCAATTAATAAGTCAGGTTTAAGTTTATTGTGTGATTCCTTTCTAAATCATTAGATTCCAAAGAGATTCACAGGCTCTCTGGACAAGCCAGAAGTTAAAAAATAGTTGAGTTCGATGTTTTGAAATTCAAGAAACCGGGTCATCTACGTTCCCAAATAAAATAAAATCCGTTTCTACAGATTAGGTAGGGATATTTATCTAGATGCAGGAGCGCGGGAAATGTTTGGAAATTGTCTCTCGTCGTACTTTCAGTCTCGCTACTCATGAGGCCGTTTAGGTTATATTTGTTAGACTGAATTATTGAATTTGACTTATGATCTTGCAACTCCCCAGGTCCTGAGGTTATGTCTCTGGTACATTATGGACTCCAATTACTGCATGATGAGGGGCAAAGATTTATCAGAATCAGAATTTGTTTAGTATATTTTATCATGTCTCTAACTGAAATTTGAAGAAGCATCTGAATTTTCATTTTCTTTTAATCGAATCATTATTTATTTATTTATGTATTTAAAGAAGTATCTGAGTTTCAGTTTCTTTTACTTGAATCAGTATATTTACCTGAGGGTTTTTTTGAGGGTTTTTGGGTATGGACAGATATGGTGATTTTAGACATTTATTCAGTTGAAGCAGTGGTTTCTTAACCTGAAACCATTAATCTTTGGTTCTATTTATTTTTCCAAATCCCGTAGCGGAAATTATTGTTTCTCTTAATTGACTACCGAAAACCCTCTATATAGAATTCTATCAGTAGATTTGATCTCTGGTTTTGTTTCCTTTTCCAAATCCCCGTTCGTTTATGCAGCGGAGATTCCTGTTTCTCCTATTTGAATGCCTCTAGCTGAAATTTGAAGAAGCATCTGAATTTTCATTATCTTTTAATCGAATCATTTATTTATTTATTTATCTATTTAAAAAAGTATCTGAGTTTCAGTTTCTTTTAATTGAATTAGTATGTTTATGTGAGGGTTTTTGGGTATGGGCAGATATGGTGATTTTAGACATTTATTCAGTTGAAACAGTGGTTGACGAACCTGAAACCATTGATCTTTAGTTTTATTTATTTTTCCAAATCTCTGTAGGAAATTCTTGTTTCTCTTAATTGACTACCGAAAACCCTCTATATAGAATTCTATCAATAGATTTGATCTTTGGTTCTGTTTCTTTTTCCAAATCCCCGTTCGTTCGTTTATGCAGCTTTTCCTGTTTCTCCTATTTGAATGCCACAAACCTCTCAATAAAGCTCTGTAAGAGGATTTGCCCTGAGTGCTAGTGAACTTCAACTTCTAGGTCCATCATTAGACTTCTAGGATCCATCATTACAGAAAGAAAATTTTAGGTGTAGCTGAGTTTGTCGTTCGACCATCGCGTTCTATCTCTTGGGCTCTAAGCTTATGTATCTGTTTTATAATTATGGGCAGGGCGCTGGGTTGGAATAGCCTATATTTAATAGATTAAAGGTTCAATAAATAAATCGAAATTTACGCTGGTTTAAATTAAACTGAGCTTAATAAAATATATGAATTTACGGGCTGTCTGTCGTCTATTGAGTTGGAATGTAGGGTCGTATTTTAGTCAGGGAAACATGGTATATTATAGAGTATAAAAATCGACTCACTTTGCTGTATGGTAAGAAGATCTATTTCGCCATCCATGAAAATCGAACCCACAACTAGTGTTAAAAGCCACGAGGTCTACCGGATAATGTGTTGTCACTGAAATAAAGAGTCGGTTTATTTTATTTTATCTGACTTCGATGGTGGGCCTGGTCACCACTTACACCTGTTACAAAGTTTTTTTTCCTCTTTAAGGAAAATGTCTTTACTACCCATCTTGTGTGGATGGTGGATCGAGGTGACATAGAATATCAATTAACTATCTGATGTGGATGGTCTTTTTTTTCTTCTTCAGGAAAAGGAAAATGTCTTTATTACCAATCCCATATGGATAGTGGATTCACGTGACATAGAATATCAATTAACTATCTAAAATGGATGGTGGGGCCTGGTCACCACTTCACTTGTTCAATTCCCTTGAGGAAAAATATGCCTTTACTCCCAATCCAAGTGATGGTAGATCCACTTGACGCAAATATCAATTAACTATCCCATGTGGATAGTGGGGACGTGGTCACAACTTACACTTGTTCAAACCCTTTTTTCAGATGGAAAAAATGCGTTTACTCCCAATTCCACGTGAATGGTGGAGTGACACATATATCACTTAACATTTTCAAATGAATTTTTTTCGGAAGATAGAATCATGATTTTAATGTGTCCACCTGTTTATTGCAGTCAGATAATTTATAATTAATTAATTTTAACATCTACCTGGGTTATTGAATTTATTATTACGAACAAATAAAACCAAATGAGTTCATATAATAAATAGATTTAATATATAAACTATAATAATAAAATTATTAATCAACAGCATAAAATAATTTCCACACAATATGAAATAGAATCATGAATGTGATGTGCTCAGATGTTCATTGCATTCCAATACTTGTAATAATAAATTAAGTTTAATATTTCCACACAATATGAAATAGAATCATCAATGTGATCTGCCCTGTTTATTACACTTCAATATTTGTAATAATAAATTAAGTTTAATATCTATTTTAAAAAAAACCGTTATATTGAGTTTATTATTATAAAAAATAAAAATAAATAAATAATATATATAGATATATAGATAAAATAAATAAATGTAATATATATGAAATTTTAATTTAATTTTATTGTTTTTATAAATTTAAAGTATACATATTTTATTATTTTATAAATTTGAAAATATTATTTTGTATGAAAAATATATATTTTTAACATATTAGGTATTGGGTAGTCCAATTACCATTTTAAGACTTTCCTAAATGAAATAAAAGGAAAAGATGAACTTGAGCACAACATCTCAGAGAACAAAGCACGCATACCCAACGAACAGATCTACAAACAAAGACCATAGAAGCACAAGCAAGAAGGGAGCTCTTCACTACCTAAATGAAATAAAAGGAAAGGATGAACTTGAGCACAACATCTCAGAGAACAAAGCACGCACACCCAACGGACAGAGGAACAACAGACCTACAAACAAAGACCAGAGAAGCACAAGCAAGAAGGGAGCTCTTCACTACCTCAATACCTAAATGTGATGAGATGTAGCTTTTATAACATATTAGGTATGGGGTAGTCCGATTACCTTTTATATATATAAAATAATTAAACTCATTCAAATTATATGAAGATGTATTAATAATAATAATATTATTATTATTTAATTTTTTATTTAATTAATTAATATTATTATTAATATTAATTAGTTAATATTATTATTTAATAATTGTATCTAATTAATTATTATAAATATTTTTAATTAATTAAATATGTTTTTTCTAATTAGAGTTAAAAGTTTAAAATTAATTTTGAGTTATTAAATTTAAATAATAAATAATATTAAATATTTTTACACCATTTTTTATATATATTTATAAATAAGTATATAAGTAAATAGTATTTTACTTGGGTAATGGATTAATATCTTTATTTTATGAAATGTAGAGGTGTACACACTCTTTTCTCACATGTTTTTAATTTTATAGACCCACTCAATTTGTATATGAGTTAGTCACAATGCTATTTTTAAATAAACCAATTATGTAGTTTTTTTCTAAGTGAGGGGTTTTATAATCAAAGTTAAGTATTTGGTATATGTCGATAATAAGTAGTATTTATTAGGGATGATGGATTTGTATATTAATTTTATGAAATGTAGACATGGTGTTTATTTAGGATTTATGATGCCCCTAGGCAACTATTTGACTACTAAAGTTTACAGAAATGTACATACATGTTCATCATGGTTAGTTTAATTATTCTTCCAACATACATGTTCATCATGGTTAGTTTAATTATTCTTCCAACATAGATGTTAGATCTAGTCATGATCTGAACATGTTTAATAAATGAAAATTAGTATGAGTGGATGGTTATTATCACCATTTTCAACAATATTTACTTATACATTTCAATAAGTAAACGATACTTTATAGACATAACTAAATAAGTAGTGGTTGATTTTGTCCTTAATTTAGTTAGAAATTAGAAAATTTGTAATTTTAGGTTGTTAAGTGATCCGGATTTAAGCAGGAACGCAATAGATTACAGAGATGCGATAACCATAAAAACAGAGATGTAGTGGAAATAATATTTTATTTCATTAATGGAGAATACTGAAATATGCTTACAAATAGAAATAACCCAGCTAGGGCGATGGTAGCTTATCTCTGAGAAGAGATGTGTCGGCTACATGCCTCTGAACTGTTTCGAACTGTGTTACAATGAGGCTCGACGGCCTATTTATTGTTGAGAAACAATGGAAAACCCTTCACATTCCAAAACCTAACCCTAGAAGATGAAACGCCAAATTGTGGGCTCCGTTTTTGGGTAAGTTGGTACATCAACTTCCCAGGGTCGCGAATTGGTCGTACTATCTCCGTTTGACGCGCATGATAGCCCATTGGAAAGATCTCTCCGAGGACTACGACGGAAAAGACGATTTTTAGCTAGAAAATTCGCTGGCGGTGGATTTCCAGAAAAACGTCGTTTAGGGCCTCAAAATGGCTCCGGAAGTTTAGGACCCGAAAAATTGCTAAAAATAGTAAACTGTGCTATAATTAAGGAAACAGAAAAACTGAAAGAGACAGTTGTGGGGGTCCAAATGGGATAGGTGGGTGGCCACCAACATCCACCTGGATCATTAAGTCTACACAATCCAACTGAGGTAGGGCTTTTGTAAGGCATTGAATTAATTTTTGCATTCAAAAACTCAATTTAAATAACAAAATCTTACCAAGAATCATCATATAATTCTTGTTAAAAGGACCAAATGATGACCTCATTAAATTACACTAACAAACAATACTTTGAGCACCTAATTTGATGTGGATAACCAATAAACTTGCTTATTTATTTGATTTGGTATGAACAATACACCAATCTAAATATAAAACAAAGTTATTAGTATATAGAGAAAAATAATTTAGTTGAATCTTTGACTTGGCATAAATTATTTTACTCTATCTATAATTATAAGTTACAAACTATAAATATTAATGTTTATTGAAATTATTTCAAAACTAGATTTTAAAAGAAATATATATATATATATATATATATATATATATATATATATATATATATACTTACTTATAATTACATTCATAGGTGGGTGAATAGAGTTTCTAAAAGTTTAATTTAATTATTAATTATAAAATATTCGTAGTAGTGGTTACACATCAAAAATTGAGATTTACTTCAAAAGTAATTATACCTTTTTTGTTATTTTATTTAAAATAATTAATTAAAAAATGTTCTTATGAACATGTCGTATGAACACTAGTTATGATTTTCTGGGATGTCGTATTAGTAAACCATGATATTGTAAGAAAGCCTATTTATAAATTAAGATTAAACTTGATATTTTTTTAATTCTGGGTTGGCATATGCAATAGAGATTCCTGATCTTCCTATTTGACTATCTAGAGCTCTATAAGAGCTCTATTAGTAAAATTTTCATGAGAACTGGGGAACATGAGTTCCTCCTTTAGTTTTTCTAGATTCTTGATCCTCGTATTTGACTATCTCAAACCTTTATAAGAGCTCTATTGTTAGATTTTTTGTTTTTCTAGATTCTTGATCCTCTTATTTGACTATCTCAAACCTTTATAAGAGCTCCATTGGTAGATTTTTTGTTTTTCTAGATCTTGATCCTCTTATTTGATTATCTCAAACCTTTATAAGAGCTCATCAAAGCCTCTATTAGATCAATGCCTCCCCAGTTTTCTATTATTCCTTGATTGCCTAGTAGGATTATATCTTCTTTTTAGTATCATACAACTAATGATTCAAGAGTGGATTCTTTCTCTTCATTCTATAGTTTTATATAACTAATATAGTTCTATCTTTGTTATTTAATGTTGTTTCACTTAATAGGAGTCTATCTATTAAGTAATGGATTTTAGTTATTGTTTCTGATAAATTGTAAGTGATCAATAAATATGAGAAATAAATGTGAAAAAAAAATATAAATAACAACACACTAACTAAAAGAGATTATATGTTATGAGAAATAAAATGTGACAAAAAAATATACATAACAACAAACTAACTAAAAGAGATTATACATATATTTGTTAGATTATTATAAGGATGATGACTAACCATAACATATAGGGATTTGTAGAGTATCTACAGATACCAATTAAAATTATAAACTCATAAATGTAACTCCTATTTTTTATTTTAATACCTTGTGTCTTTGATAATCTGACAATATGTTAAGAAAAGTATAAGAAATTACCTATTACTTTAATACCTTGTGTCTTTGATAATCTAACAATATCAGAAACTTGTCCAGCTGTGTAAAAGGTGAAGATAATACATGAAATAAGGAGAGTAATTGTCCATTACTATGCATTAGCCATTATAAGGTTGTAAATGGGGAATGCCATTGTAATGTTGTAAATGGGGAACGTAGTTGTTTGGATTATCTACTATTCAACCTGTACAGACGTGGCGTGAGAGAGATATATTGCGGTAGAATCGCATATAATTTATATTGCTACCAAATGTGGCCTACAAATATAGGGATAATATTTAGTGTTGTTTGTCGTCATGGTTTGCGCTCTGAAAAGCCAATGGAAAAATGAATAGTGTACAGTATTACGATTCAGTTCCCAACTTTCCTCTATCGACTTTTAGAACCATGCCCTCACTCCAGGTCCCATAAAGTGCTAGTTTCATTTGACGATGTCTCAACAGGAAAATGACTAATTGGGTGAATTACTATTGAGTCGTGGGAAAACTATCAATAAGGTGACTCGACCTTTTCTTTCTAATCGAGTCAATATGGCAGAGCATCGTGGCTTAAAATAGTCAAATCGAACGCTTCAATTTCCAGGTGCCGACGGTCTAAGGCGAAGCTTACATGCATGGGAAATGACGAGAATGCGGAGATGAATGGATCCGAGATCACCGTAAATTAGGCAAATGGACGTTCTTCAACATGCCTGGAAGAGATGCAGGGTAATCTTTCGCCTACAGCATCCAGTAGCAGGTAGCCTTGTCATAATGTTCAATATCCTTTTCTCGAGCAAGCGACTTCGCGATTAAGCATTCGCCTACAGCATCCAGTTCCAGGGTTCCAGGTAGCTCTCCTTTTCTTGAGCAACCGTCTTCGTACCTTCGAAATCGATTACTAACATACTAAATACTAGTGAGCTTATACACTGTAGTTCCGTATTCAATGATCATAGTTATAGGTTACAAGAGTAATTGTTGTTGCTTAGGATGTGATGTACGTTATTTCCATAATCTATTAAGGTGATATACCCTCTGCCTAAATTGTGCCTATATATAAGAATGCCCATCAATGCAAGGAGTTACTGCCCACCATGTGGATGTCAACGGTGCCATAAAACTAAACACCATGAAAATGAAGCTAAAAATACTAGTCATGATTGTCCACCATCAAGTTCATTCTACAAGGAAGAGAAGGAAAAACGAGAGCGAAGTCGCTGGAGAAGGTCGATAGAATTTGCGAAGACCTAAAACAAGTTCTTGGGCTATCTATGTCTAACATGTGCGAATTTTCTGGGCAGTTGTTGGGGTCGAAATTCTAAATCTACTGCAGGTCCAAAATTCTGAAGCTGGTGGTCGTAACATTTGTTATTGGGGGCTGAAATTCTGGATTGTAGTTGTTATTGGGAATTTTCCACTTGGAGACTTTGACAGGGATCTATTGGAAGGAAGGGTTGACTTGGTGGTTGCATGAGGTCTTTGTCTAGGTCTCAGATGTCTTGGATTGTCTGATCTTGATTTGAATCTACTAGTGTAAGAGTTGGATTTGGTTTTCCCCTTGAAGGGATTCTGCCCTCGCTAAGTGCCTACATTATGTGTCTCTTGTTCTTATGGTCTTAATATACATATAATTTGGTAATTTATTGATGAAATATAAACTAATAAAGAAGTAAAATAAACCAACATAATTCACAAGTAATTATCAAGAAAGAGGAATGAAACCCTAATTCCAATAAACATTGATTTCTTAACATGGTATCAAAGGTAAGGTGGAAGAAGGTTGAAGATCACTTAGTTGGCTATCATTTGAAGAAGGGAAAAGTAATCTTGGAAGAAAAGGTTACTCCCTCTATGGAAAGTTATTTGAAGATGGGTCTCAATATCATGAAAGTTGCAGGAAGCTAGATTAGAAGGATCATCTACAATCTATCTAGGAGAGTCAAGAGTGAATGATTCCTCACTACACTTACAGTTACTCTTGATGATGAGAATGCATGGATCATTGATAGTGGAGCCTCAAGACATATGATGGGAGAAAGTTGACAACTTCATACTCTATCAAGGGAATCATCATCACATGTAGTGGAGTTAGGACACAATAATAGTTATGTAGTCAAGGGCCTTGGATCTACATCAGTGAAGTTGGAAAGTGGACAATAGCTACATCTCAACAACATACTCTATGTCCTAGGTTTGAAAAAATAAATTACATTCCATTTCTTATTTAGAAGATAAATGATATATGGTTGCATTTGTAGATGGTAAACATTTGGTTTGGGGAAAGGATTCAAGTATTGAAGAGGCAAAGGTTATTGGACTTTGTGAAGGAAGACTGTATAGAGTTATAACGCCATCTCTTCAAGCCCTAGTTGACATGGAGATCAACCCTATCGAACTATGGCATAAAATATATGGTCATATTCATTACAAGACAATACCTTCTCTTAGTCAAATGGTAAATGGCATCCCCAACATCAAGGGAGATCATGAAGGAGTATGCAAGGGATGTGCTTTAGGAAATAATACTAGGAAACCTTTTACAAGAAATGATACAAGGTATAATGAGGTATTAGACCTCATTCATTTTGATGTGTGTGGGCCAATGTCTAATAAATATCTTCTATTCCATATTTATTATTTTACCTTCATTGGTGATCACTCTAGAAAGACATGGCTTTATCTTCTTAAGGCAAAGGATGAAGTATTCGAAAAGCTCAAGGAATTTAATTCCGAAGTTCAAACCTTAACTGAAAGAAAGATAAATATTTTGAGATCCAACAATGGAGGGGAATACACTTCAAAAGAGTTGATTACATATTGTAAGGAAGTAGTTATTAAGAGGGAGCTCATTGTTCCCTATAACCCCGAACATAATGGAGTTTTAGAAAGGAAGAATAAAACCATTGAAGAATGGATAAGGACTACGATATTTGATCAAATTCTACCAAAATTTCTATTGGGAGAATGTTGGCTTATTGGGGCTGACCCAGGTTTAGAAATGTTTAGCCGAACAAATCCTGAAACTACCGGCCCTTTCGACAACATTCCGCGGAGCGTGGACTGAGGTCTCACCCGAGGTAGTATGGGAGGGTGATGGAACCAGGTTTCTGCACCTTAGGGATGTCTTGATGAGGTCTAGAAGTTCGCGAACCGATCCTACGTGTTGTGCTACTCCCGTGCAACCATTTGTTTAGAGTATCTGCCTTCGCGTGAGCGCGAGTGTAATTTATTTTTATTGTTCTTAATATTATTATAGATCTTAGATTACATAAGACGACACAATGTTTCAGTTACCAGTTAACATAGAAGACATACGTGTAATCATAAACCATAAACAGATGCATAAACCAGAATATAGAACAGATACATGATATTCCAAAACCCACTTATCTTTATTAATGCCTTTATCTAGTTACAATCCACTTCCTACCCTACGCACACAGCTGCAGGGGTTTGTGCACATAGCTACAGACTCTACCAGGCCTCCGCGCACACAGCTGCAGAGCCTCTATCTCCTATTACAAACCAAAACTCAGACTTATAGACTTAGATATAATATCGCCTTTAGACACCCATATCACTTATTACATTACCAAAAAACTACCTTTTACACTTAGAACCTTGCTCTTATTTATACATTCCCATGGTCCACAGACCATGGGTAGGCCAACACATTCTAGATTAATTTACAATATTTTAGGGCGGACTACCCTTAGACTTGACCCATTACAATTCACGTTCTGCGCACTTCACGGAGCTTTTATAATATCAATACCCAAAAATGTGGGCTTTAAGCCCCAAAATCGTTATGCGGGGGGTCCGCTACCCAACAGGCCCCCAACACAATCATCGTGACTCATCCCGAGTCACTCGTTGGTGCAGCGAGACGCGCTGCCAAGGATTCGCAGTCCACCATCCCTGTTAGTGACGTACTACGCTTCGTTGTTCCATCCTTGACTCCTACAACACTTCTTCAAGCTCCTGCTCCAATTCCCCTGCTAATTCGCATAACCGATGATGCTCATTCTGCTCTACTCGGTTAACACAAAGCGGCTCCTCATAGGATTCTAGCTCTAGCTGAGATGCCAAAGCCGTGAACTCTTTGTGCAAGAGCAGCAAGCTTGCGATCTCTGGTCCCGTATACTCAATATCTGCTAAAGCTTGTGTCGCATTTTTGCAAGAGAGATGTTGTTGTCTGCAAGGTCCCAATCTTCATGTTTCGTCATGGGCACATAGCCCAGGGATGCACTTTTCAACGACATTTTGTCTTTTATCCCAAGATTCACCATCGTGCCCTTATCTTTCATAGATCACTTACTAAACCACTGGTTTCGTGACGACATCCGGACCAGTTCTGCTATTTTTCTGGGCATTTGTGGTATTTCTCCCACCACTGGCGTTGGGCTCGGCATGACGACTTCAACCGTTAGCATTATGTTGTCCTAAAGGTCCTATGTCTCTAGGTTTATTCTCAAAGCATCGAAGTTGGACGGGTCCATATCTATCAGATAGCTCAATAACTTAGGTCTCACAGTGCCATGGTTTTTTCGGTAGACAACCAACTGTGATTTATAGGCCAACCAATATTCAAATTCAACCGTTCCCTTCTTTTCTGGTTCATTCATTCGATACGGACTGGAGATCGTTTCAAATCCAGTTCTAACTTCATGTCTTAAATGCCTGTCGTCCACTCCTTGTTGTCTCAGATTGACCATCTTGTCATGAACAGTGACCTCAATGGTCACTTTCTTGCCTTTTTGCGTATCAGCGCAGCCCTTTATGCACTACTGTGATTCCTGCAATAAACTCTCCTTACGCGTAACCCTATTTCCGTGCAGCTTTCCTACAGACTTGTTTATAGTCCCACGTCTTCTTTCAACTGCTTGAAGTGTTAAGACTGTACTTCGGTCAGTTAGTCAGACATTCGACCCACTCGTGTAGAGCTTCAAGCGACTGCCATTTACTCTTCCTGGGAAGGGCTCTCCATTAAGCTTGCCGAGCTGGACCGCACCTCCATCTATGACCTCTTTGACTACATATGGTCCCAACCAATGCATTCAGAGTTTTCTAGGGAATTTCTCGAACTTGCTATCATACAGCAATACTAAATCGTTTACTTTGAACGTGTGCAACTTGATGTGGCAATCGTGCCAAGATTTCTCACGTTGTTTCTGTACCTGCTGATGGAATCCTGCCAGAAATTGTTCTTCCTCTAGCTCTTCCAGTTGCACGAGCCTCTCTTCCAAGGCTTCGTGGTCTGCCATGCTTGTCATCGCTGCTATCCACAAACTAGGTACAATGTATTCCATTGGCATGACGACTTCCGTACTGTAGACTAACTTGAACGGTGTTTGCCCCGTCAATTTCTTGCATGTGGTTCTGTATGCCCATAACATGACAAGTATGCGTAAATCCCAATTGGTTCACTGCACATTACATACTTTAGTCAAAGCAGTCTCCAGAATCTTGTTGAATGCTTCTACGGCAGGGAAACTTTTAAGAACCCCCCCTAAATTTATAAATATAATAAATGGGCGAATCTCCATGGTATATAGGAAAAATGAAAGGCGATTTTATCAATAATATAATATGTATATATAATTGTTTGGCGAATCTCTCACGAGGCATGGCGAATATTTTACTCAATTATAAAATCTTGTAAGATCTTGGCGAGTCTTTCACTAAATAATAAAACTTTGTAAAGTCCTAGTGAATCTTAGCATATGCTACATGTTGGTTTAATTCCCCCATTTAAATAGGCTACATTCCACGTGAATACCATGGGTCAATACCATGTGCCCTTTTGGTGAATACCATGGGTCAATACCATGTGCCATTTTTATTTTTATAAATTCTAATATTAGCGTTAATAATGGTTTTTTGCATGGTATTAATAACAATCTAGTTCATGGTATTTGTCCCATAGTATTTTGGCCATAGGTTTCACCTAAATATAACGCCTTTTTTGAGTGTTCATAAATATAAGGTGACTTATGGAGTAAATATAAAAAAATGTTTTATTTGTTTACCATACCTCTCGTTTATTTATATTTTTATTAATTTACCATACCTCTTTTACAAATATGGTATTTGGCCCATAGGATTCAATTAAATAAAACCTCTTTCTTGAGCCTTCATAAATAGAACGAGGGTTATGGACTAAATATAAAAAGAGGTTTTATTTATTTACGATACACCTAGTTTATTTATATTTTTATTTATTTACCATACCTTTTGAGTAAGTATAAAAAGACGTTTTATTTATTTACCATACCTCCACTTTACTTATATTTTTATTTGTTTACACCCTTACATGTATATAAGGTGACTTATGGAGTAAATATAAAAAATGTTTTATTTATTTACCATACCTCTCATTTATTTATATTTTTATTAATTTACCATACCTCTCATTTATTTATATTTTTATTAATTTACAATACCTCTTTTATAAATATGGTATTTGGCCCATAGGATTCACTTAAATAAAACCTATTCTTGAAAATGGGCGAATGGATTCACTTAAATAAAACCTATTCTTGAAAATGGGCGAATGGAAGGTTGTAAGTCCTAATTTCAAGGGCTAAATTTACCTTTTTTACCCTCTCCCTTAAAATAAGGTGGGCTATTTGAGGTGATTTGTAAAAATGCACTATGATACAAAATATTCGCCCACTAAAAATTTAAAACCCCTTAATTTCGCCAAAGGGCGAACATTCACCCCTAAAATTATCCTTGTTCTACGGTCCTGTTCACTTGCGGATGATACGGCGTGCTTTGTTGATGATACACCTAGAATTACTTAGTAAGTGCGTTGATAGTTTCATTTAGGAAGTGTGTTCCACGGTCACTCATTAGAATTTTCGGACATCCAAACCATGTCAAGACGTTGTCAAATAAAAATTTCGTAGCTATAGCAGCCGTGCAGTTGTTAACCGGTTGTGCTTCTGCCCATCTAGTCAAATACTCTGTCACAGTGATGATGTAGTGCGCACCCATCTTCCCTTGAGGTGTGATAGGCCCCACAAAGTCTATGGCCCATTTTTCAAATGGTTGCAGTGTCATCTATGGATTGAGTGGCATCTCATCCCTTCGTGATGGTTTCCTAGTCCGTTGACATACATCACAGGCCCAACAATATGCTTTTGAGTCTTGATGTAGGGTTGGCCACCATAGTCTGGCATGAAGAATATTCTGTGTTGTCGCCCATCTCACATAATGTCCTCCTGCATCCCCCCCATGTGCTTCTGCAAGGATCTTTCCTCGTTCAAATTCGGGTACATATCTTCATAATATTTCGTCATTTCCCATTTTGTAGAGGTGCCCCGCGATAACAATAAAATTTGTCGCCCGTACCACCAATTATTTCTTATGTTGTACTAAATATCCCTGCTGTGCGGCCCCTATGGTTAAGAAGTGGGTTATATCCTCGAAGTGGCCATCCGCGATGTGCATTGCATAGAGCTGTGCATTAGGTAGTCCGTCCTCCAAATTTGTTGGCTCCTCACCATTCTCAATTTGGGACAGGTGGTCTGGGCCTACATTTAGGTGTCTCAGCTTTACGAGGACCTCAAAATCATATTCTTGAAATAGTAACAACCATCTAAAAATGCATTCCCCCAACACAGGCTTGTTCACCAGGTGTTTCAACGCGAAATGATTGGTATACATCTTGAAGTGCCCACCAAGTAGATTGTGGCAGTATTTCTGGAGCGCATATACCATCACCAACCCCTCATGCTTAGTAGTGGAGTAATTCTTTTTAGCTTTGGACAATCGTTGACTTGCGAACGTGATCGGGTGATCAATGCCTTCCGCTCCTTCCTGCGTGAGTACAGTGCCCAGCGTTATACATGACGCATCAACATGTACATGAAATTCGATGTCCCATTTTGGGAAAACTAAAATGGGGGCAGATGCCATCTTTTCCTTGAGAATCTCCAAACTTTTCTTACAGTCACCATTCCAACAATATATAGCGTCCTTTTTCAACAGTTGTTCCATTGGTGTCGTGATTTGTGCATAGCCCTTAATAAACTTTCGATAGTAACTAGTGTGCCCCAATGTGGTACGGAGTTGTTTGACACTGCGCGGTGCTTGAAAATTGAGTATGACAACGGTCTTTGCAGGGTCCACCATCAAGCCTTGTCTGCAGACCACATGGCTGAGAAAATTTCCAAAGGGGACGAGGAAGGTACACTTCTTAAGATTCAACGCAATATGGTGTCATCAACACATATCTAGCATCAATCATAAGCTTGCTATATGTTTCTTGACTAGCCCAAATAGAGTCCAATCGTCAAAATAAACCTCCAAAAACTTATGGATGAATTCCTTGAACATGGGCACAACTACGCATGAAAATATCGCTGGCGCGTTCTTCAACCCAAAGGGCATAATAGTGTACTGAAAACATCCCCATTCAGTCACGAAGGTTGTCTTGCTCCTATATTCTGGCGCGATCTTGATTTGATGGTACCCTGAGAACCCATCTGTGAATGAGTACGCTTCCTGTCCGCCAACATTCTCCAAGACTTCATCTATAAATGGTGTCGGGAATGGTTTGTGAACACGGGCATCATTCAATTTTCGGAGGTCCACACAGATTCAAATTTTTCCCTTTTATTTTTTCTCCTACACTATCATAGGACTCACCCAGTCAGACTCTTCCACTAGTTCAATAATTCATGGTGCAAGCATTTTGTCCAATTCTTCGTAGACCTTTTCCTTATACTTTGGATTCAAACGGTAAGGACGCTCCTTAACTGGATTTGCGTCTGCTTTCAAACTTATATTCATCATCCCTAGGTCACCGAGGATCCCTTTTAACTCCATTATTTTGGTTGGGAATAAGTCTTGATATTTGCAAAGTAACTCGACGACCTTATCCACCATGGCATCATCCCAATAGTCCCCAAGCATTGCGTACTTTGGCTTCGCATTTGTACCAATGTTCACCTATTTCATTTTCAGTGGCACGGTGATGTTGGGGTCCTTGATTGATGGTCCTCGAATTTCACGACTCCCTTATGTTTCTAGAATATTAATATTTCGGGCGTCATCATCATCATCCTCCACTTGCATATTGTAACATTCTAAGGCATGGCTTAATTAATGTGACCATATTGGTTGAACTATTTCTTCTGGTTCCTGCGGTATTTTGAAAATGGTGGCTTTCACAACTTGCCATGCATCGTCAATAATATCCATCCATTAGTATTCAAATAAGAACGTTAATAAAAATCCCTCGTGCAAGATATCCCATTGGCCCGTACCATGTCGGAGTTCCGTCTCAGTATACCAGTTCCTTGGGATGACATCTAGGGTATGATAAAATAAGTGTACCCATTCAGGCTGGGGCTCTTCACCATAGGATTTGGTCCATTTTGTGAGGTGCATGCGTGGGTTATCGTGTCCATCGTATTCCTTGATTAGTCATAGCTCTAGCTTCCCAAACCTTAGCTGCATCATCCTTCTGCAATCACACTAGTTTTCAAAATTTCCTTCATGTGTTCCCCACCAACGGGCAAGTGTTATGCGCAGAACCCACTTTAATGCATCGAACCTCTGGTGCTCTGGTACTGCACTCTCAAACTTTCTCAAGAATTCATCCATCGATGTCAGTCCATCATATGTTGGTAGATCTCGAGCCTGGGCGGTTACGCAACGCAATGATTTGGTCATAATATTACAATTTAGCATTGTCACTTCACTCAACCGATTGTGCCATCGTTCATCTTCTTCATCTAACTCCGAAAGGTAGGATTCTGCGTGCTCCCACGAGGCCCTTCCATCTGCAGTTAGATTTAGCCAATCCTGGTTTCACGTGGTTATTTTGTAGATAAAATCTAACTCCTCATCGCCTCCATCATCACGCACGGGTTCAGTGTAGTGTTCTCCTTCAGCGGGATCCAGCGGAACTACCACACATAGGGACTTTTTCTCAAAAATCATTTTCCCTTTCTTCAAGTTGATGACTCCATTCATATCCGTGGCCCAGTCTATTCCTATTAATGCAAGGTAAGGGTTACTGTCATCTACAATCTCTATTACCTCGAAGTCTGTCTGCGTGCTCGCACCTTCGATATCCATTGTCTCTCCTTTCAATCTTCCAATGGGAAAGATCTTTTGTTGGTTCGCCATCCGTAATTGAATAGGAGACCACTGTAATGTGAGTTTGCCCATGCATTCCCAAGTTTTCTTTGGTAATACATTCGCGTCCAAACCTAGGTCTAAGATTACATGATCCATCTAATATTCGCCAATTTGCGTTGTCAACCGCATTTCCCTTCCGGTGCGCAAAGCAGGCTTCCCCATTTTTCGAACTAGGCGTGGTTCCCCTGACCCTGTGCACCTAGCGATCAGTTCTTGTAGTCCTTTGACTACCTTATTGTCACGCAGCAGTTTCATACATGTCTCTAAAAAGGTAGTTAGCATAGAAGGATCCAAGCCCATCTCTGGTTGATCCTTACTACCTAAAGTAGAGACCTCCGCGAAGTTCTTCTTAGCTTCCATAAACGTTTCCTTTGCATGTTCCAAGTCAAACTCGGGTTCCTTTGTAGGAGCCCTACGTACCCAGGTATCCTCATCAGGTTGCTTCCCCTTATCTTCCCCCATGGTCGTGCCACTTCTGAGCATCATGTTCACGTGGGGTCTTCTTTGTGCGGTTCGGACCTCATAATTTGGATATTTTGCATTGGAGTAGGCTGCAACACCCCTTTTTCACGCATTTGTGCAATCAGCATCAAACAATCTACCATTTCATGATCAAACTGTTCACAGTACGAGTAAGATATTCTAGTTAGATTCGTACAGTCGCATGCGTAATGCCCGGGTCCTCCGCAATTGTAGCATATTAACTGTCCGTGCCCTCGTCCGCGTCCCATTCCTCCTCATCCTCGACCTCTCCCTTGAAATCCTCCCCGCGCGATTGCTACTGCTAGATCGAGGCCTCACATTTCTATCTGCATTCAATAAGTTGGGGTCCTATCCATCATTAGTTCATAGCTCCGACATGTCCGCTCATCGTGGCCCACAGATCTACAAAAATTATAGTACAGTTGCTGCGGAGTCTGGGTATACTTCTGCAACATGTGACAGTTGTCTGTCACGTGATTTCCTCCCACCTAACAAATCACGCACCAGAGTGCAAGGGGCGCACTTGGCCTTGCTTGTGCCCCTGGTCTCAATGACATCACTCCCCCTCCCGCCAAATAGTTCGCAAATACAGGACAATGATCCTTATCGTGACCTTGGCCTTTACATTTTATACACCACACTTCTTTGCATGCCTCTAGCCAGGGCACCCTATCCTGCTTCAAACTTTGCATCTCCAAGCATAGGATTTGTAGTCGTGCATGGATTTGTTGGACTCCCAGCCCCGGATCCTATATCGGTGTTTCATGCAACCTCATCGCCATTTCCAATGCCTTTTCCTGGGTTGAGAGCTTTTGTTGTGACAGTGTCGCCCCCAGGTGTGGTGTCAAAGATGCCAAAAACCACGCATGGTGCTACACATCTATCAATGTCATATTAGCCTCTCAAATCATACTTTTCAGCCTCTGATCTAGATCCCAGGGGGTTTCGCCTGGAAGCATCGCGACCTCCTTGAATCCGATGATCGACTGCATCTCTGATTTCGGCCGGCTAAATTCTTTGTTCAATGCAATTTGAATCTCCACTATTCCAGCATTTGGGTGATCATTCGAGTGCTTGATATACCAAGTCAGCACGCAATCTTGTAACGTGCTTACCAATGTGGCCTTCTTAATGTTATCATCTGTAACCTCGTGCGCTTCCCACACTGCTCTTTCTATGAACCAAAACTAATCTGGGTCAGTTTTTCCTACTCCTATGAATACAGGCAACTTGATCACGCTCACCATGCTAAACTGCTGGTTTGGTGGAGGTGGAGTGGGCAAAGTTGGAGGTGAAGAAGGGGATGGGAGTGGTGGCGTTAGCAGGGATGATATCTGTGAAATGCGCTACGTGATCAAACTGACCGCAACCCTCTGAGAAACCCAAGCGCGCTCTTCCTCACTTACCCGCGGAGGTGAAATTAAAGGACTATTTCCTAACCCTTCGATCCCTTTGTAGGCCTTTCTGCTCCACGTCATTCCACTCATTAATGTATTCGCATCACCTGTTTTTCACATAACAACATCTTAATCCAGGTATTCAAAGACATGATGTACTTACCTCATGGTCCCTTGAGAAAACGTCTTTCTGCTTCACTGTAGCTCATAGTCGGGTCTATCGCAAATTCAGTGATAAACCCTCCTATTATCCGATCCAGCCAATGATCTACGGCCCGCGTGATCCTATCTTCAGATGCCTCTAGCGTGCGCACCAACTCTGAAGTCCACACTATCGGTTGATCGAGCTTGCACCTTCCCTGACTATCTGCTAGCCTCGTGATCCAATCATACAGTTCTAAAGAGAAGGTCGCGAAGAAGATCTCGTGGATTTCTGTGTATAAGATGCGATCCAACCACCTCTTCTTGGATATCTCCGAGGTTTTGTTTTCCTGTATTACGAACTCGTGCAACTTCTGATCCAACCAATCTTCAATTTCTTTCTTCATAGGGTTCCAGTGTTCTAACATCAGACATCCCTTAGGCAGATCCCATTCTCGGGAATGGAACCATTTGTTGGATTATTGGGGCCTGACCCAGGTTCAGAAATGTTTAGCTGAACAAATCCCAAAACTACCGGCCCTTTGGGCAACAACCCGCAGAGCACGGACTGAGGTCTCACCCAAGGTAGTATGGGAGGGTGCTGGAACTAGGTTTCTGCACCTTAGGGATGTCTTGATGAGGTCTAGAAGTTCGTGAACCGATCCTACAGGTTGCGCTACTCCCGCGCAACCGTTTGTTCAGATAATCTACCTTTGCATGAGCGCGAGTGTAATTTATCTTTATTGTGCTTAATATTATTATAGATCTTAAATTACTTAAGACGACACAATGCTTCAGTTACCAATTAACATAGCAGACATACACGTAATCATAAACCATAAACAGATGCATAAACCAGAATATAGAACATATACATGATATTCCAAAACCTACGTATCTTTATTAATGCCTTTATCCAGTTACAATCCACTTCCTGCCCTGTGCACACAGCTGCAATGGTCCACGCAGACAGCTTTAGAGCCTCTATCTCCTATTACATCCCAAAACTCGGACTTACAGACTCAGATCTAATATCGCCTTCAGACACCCATATCACTTATTACATTACCAAAAAACTTCCTTTTACACTTAGAACCGTGCTCTTATTTATACATTCCCATGGTCCGCGGACCATGGGTAGGCCAACACATTCTAGATTAATTTACAATATTTTAGGGTGGACTACCCTTAGACTTGACCCATTACAATTCGCATTCTGTGCACTTCGCGGAGCTTTTACAATATCAATACTCAAAAATGTGGGCTTTAATCCCCAAAACAGTTACGTGGGGGGTTTGCTGCCCAATAGAGAAGTAGAAATTACAACAGTATATATATAAAATTGAAGTCCTCATAGAATCCTTGATAACATGACACCAGAGGAATAATTCACATGGAAGAATTCATGTGTATACCATCTTCGAATATTTGGGTGTCCCACATATATCCATGTTCCAAAACACAAGAAAAAGAAGTTGGACTCTACAAGCATAAAAGGAACCTTTGTTGTCTATAACCTTTTGTCAAATTCTTGTAGAATCTACATCAAGGAAGGAAGATAAATTGAAGTTAGCAAGGATGTTATATTTGATGAAATACATGCCTACAAAATATCCAAGGATATACCAATCGAATCTGATGAAGAAGATGTACTGCTATTTGAAGAAGAAGAGCATCATGACAAGGCACCTACAAACCAAGAAGAACGAGAAGAAGGACAAAATGAGCCTATTCAACCTATAATCATTCCCAAAATGAAGAATATTCCAAATTGGCTAAATGCTATACTTGAAGATGCCAAAGGACATGGAGAAACTAACGGATCTTTTAGAAAAAGAAAAAGACCAAAGAGATATTAAACATATGCAACATACATGAAAAAATTAATAGAAGTGTAACCAACTACCTTTGAAGAAGCCGCTCATCAAGAAGAATGGAAGAAGGTGATGTAGGAAGAATATCAATCCATAATGAAGAATGGGATTTGGAAAAATGTTCCTAGTCCAAGTTAAAAATTGTTTGTCACCTCCAAATGAATTTACAAAATCAAACATGTCGTTGATGGAAGCATAGAAAAATACAAAGCTAGGTTTGTTGCAAGGGGTTTCTCACAAAAGGAAGGAATGGAATATGAAGAAATACTTGCTCCTACTGCCAAGTATACTACTATAACATTTTTTTTTTCACTAGTCACTACTATGGGATGGATTATCCATCAAATGGATGTTAAGAGAATATTTCTAAATGAAACCATTGATGAAGAAGTATACATTGAACAATCAGAAGAATTTGAAATAAATAGTATGGATACACATGTTTGTAGACTCAAGAAATATTTATATGGCTTGAAGAAAGATTCTAGGGCTTGGTATGCAAGAATGGATGCATATATCTTAAGGATTGGGTTCATCAAAAGTTTTGCCGATGCAAACCTCTATATGAATATAGTGAAGAATGAACCTGTCATTATACTACTATATGTGGATGATTTTTTTATTACAGGTGTGAAGTGTAGAATACTAGAATGCAAGAAAATGTTGGAAGCATAATTTGAAATGAAATATTTGGGACTCATGCATTATTACTTGGGCTTGGAATTTTCACAAAAACCAGATAAGATATATCTTGGTCATTGGAATTACATAATCAATATGTTACAAAAGTTTGGTATGATGTATTCCAAGCCTATGACCACTCCCATGATCACTAATATCAAGAAGTTGAGAAGCTTCGAGTCTAGTCTCATTGCTCATACTACCTATCGTAATTTGGTGGGCTCTATGATGTACTTGGTAAATATGAGACCTGATATACGTTTTGTTTTAAATGTTCTTAGCCAATTTTGTTTGGAGCCTCATCATGACCACTGGATAGCTTCCAAGCATATCTTGAGATACCTACATGGCACAATACATCACTGCCTAAATTATGATGGAAAATAAGTTAAGTTAACAGGGTTTACAGAATTTGATTGGGGTCGCAGTGAAACTGATGGAAGGAGCACTATCGGTGGCTATTTCAGTTTGGGATCTACAATGGTTTCATGGATGAGCATATAACAAGATCTTGTTGCATTAAATAGTGTTGAAGAAGAATATGTTGTTTCATGTGAAGTAGGAAAAGAAGTTGTTTGCTTAAGAAAACTCTTGTCAAATTTGTTTGGAAAGCCTCTAGATCATATGGTGATAAATTGTGATAATCAAAGTAGCATCAAGATGTCTAAAGATCCCGTATTCCATGCAAATACAAAGCTTATCAACGACAAGTACCACTACATTAGGAGTTTGGTACAAAATGGGGTCGTGAAGCTACAATATATCCTAATATATGAATAGGTATCTGATGCGCTAACGAAATCTCTTCCAAACAAGAAGTTTGAATATTTTAAAAGCATGCTTGGATTGGCTGAGGTTACAGATTTAGTTGATAGGAAGAGATGAATCATATTATGGAAAGATGCTTACGAGGACATTTCGCCAACCTATGTGTTGATGTCTAGATCCTGAAGTAGGTATGGTAGTGTTGGTCATGGAGCTCTGACCTTGGATATGAACCTAGATCCCTTGGTTGGTGATAGAGATTAAAAGTATGATACTACCTAGAGTGGCTAAATCTTGAGTTCACCTTAGTCCCACCCGATTAGAGTACCCTGATCAGCAATTTAATTTGTAGCACTGTGTGTGCTAAAACTCTTCATAGTTCATATCATTTTGAGATATCCCATGTACCTTTATATGTATGTAATTATAAATACATCCCTAGTTAAGAGGGAGCATTGAGGAATGGTACTAGTGTCGGTATTCATAATTATATTTGTCAAAATAAATTTTATTATTACAAAAAATGACTTACTAAAGCATGGGCTTCATGCTTGGGTCAATGTTTTCTAGGTCAAAGCCTCCATTTAAGGCTTTTAGGTGATGTCTTGAGTCAATAGAGTCATTGTGGTTTTTAGTATACCCTTTTTAGGCTTTTGTATCACTTAAAAACAAGTATTGTTGAGTCAAAAAAGGTATTTATCACCTCCACACCAAGTCAAACATGTCCCGATAAAGTTGGCCTACATTAGGGAAATTCGACCCAGTAGAAAGGCTATAAATAGATAGGTAGTTTGACCTATTTGGAGCACTCACACATCAAGTTCATTCTACAAGGAATAGAAGCAGAAAAAGAGAGCAAAGTAGATAGAGGGGAATGAAAGAAGTGGGGCATACATAAATCAAGTTCTTGGGATATCTATCTCTCACACGTGTGAAGTTTTTGGGTAATTTTTTGGGTCGAAATTTAGAATCTATTGCAGGTTCGAAATTCTAAAGCTGGTGACGAAAATATGTTGTTGAGGTTCGAAATTCTGGTTCTAGCTGCTATTGGGAATCTGTCACTTGGAGAAATTGAAATGGATCATCTACTAAAAGGAAGGGGTGACTTGGTGGTTGGAGAAGGTCTTTGTCTAGACTGAAGAGGTTTTGGATTGTCTCATCTTGATTTGAATGTACTAGTGAAAGAGTTGGGCTAGGTTTTCCCCTTGAAGGGGTTTTTCCCTGGCTGAGTGCTTACATCTTGTGTCTCTTGTTCTTGTTGTCTTAGTATACATATAATTTGATAATTTCTGGATGAAAGATAAAGTAATAAAGAATTAAAATAAGCCAACATAATTCATAAGTAATTATGAAGAAAGAGGAATCAAACCTAATTTATGTAAGCATTGATTTCTCAACATTGGATTTCCTTCAAACTGTAGAATTCCAAAATGATTTTGTAATGGCGAAGAACAAAGTCTATTTCAAAGAAGACGAAGTCATAATAGAGCTGAGGACCAAGGCAAGGTTTGGCCTTGTAGAAAAGACAAAAATAGAAGTCCACATGTAAAATATAAAGCAAGAAAAGGTGGACAAATGCTCTTGGGAGAAACACTTTGAATCCTTTCTCAGATGGGCCAAACCAAATCACTAGTGGAATTCCCAGTTTGAATAATTACAGAAAGTGGGAATTCGGGACATCCTCGGTGCTCCACTAGTAGCATAACTGTAAGGAATAAAGGAAGAGGTCGCCAAGTATTTTTTCAACAAATACCATAGTGGCAAGCTTTGGCTTGTGCAACCTCAATCAATTTATGGGAATTCCATTCATATAATCATATGTCTACCATACAAAGGTGAAATGGTGCCAAGTAAAACCAACTGTAACAAGTTTCTCACGAAGTTTGCTGGCAATGAATCCAAAAAGGATTTGGGAGGGTTAGTCATTAGCTAAGTTTAGGACCCATTGGTCAGATGGATCTACACAATAGTTTCCCTATGTCTCACAACTATTGGACATACCTCAAACATCAAATTGACAATGCTCGAAGCAATTGGTGAGATAAAAAATTATGATAAAGCATACAATTGGGTGGAACATGTAGTAGAACTCGTTAAATCTAACTTCGAGGACTATCAAAACTTGGGTAAATCCAACAATTTCCGATCCCTTTTAATTTGGTTATCTATGAAGTTTATCCCACTAGTTGGGGAGGCAAAATGGACTAAAAATGACATGCCCCTTATGAATAATTTTAGGATATTTTCGCATAACTGGTCAGGGAAACCACAATCCTCAAGTCCCCATGAAATTTTAGGAATTGGTTACTTTACATTAAGAACATCTCCAATAAATGGAGAGTTCCCCAATGCATCCCTTGAGCGTTACCTCCATATTTCCATATCCAATTATGTCTAGATGTCACCAAAATCTAGTACAATAACTCCAGAGAAGTTGACCCTGAGGAACTCCATTATCATCCTTCTGTGGACCAAGAGTTTGATGAATTACATCGACACTCCAATAAAAAATATGTTATTCCCCATGGAGTCATTGACCCATCCGCAGATATTATTACCCCTTTTTCTGATGCTGAATTATAAGAAGAGGCACAAGTCACATTGTGCTTAGAACCCTTTAAAATTGATTTATCAGTGCCTTTACCAAATCCCTCCCCAACATTTTACGTAAAGAGTCACACAACCCCAAGGCCACCCTAAACACTTCCAAATCATTCCGATGTGAACAAGTATTTTCAAAAGTCCATCTGCAGAATCCTAAGCAACAATAACAACTTGGTGAAGCTATCCAACAACTAAAGGCAAAGAAAAAGTAGTCAAAAGACTCAAAAACCCAAAGTTTCATCTATTGAGGAAAACATATAGAATGTAATGGAAACTGCTAACGGTGTTTTTATATATGGTATTTAGTAGAAAATGCAGCAGATTTATCATGCTTTAGTAAAGCAGAGTCATGTTCAAAATGGTACTTTTTCTAGTAAGGATAATGGAAACACTCATCATCAACAAACTGATAGTTTAGACCAAGTTCATATTCAAACATAGAAGGCTATCGACACAAAGACCAATAAAGTGACTACAATTTATATAATAGATGATACACCAGTAACTCTCTAACTTGTATTAAATAAGAACATAATTAGTTGGGGCAAATCTAGTCGAATCAGAATAACCAAGAAGATAATTTTGAAGAGAATTCACAAGATAATTCGTCTGAGTGCACTTAGTCTGACAAAACAATCAGAGATTACAATACACAAACAACTAATGTTTTGACAGACCAACATCAAGAAGAAACGACTGAAGTAGAGAATAATCCATCATTCATTAAGCATGCTTCAACTGTCACAACCTCCTTATAACCGACTTCAACAAGCACATTGGGAAATAAAGTTGAAAAGGCGCATATTAATATTTCTACCAAGTATGATGATATCAAACTTGCCAATGATAAACAAATTTTCTAGGTTTTAGAGCACTCCATCAAATCTACTAAGAGGAAGATATGAAAGAGGAAGAAGGACACCAACAAGGTTCAACGACAATAGGAATGAAAAAGGGAGACTTGGTTGGCCTATCAAAACCAGGCAACAAAAAAACACAATATCAACACTCCAGCCGAGGTTGATGATCATATCATTACTATTCAATAATTGGTGCATCAGATAGTTTATAAAAATGAACATATTAGTCCACAAGTGACAGAGATTCAAGACAAACCTACAATTACTAAAAATCCAAAATTTACAAAACTATTGCACAGGGCTCATAATGAATTCTTGGCAGCGAAATAGACTTTAGAAAATACACTAAAAAAGGGAGCTTCTCTCACAAATACATTAAACAACTGGCCTACGTGTATAGCATCCAATAATACTCACATCGGAGCACAAGACATGGTTTTCCGTGATCTGACTTCAATAAAAACTACAGATCCCAAAGTAAAGCAAGCACTCGAAAACAAACTAGAGAAAGAACGAGAAATTTATGCACAACTAATACAAATTCGTGTTAGTGGCTCAGGGAAGGAAACAAAGAAAAACTAAAAGCCAGTAATGGTTCATAATTCTTACAAGGTGTAATTAGTCAAGTTTTGAACAGTGAATAGGCCAATCCCTTCAACCAAAGGATAGCAAAAGCCACACCCCTGGAAGAAAAGGTCAAGTTCTAAATGCTAAGGCTAAATTGGAAAATGTGTGAATGGTCCATATTTGATGAACATCTGCAGATATTCACTCCAATTATTTATCAGACCGCATTACCAAACATGTCTCCGGCTCACTCTTCATCACCACAACCACCACGACTTACCCATCAATTTCTTGCACCATGTATTTTTACATGTGATGCAACTTTAGAATAGAAATTTCATCAAGTTGAAATCAACGAAGTAGGAAGTCCATCGATAGATTCAGTCCAAGAAGTTCCGAGAAAGCTTTTAGAAGTAATTGCCAAAGAATTCCCATTTTTCATGTCTTGATTTACTTTTTTGTTTTAAAAAAAATTGTCTTAAAGAGCCAATGACATCAATTGTATAAATCTTTACTCTATCAGAATTTTTCTAAAGTCTTTTGTGTCACCCAAAATCTCCTCTTCTTCAAGATGAATAAGGCTTTGAGGGTGGGGGAGATGTTGGAGGAGGTAGTCAGTCCAGCCAAATAGCCTAAGTCAAGTCAATAAACATACATTGTAATGGAAAATGTCATCATAGTTAACTAATTTCGTATTAGTTAAGGTGTTTGGTTAGACAACTCAATTGTTATAATTGTCCCAACGATCTATATATATGTCTATATATCGATGTATCAGTTCTGGTTCAGCTAATGAGAGATAATATATCATAGTGATTTTATCGGTTCCCCATTACTATATCTTTGTATTTCTACTTATTCTTTTTATGTGATTGATTGATGTCTATACCATGGAAAATTTTAGGGGCTAATATTCGCCCATGGGCTAACTTTCTATACTTTTTCCAAAAAACTGATTCGCTAATTTCCATTTTTTTGTAAAAATGATTCGCCCAAATTTTATAGAATGAAATTATTTTATCCTAAACCGCCAAAAAATATATATATAGACTATATAAAAATATTATAAATTTGAATATTTTTACAATGTAATCTCCAAACATTTTATAGATTTCATATTATGGACTAGTGAGGTTCACCAAGGTTTCTATACTTTAAGATAAATTTCCATCCTTAAAAATTTCCCTGGTCTATACTACTGGTAACTATGTTCCTTTCTTCCTAAATTACAACACCATATCACCAATTTGGTATGTGAATTTTCCATCTTCATACGGTCGCACTAGCCTACTTTTCACCTATGTGAATCAGATCAAATAGTAGGCCACATTCTCCTCATTTCTTGAGGGGGTAGTGACAATAAAAACATCACCTACAACCAAAATTAAAAATATGTATTAGTTAAATACATTCAATATTTCAGTTTATATATGAAACTATTAATCATAGGCACCACATACCTTCCCTTGCAACATCAGAGACTCGATCATTATCAAGTGAAAAATTGGCCTCTTCATCATGCATCTCTTTCCATGTCGGAATTGGATGAGGTCCCTTTGGATTAAGAGGTACATATTTGTATCCTTTCATGTACTCACTTTTTTCACATTGTTCAAGTCTACATCCATCAACACCAAATTTGCAAAACTTGCAAAAACATGTGAGTTTTCTTGTCTTTATGGAAAATATTTATCCCTTGTCTTTAATTTGTACTGAGTGTAATTCACTTGTTCCTTCTACAGTATTACAATACCAAGGAATGGATCTATTCACATCACCAAGTTAAAAATTCCATAAGAACCTATGCACATTCCTAATAAATATGTGACCTTCATGTCCTAAATGGGATCTACACTAGTTGAGCACCTCTAGTGATGATTTGGGTCGATCTACATCATGACTCATTTAGTATCTCCTAAGTGCTTGCTTCACACAAGCATATGCGCCATCATGCTTACCATTTCCATGTGCTATTTCAAAATAGCTCCAAGTATGCATAATTTTTGTCTTCTTGAACTTCCCTACACAATCATCTAACCATATCCAATGCTTTCTCAATTATATGTCATTTTATTTTAATCATTTATAAATCAAGTGAAAGGAATGTTGCATGAACAATGTGTCATGCTCACGATCATTGTTGATGTAGAAGTGATACTCTTTAATCCCATCACTTGACTTGTTAGTTTTATCCCTACCATCAACACTCAATTGTGCATGTATTTATAGAACATGTACAAATATGGATACTTGGTCCTATTTATAATACTCACTTTCAATCTTTTCCTGAGGATAAAATGTGTAATTCTCTGGAAAGTCTACCACTATAATATTGTGCCTAGCTTGAATACTTCAGAAGAATGCTTAAATCATAAGCTTGCCACCTAGACCTTTGTGATTGTTTGGCATATTTGTAGATATAGTTCTAAGACACCACCACAAATTGCGAAATAGTCTAATCTCATCCTCAACATATTTGATGCTCTAGGTGCCAGAGTTGAATAACATGGTTGATTTCCCATTGCATACTCATTGCTTCCATGTGATGGTGAAATCTGGCTTCCTAGACTAGTTGGGATTGTTAGGAAAGTCCCTATGTAGCAATGCCAAATCACCACATTCAGTGCATCTTCTCCCACCTATACATATTTTCTTGTAAAACAACTCTTCTAGCTCCCTTCTACACAATATTGATGAACAAAATCACGCACTATAGGAGGAGGGTCATCGTGACAATTTTTCTTACAAAAATATTGGAAAGTGTCATAATGAAGTTGGAATTCAACCAGATATTGGAAACAACAAGTGTCACGGATTGTATTAGGCTTATAAACCATGGTTTCAATTTCTAAAACATCCTTATGGATATCTTCACATGGTGATTTTCTTCTTGAGATTCCTCGAACATTACAACTTTTGTCATTTCTACAACATTCTTAGCATTAACTACATACTCACATTTAGTTATGTGATGTCATACAACATGCTTTCTATCTATAATAGCACAAGAATGGCTCTCCCAAAACTCTACCACAAGTTCTCTGATTCTTATTGTAAGCCTATCTTAGTAGGGTTTCCCGATGATGAGAGCCCAACAAGAAGATTCATCATTTCCATTTACTCTAACCCTAAATTTGGTATGCTTTTGTAATGTTTTTTCTCGAGATGTGGAGAAATTTTGACATTGTTGCCAACTTTTGTTGTCTTGATGTACTTGGTGCAATAATAGCAGTTGTAATTTCCCTATGAGTAGCATGAACATCAAGTTTTCTTGATTTTTTAAACATAGTAGATGACTTTGATATATTTTCAATGGCATTCATATGTGTCTTCCTACTTTTAGCAACTTGGATACCCAAAAGATTTTTGGCATGTTTTAGTTTCTTGTGTTTGACCAACCCATGTAGTATCTAAGCTTCTGAAACAATTGAATGTTTCTCAAAATGTTGTCAAATGATGTTACTGACATGATCTCTAATAATTCAAAGAAGGATAGGCTCTCGAAGGTCATCTACTGTGTTTACGTCAAATTTTTTTGCAAAGATTCCACCCCTTTCCAAACCACTGTAGATCCCTATTATCCTATTAACTTGAGAGGGAACAACTTAGTTTTTTGGTGGTTGATCAACGTGATAGGGCACACATTTTTCCTTTAGTGGTTGATTAGCTTAATAGGCCACATCATGTTCCCCTAGTGATAGTTGATCAACTTGATAGGGCACATATTGTTCCTCTCGTGGTTGATCATCTTGATAGGGCACATCGTGTTCCTCATGTTGTTGATCAATTTCCATCCCTACATAGTGGAATAAAAGATATACTTGTAAATCAAGTGAATCATAATTATTTAATAATATATATACACATGTTTATTTACTAACATTATTTAATAATATATATACACATGTTTATTTACTAACTCGCCATAGGTGGAAGGTCATGATATGATTGGCAGGGTATTCCCCCTTTCTTCCTTTGAATTTAGGGATATTTGATGGAAACTTGGTTGACATGGGGGCCATTGCTGATTATGGGCAATGGGATCCTTTGTGAGTTTCATCAAATATGGGATATTTAAAGAAGTGACAAGTGGTATCTTGTTGGTGTTAGCCATGATTTAATGACTTCGTATGTTGGTGACCATTAGTATTAGTATTGGTGTACCATGCGGGGTAGTATTGCTTGGGTTACCCTATGGGGTGGGGTTGGTTGGAGTAACCTATGGGGTAGTGTTTTTATTGCCTTGAGGGATGGTGGTGGGAGTTCCCTGAGAGGATTTATATCCCAATAAGGTGGCTCCAAGAATGGATCTGTTGGAAACAGGGTGGCTTGGTCCTGTTTTCTGTGCCAGAATGGTGAGAGACCAAGTATTCCTCCTGATAATGGTGGTAGATCTTATAGGCGCCTAGAGTTATGGGTATCCCTTAAGTCCCTTATGGTTCCCTAGTAAGTTTTTGAGAACAGATGGTGAGGTGGATTTTCTTTAAGAAAAAAAAATGAATCACATACATAAGACAAAGAGAAAAATGAATGGTTAATTTTCCCTTTAATTATAATGTGTGAAAAAATCAAAAAAAATGTTTTGTGATGTTTTGCATATGAGAAAAGTTCTTAAATAAACATCCTTCCACTCAAGTAGTAAATGGGCCTTCTGAATATTTTATAATAGGGTACTAGCGCCACATAATGAATATCAATATGACTCTTCCAGAAGCCAAAACCCTTCCAAGGTATGGAGAGGGTTATAATGGGGGGTACTAGGGCTACATCTCAACATAATTGGTGACGCTTCTAGTAGCCTAACCAAAATCACCTTAGGTGGCTCGTGCCCCTACACTTGCTACCTATAGGGAAATATTACATGTGATTTGGCTACTAAGTTACCTAGGTCTAGTGGGAATGAGTGAATCTTAGCTTCTGGTTGTCATTTTTGGACCCAGAACCCCTACTAAGTGACAAGAGAGAACAAGGAGGTTCGTGATAATCCGCCACCTAAGATTTACACCCTTCACAGGTTTCTTCTCATTACCGGATTTTTCACTAGATGATGCAGGATTTTAAGCTCACTAAAAGAAAAACTCTATGTTTCAAGATGAAAACAACCACCGTGGATTATGTGCTCCCTACCACCATGGTCCTATCCTGAAATATAAATTATCTTGTCTCCCTTGTGGGGAATTTAATGTGCTCAAGTTAAGGTTGTTTTTAGAGAGTCTTTGCTTCACTTAGAGTGTGCAAAAATTGTAAGATCAAAGAAACTAAGTACAAATATTCTAAAAGAGGATACCCTTTATACTAAATTGAAGTGAGATTAGTATGTGGAGTGAAGGTGTGTGAAAGTGAAATTGTGAACATACAAAGTGTGAATTTCAATGATGTGGATAGGAGATGATCCTTTACAATTAGCCTAATTACGCTATGTGATGCTTGTTCATTGCAAGAACATAAAAGATGTGTGGATAGAGATCCACTTACTCTTTCCACATAGCTTGATTTAATTAAATATTCCAAAAGAACTATTCAAATATATGTATACTTACCTAAATTAATATGTATTTTATTAATAATTATTCAACTTATACATGTTGATGCCTGGAACAAATTGGAGTCACATGAAACCATTATAGATTAAGCATATTCATAATAAATAAATTTCATCAAACTAAGCCATTGAAATAGCTCAAATTTGTTGCTTATGCATAAATCATGATTTAACTTCAATGGATGCCACAATTTAGAACACTATAAAGGAACCCCCATGTAAAGGATAAAAAAATTTGCAAACTAGTTGAAGGTATGCAATTTGTAAATATCTGCAAATTCAATATACCTATTTTCTAAGTATCTAGTCCCATAAGCAATAATCTCTCTTCACTCTCCCTCTAGTTACACATGTTTAAGAAATGAAAAACTTAACCATTTGGGCATATGATTGAAGGGTGTGTGATAAAAATGATCTATTGTTAGATATAACCCCAAATTTTTAGTAGTGAATCTAGGTTTGAAGCTTTGTTTGTTTTCACAAAAATTCACATTTACCAAGTGAAGCAATTGACATTTTCCAAAATTAGTTCTTCTTAGCAACAATTTTTTATTTCTTCAAAAGACCATATAAATCCCAAACTAAAAGTGATCCCCATTGTAACAAGGATGGTTTTATAATTTTTTTCATATACCTCATTCACAAAACATTTCAATTAAAATCCAATGCCAAGTAAAAGGGATTGTGAGAAGGGAAGAAAATTGATTTAAGTGATTAAAAATGAATAGGTGTTAGGAATAAAATTAGAATAATTGGAGAGTTTACTAAAGAATCCAAAGAGAGTGGCTCAAAAATGAGATGAAGATGAAGATCTAACCAAGTTGATGAAGATGATATTGTATAATAATTTGCAAGGTTGTTGAACTAAAGACTAATAGAAATTAAAGTTTATTCTTATACAAGAAGCCTAAATACATATTGAGGGAATTATTACTAACTTAATGATCAATATGGAGAATATTTTTGAACTAAGAGGATGGGAGATTCTTGAAAAAGAAAGCTAGTGAATACCAAATTGAAGGGACAAGTTTCTTTCATGAGAGAAAAAAAAAATCTAGATCTATAAATTTATACAAATTTAATTATATAAGATAATTTCTGACTAAAAATTCATACAATACATAAATACACACTCCATACAAGAAGGAACCTATTCAACTAAATCTTTGAAATCCTACTATACAAGATCAAACTAGTTGGAAAGGTTTTTCTTCATTAGAAGCACCATATCATTTAGCATTTTAAAAGGTGTAACTAAGATTGCCATAAAAGAATACTAAGAAGAATTCTCTTAAAGGAATCATAACTATAGAGAATTTCATAATTCTAAACAAAAATTGGAAGAAAAGTGGGATAAGAAGTATGAGAAGACAAATGAAATTGTTGATAAGGAAACAAAAAAAATCAAGAGATACAGGTTCTAGTGGATTTAGAGAACGAGGAATATGCTTTAAGGTCTTATCAATAATGGATTTACATTCTTATTATTTGTGGTGAAGAGGGGCATAAGTGATTTGATTTATTTATTTTTCGGGAGAACGTACATGGAAATTTTAGCACCAACAATCAAGTACAGCACGAGGAGGGGTAACAGGATTTAAAAAACTATATGTTCCTACAAGGAACATTTTTTATGCACATGCAAAGAAGGATATGCAATGTCTGAAGTTATGTTTTCAATTATTTTCATCAAACCTTGACAAAGTTTTATAAGGCTTCTCTTTTTACTTTTGAAACACACTTTGCAATATATTTCACGATTACATGATGAGAAACAACTAGATGAAAATCAACATTATATTTCCATTCTCTAGGAAAATTAACATTGTAAACATTTAACATATCATCAATACGTGCATGTTAATTTATTTATTTTACATTTATAATATATGAATTTAATATCTATTAATCACGTTATCCTTCCATGGAGCATTGTAGTGATATGCAATAATACACTCCTTTTTGTGCAAGCACAAATCTACACTACACTTTGTATGTCTTTAAAAAACATGCTCTCTTTAAAAATTTCCCATAACATTCATGTGAGAATTGAAAGAAGAAACTTGTGAGGTTTTCAAAGGTAGGGATCATCATTTAGGATTCAAGGAACCATTAAATGTTAAATATCATGATGGATGTCACAAATATTTATTGTTGTTATATGTTTAACAAAGAATGTCTTCTCAACATGCACATTGAAAGGAGGGATACTCTTTCTCCTTCTAGATCTTGACACATTTTCTCTTTTTTAACTCCTACAAGGATATAAAGG
Source organism: Pinus tabuliformis (assembly GCA_031772625.1). NCBI lineage: Eukaryota > Viridiplantae > Streptophyta > Pinopsida > Pinales > Pinaceae > Pinus > Pinus tabuliformis. The sequence goes on along the minus strand of CM062809.1, from coordinate 677,737,362 downwards.
TTCATCAAACTAATGTTTATAGGTTTTGGAGCACCTATGTGACAATCCCTTTCGGTAATCCCCCTTGTAAATATTGCCATGAATTGTAATTCATGTACAAATAATATATGGAAATGTAGCAATTTTCTTTGGTTAAATCACATTCTTAGTTTTTGTGGGTTATCTTAATCCATTAAAATTCAAAGGTGGATCATAATTTGAATGAATTCAAGTGGTTTAAAAAAAAACCAATAAACCATTAATCACACCAAGTGATTTTTTTAGTTGTTATTACATCTCAAATTTTAACTACATTGTATTACTTCCAATGATTATTTTATCTTATTTCTATTATATCATTATCCATTTTTTTCTTATTTCAATCATATTTCCTAATGAATACTATATGGAATAGGTGAGAAGTGAGACAACTTGAATTACCAATATTTGCATGAATTTGTTGAGTTGCACAATCTTGTCATTCTCTCAATATATAACATCTTTTTCTCATCCTTTCTTTAGTTTTTTCTCAAGCTTCCTATATGCTTAGCACTTTCTCTCCTTTTCGACATCAAAATCTTCAATTTCCCATGTTTGTCGTGAATTCTTATGTAATTTTCATGTTCTGTTGTTTTTCTATGAATAAATATTTGTTTTTATTTTCTATGCATGCAGATTCAAAAAAAATTGTTCTATTTTTTTTGGGGTGGCAGTAGGAGCTCAATCGATCTCCTAGGTCTGTAGCTTTTCCATCAATGCCATCAATATAATTGGTGTTCGGTTGGTAGGTGTTTAACTTTTGCAATGGCTTGATCGAGCGCATGATTAACCATGTTAATGGCTCGATCAAGGATTTCTTAAACCCTTGATCGGTCTATTTGAAATTTTATCTCAAGTGCTCAATTGATCATTTTAAGCGCTCGATCGAGCTATTGAGGTCTTAAAAATGTCATCTTAGAGCCCCTTCTACATATTTCTATGCAACACCATTTTGTACCCTGATAAACATAAGGTAGAATTTGTCCTTAAGTTGCAAAGTTGATCATGTTGGATTCGTGAAAGAATCCTCTATTCAATGGCAATTGAGTTTGAAATTTTTGAATTCATATGATATTTTTCATGTAATTTCTTTTAAATGTAATACTTGATTTTTTATTTATTTTTTTTTATTATTTTTTTTTTTTACAGTTTCAAAAGGGCAGAATAAAAAATCAATAACATAAAATATATACAATTAATTTTGTTTTAGAAAATACCACTAACTTACTTTACGAGTCACTTCCAAATGGTACTATTGGTTCTTTAATTTATTTAAATAGTTGGAAAAAAAATCTTAGGTCAACATATGTGCTGCAAAATGCAATTGAAATATTACTTCACCATCTTCCAAAAATAATAAAAAAATATAATTTTGCATTAAAAAAAATTAATATGCATTCTCTCTCTCTCTCTCTATATCTCTCTCTCTCTCTATATATAGAGAGAGAGACACACACACACACACACATTATCCTATTTGAACACATGCATACATTTTAAGATGTAATGACAAGCATTTCATTTAATGGTAAAATGACAGATTATACAACACTAATTTTTTATGCAAAAAATATCAATAGGACAACAACATAATGCTTGTATGATTTTTGAGGGGTTCAATTCATAAAAAACAATGTAAACTTTGAAATGGGAACTCTAGCCAAAAAAATCCCCAAAAACATGAAAAATCAATTCGAAAATGAAAAGTGTTGACCTCGGAATAACACTTTTTTTTTATAGTAAAATTTCAACATGTTTTAAAAATGGCAGTGAAAACCAATTTTTTGTGCAAAAAACACCCTCAAAACTGTTGATGTGTTGATGTTGAAATAACATCTATTTTTTCAATAAATTTTCAAAATTTTGAAAAAAATGGTGTCACAGATTTGAAAAGAATAATGAAAACGTAAATTTGAAAATAAAAACAAAAATAAAACCAATAAAAATAAATAACAAAACGTAAATAAAAATATATATTTAAAAAAAAAATACAAAAAATCAAATATAAAAAACAAAAAAAAAATCAAACATAAAATCATTAAAAAAACAAAAACAAAATTAACCTATGAAAATAAGAATTAAAAAATAAAAAATAAAAATACAAAGAAATAAAAACATGTTTTCAAAGAAAAAAAAAATTATCTTCTAAACGATAAAAATATAACAATTTTAAAAATTTATTTTAAAAACTAGAAAATTAAACCAAAAAAAATAATTTTAAATAATTTAAAAACGAAAATTAAAAAACTAACAAAAAATTAAAAACTATTAAAAAAGAAAAAACATATATATATGATGATGATGGTTCAGGTCCACTGAGACCAAACATTGGTCTATCGGATCTAAAGAAACAAATTATTTATTTTGATTTAAGATTTTATTCCTATGCTCAAAAAGCTTGGAGAGAAGCCTCCCGAGCTCACTATAATTTTAACATTTTAAAAGGCTAGGAAGGCCAGTATTGTAACAAAGATTGTGAAACTGACATCTAATGTGGTTGTAAGCGGGGCACTCTTAGAGGAAGTGATTTTCATCCTCGATATATATATATATATATATATGTGTGCGCAAAAAAATAAATAAATAAAATTAATTAATTAATTTTTTTGAACATTAATATTAAAATCTAAAAAAAAAAGGAGGGAATGACTGAAATCTGATTCTGAGAATTGGATTTCAGCCTCACTCAGGGGCTAGGGAGCTGCCATGAGCGAGCGAGCTGCGTGGGGTGGCACCTCAGGCCCTGGGGGGCGAGCAAAGATGCACGCAGCTTTGCCCACCTGGGGCTGCGCCCCATCAAGTCCTTGGGCGGGGCTGAAATTCGATTCTCTGAATTGGCCAGAATCGAATTTCAGCCCCGTCTCTTAAAAATCATAAAAAAAAATCAACAAAATTGAAAAAAAAATAAAAAAATAAAAAAGAAACATTTTTTTAAAGTGGGTGGAGCTGAAATCTGATTCTTAGAATAGCCCACCCTCCAACTTTATTTTTTTTAAATTTTGCATATATATATATATATTGGTGGGGACTTGGCATTTCAGCCCCATAGTCCAATTTTTATTTTTTTATAGGTTTTTTAATAAAAAAAAAATAATGTTTTAATACTTTTAAGTAATTTTTTTTTCCTAAATTGAATTTATTTATTTTTTTATGTTTATTATAATTTTTTTATATTTTTAAAATTTTTAAATTTAATTTTAATAGATTTTTTATTTTTGCTTTTAGATTATTTAAAATTGTCTTAAGTTTTTAGTTTTTTTTTTTAATCCGGTTTGTTTTTAATTTTTTTTATAAATTTAGATTTTTTTATTAGTTTTCTAAAATTGTTGTGGTTTTATTTATTTATTTATTTTATAGTTAAAATGAATAAATTATATTTTATGAGATAAAATAAAATGAAAAAAAAAAATTACCTTTTTTTGGTCTTTTATATATATATATGATATTTGTTTTTTCAGTAATCAACATTTAAAAAAATAGAAATAAAACAACTAGAAAATCTGTTAAGTTATCAAATTTAAAAAACAATGGGACTAAAAAAATTAAAGTGTCCAAAAATGTAACATTTAAAAAGAAATGCATATTTAATACATTAGAAAATATAAAGTATCAAAAATCAGCCTTCTAAAAAAATACAAAGTGTCAAAAAACAACGCTCTAACAAAAGGGAGGGTTGATGATGCATCAACACGTTTCAAAAATAGCGTGAAAATACAAAGTGTCAAAAAACAACGCTCTAACAAAAGGGAGGGTTGATGATGCATCAACACGTTTCAAAAATAGCGTGAAAATTACTAACATTTAAAAACAAATATTTATATTTGATAAATAAGAAAATTTAAAGTGTCAAAAATAACAAAAAGTGTTTTCTGAATCAATGTTTTTCAAAATCTGATGATTTTTTTGCTACTTCAAAAAACGGGTAGTGTCCATTTCAAAGTTTACATCGTTAAAAGAATAAAATTTTGAAATTTCATCACTACATTTGGCCCAAAAGTGTAACTCATTTTCATGCATTCACTCCTATATTAAGAATAATAAATATAGATATTATCTATATTTATATATTATAAAAAAAAAGGAAAAAAAACTTTTAAAATATAATATTTATATTAATAATATTTATTTACAATTTTAGAGCAATTCAATTGGTGATTGAAGTAATGTGAAATCTATAAAAACTAGAAGATCCAAAATTCAAATCCCAAATTATAATGCAGTGTAGAGAAGAACAATTTTTATTAATAATATTTGATTTAAATATAAAAGCAATCCCCGTCTCTATATGTATGGCATTTTTCAATTACTTATAATTAGACATTAATATAAGAAACATAGATACATTCCTCTCTTGGGAGAGGAGTGCCTTCGGGAAAACTTGTATGCTTTAAAAGAAAATTCGTTTCGAAGCCTAAGAAATAATATAGTTCAATACGTATAGGGACAACATTGGCTTGTATTTTGTGTTGCTTTAAAGTGATTGTGGAATATGGGAAGTACACTGATGAGAAGCACTTAATGAAAATGAATGTATGTCAGGAACAACTTTATACTATAGTGGCCTCACCAATGGTTAGAGGTACAACTTTATAGTACATTGGCCTCACCCGAAAGATTGAAGTTTGTCCAATAATATCATGAAAACATGGAGTGATTTTTTAATAAAAAGCATATTCCTTATTATTTTCGGTTAGTTAATGACGACCATTCACCTTATATAGAGCCATTGCCATTTTGATACTTTAGATAAATCTTCGTATCTCCAAGGAGTGTTACTCAATAGCATTTTCACTTGTACACTAATTGAGTATCGAAACAAAGATCAGAAGATTACAGAAAACCTTAAACTTTTTTATTTTAATATATTAAAATTAATTTTTTATTAATGTAATATTTAAAAATTTACTTAATAATTACTTGAAAGATTTATAGATTAATTAATTGTTGTAAGATTTAGTTTCATTATTTTCTTTTTTCAATTTTATAGGACAAATTCTCAATGTAAACTAATTGTATTTCATTCTATATTAATTTATTTTTTATTTTTTAAGATTTAGTTAGTGAGATATGTAAGAGTTTTGAACTTTTATGATAATTGGGATACATAATCTTTGTCAACATTCTTTTATTGGTCAATTATATTACTATTCACTGACAATATTAAAAATTAAAATTTTATATGTATATTTCATTCAGGTTTTTTTGACAATTATATTATCATTCACTGGAAATATTAAAAATTAAGATTTTATATGTATATTTTATTTAATATTAATTTATTTTCTTAGGTTCAGACGTGAGACATGTAGGGGCATTGAACTTCTGATTAGTAGGATAAATAACGGTTGCCAACATGTTTTTTTTGCTAATTATATTGCCTAACAATATTAAAAATTAAGATTTTATATGTATATTTCATTCAATATTAATTTATTTTTTTAGGTGCAGCTGGTAAGACATGTAGGGGCATTTAACTTCTGCATGTTTTTTTGCTAATTATATTACGTGCATGTTTTTTTGCTAATTATATTACGTGACAATATTAAAAATTAAGATTTTATATGTATATTTCATTCAATATTAATTTTTTTTTAGGTGCAGTTGGTGAGGCATGTAGGGGCATCGAACTTCTGATCACTGGGATACATAACGCTTGCTTTTTTTAGGTGCAGTTGGTGAGGCATGTAGGGGCATCGAACTTCTGATCACTGGGATACATAAGGCTTGCCAACATGTTTTTTTTCGCCAAGTTCATGTTTGTTGGAGGAATCACCTTACCTCTATGGAATTCTTAATTTCCATCCTTAAGATCCTAGTTACCCATTTGGAAAGTTTACCAACACCTACGAGTTTTGAAGTAACAACAAACATCTTCATGGTACCGGAAACTATTCCCCCAATTACTTTTAAGAGAAAGTGCTAGAAGAATCACCACACCCCTCAAATTTGATTCCCTAAACTACTTTCTAGAAAAATATTAGAAGAATCACCACACCTCTATTAAATCCCTAATTTCCACCCTGCACTCTAAACTACTTTCTACAAAAATATGAGAAGAATCACCACACCTCTATTAAATCAGTAACTTCCAACTGCACTTTACTCCCTACCTTTGGGTACGGCAAAACAAATGTCCAAATACAGTAACTTCTTGCACGCATGCATATTTGTTTTTAGCTACATAGGTCTAGGTAAACCATAATGATCATTATGATCTGTGGGTCTCTTGTAAAACTTGAGTGGACGGAGCATAGCGATTAATGCAGTGTTTAATTGGCCCAATTTGCACAAATTATCTGTACTGCAACAGAATGTGCCGTCGATGTGGAAAGAAGCAGCGGGGCACAAAAGTATTCGTGTTGTGGGTTGGCCATTCAGTCTCAACTGACGTTATTCCATGGCCTTTAAGATAAAATGCTTTGGTTGGTCGGTTGGTTTGCACGAATTGTTTATGAAAAGATACAAGCGCGGCGCATTCTCGCAGAAGGATTTGCCGAATAGCTCTCCAATCAGAGAAAAAAAAAGGTATAACTGATTGCCTCCTCCTTCGGATCTGGCATTCTCTACAAAAGACGGTTGTTCAGGTAGAGCGATTATAAGTAAGAATCGTAGTTTCAAATAACTCTGAATTCTCGCAATATCATGATGAGGCGCGCTGTTATACGATGGAGGTTTCTTGCGTTACCGTTTATTTATATCAACATTTGGTGGAAATTTGAGGCCTTTGCCCAATTATATGATGCCGCAAATGAGAGCAATGCAGATTGTTTGAGCTGGAGGCTGAATGTAGAATTGAATAATTTGAGGAATTGGTGGACAGTTCCCCAACATTGCTTGACATACGTTCAGGAGTACATGTTGTCTGGGCAGTACGAAAGAGATCTGGCAATGGCGAGCGACCACATTGTTTCTTACACAGAACAAGTCAGTCCAGTTGGCGATGGTATGGATGCGTGGGTGATGGATGTGGATGACACTGCCTTATCCAATCTCGAATATTACATGGGCCGAAATTTTGGGTAAATCCTCTATTTATCAAATTTACATCTTCTAAATTGTCTCCTTAATCGATTTATTTATTTAATTTATATGACTGCAATCGGGGTTTACTTTTTAAGTGAAATTTATGGTTCGTATAATGAGATGGGATCACTTTCACAAGTTTTTAATTATGGGATATTTTTGGCGCACTGTGATAAAACTTAAGGAATAGGTTTTTTCATTTTTGTGAGTCGGTGGAGTATCGTCTCTGGTTAAGTCAAGAAATTTTTGGCAGCCACTTTGGAAATTCTTGGTAGCTACTCTCTTTTAAGAGTTGTTAGATATATTTTTGGTGTTATATTTGCACCTACTAGATTAGCTTCCTAAATATCCTGTTGTGTTCACAATTTCTCAGAAATAGTTTTTGTTTAGAAAAAAACAATACTGAAAATTTACAAAAATATATGTTGATTATGACATTCATCTCATTGGGACTCAATTACCTGGACTAGCAGCCACCTTGGGACCCACTCTAGGGGTTTGAAAATTTGTTAAAGCCAGCCAATTTTAGTGTAACAGAAAACCCAACAATCATTGTTAACATAGATGAAAAATTGTTAATATCAGAAATTATTTTTAACTAAAAAGCGATTGTATGCCTAAAATGTTTGCTGAAAATTTTCTATGTTATTTTGTAACAAGGCAACTAATTCCTCTGGGTTGGACTGATTTTACAGTGGAATGCCCTTCGATCCGGTTTCCTTTAACAATTGGGCCATAAAGGGTAAATCTGTTGCTCTGCCTGCTATTCTGGGATTGTATAAGCATCTCAAGACTTCTGGATACCAGATTTTCTTTCTCACAGGAAGGGATGAATCTCAACGTAACATTACAGAAGAGAATCTCGTCCTGCAGGGGTATACTGAGTATGCTGGACTTATTTTAAGGTACTTTTATTTTTCGTCCTCTGTGATCAATCCTAGATTGTGTATGTTATGAAAGGAATGTAATGGTGTGGCCTTTTTGTTGATGAAATATAAATGCAGAGAGCGCAAAGCAAAAGGGAAAAGCGCAGTAGTTTTCAAGTCAGAAAAGAGGGAGGAATTGATGAAGAATGGGTATCGTATATGGGGCAATGTTGGAGATCAGTGGAGCGATATTGTTGGAACCGCTGTGGGTGCTCGTACATTCAAGCTTCCTAATCCTATGTACTTTGTTCCTTGATAGCTCCAAGTTAGCTATAGGCCTTGGTAGCTCCAAGTTAGTTATAGGCTCTGCCTGTAAGAACCTGTAAGAAGTAAAGAATAAGAATAATTTCAATTGAGTTTATTTGGGGAAGTTACAAAAATTATTCTTACCTTGAAATTTTAGGAGGAATGATTCAAGAAATTATTCTTATCTTGAAATTTTAAGAGCAATGATTCATATATCTCAATATAATTGTTTGAAAAGCCTTTTTGTGCAAAAGAAATAATTTTAACAAATCCTTGAAAAATTAAAATATGTATATTCCACGTTAGAATATAAAAATATTTTCTAACAAAAAAACAGGAGCAAAGCAAACCATAATAAAGTAGTTTAAACGCTGTCTGGAATAGGAAAGTACGATATATCTCTGTACATGAATATGTGCTGCTCTGCTGCAAGGGTATTCATATTCTTGAGCTTAGTTGTATTCTTATTCTTGACCTTAACAATGAAATAAAAATACACAATAATATTCTTAACTATGGATGCCCAATTTTTTTTTTAAAAATGACTATCTTTTATTAAAAATAAAATTACATTTACATAAATCTTAACCAGAACGTTTTTGCAGAGATAATCCCCGATAACCATAAAAAGCACAAAGTTGTGCTAAAGAGAGAATACAAAAACTCAATCATCAGGCTAAATCCTATGTAGAAAAAAACACAAATCCCATCAGAGATCTGTAAACAGAGACCAAAAGGAGCGATCATTTGATCATCATAATCTGTGTCAAAAGTGCCTGACGAATTGAAAAGGAGGGAACATGCATAGGGGAGGGCTGGATGAAAAGAATTATGAACCTCCATGATGAACCTGCATCCTCCAACACTCCCACCAGAGTAAGAAAACCTCGGTGTCGCTAACAAAACCATCAACCATCATTTTGTAATGAGCAACACCAGGCGGAACATAGTTGTTGCTTTTGGACAGGAGGTCAGCCGCCAAGTTTTGTTCTTGGTAGATGTGGGAGAAGGATATTCACTTGAAGGACACTGACACATCACGTATGAGTTGCATCCAGTGGAAAAGAAGAAGAGTTTTACAGGAAGTTTTCCCTATTCGCAGTTGATGATCGATTGATGATCGATTGGGAGTCTCTGACAATGTAAATTTCCTCAATGGCCAGTCGAGAAGCACAAAGCACCCCACAAAGCCACCATCTCTGCCCTGTTATTTGTGCCAGTGCAATTGGATCATGAGAAGTGATAGGACAGGCTCATGTGTGTAACGATAAAAAACCTCACACCGATACTCCCCATCTAGGGAAGTTCCATCAAAAAATTTCACTGGAGAAGATATATCGATCTCATGGAGGACACAAGATTTTCTGGTTGGCTTGGGTCTCCCTGGACTAATTTCTAAAAAGAAAGCTTACAGTCTCTAGTTAGTGATTAAGCCGAGAAGGTCATTCTACAGCACCTTTTGAGGGGATATGTAAGTCTAATTGAGCCCAGAGGCTCATTCTACAACCAAGTGCAAGGGGATGTGTATCTATGATTGAGCAGAGAGGCTCATTCTACAACTAGGGGATGTGTAATTCTGTTAGTCCATCCATTCCCTTTTAAAATAAAAATAAAAGTTAAAAATTATGTTCTAAATAGAAAAATGATGTGAGCTATAATAATAATAATAAAAATGAATACGTTGTAAAGTAATTAGAAGTAAAAAAAAAATATGTAAAATGTTTAATTTTTATAATTAGGTTATTGATAAAATATCTTACGAATTAATATTGACATATACTTAAAAATATGTTAATAATAAAAAAACAATTTTAATTTGCCTCATAAAATGTCTAGATGTACATGTTATGTAAATATTTTAACGTCAATAGATCCGGTGTTAGATGGATCTAAGTTGGTTCCATTTGAGGGCAACAATGTCACATTTTTAAATTATCATTTTTATGTATATGTTTGAGATAAACTCTGAAATTCACATTATGTATTCTTTGCTTGGCATGACCATATCATTCTCGTCTTTAATTTAGTTTGTGTTGCTTAACTTGAATGGTTTGTAAGTGTGTGTTTGGATGCTTTCAGTGGTTTATGAGTTTATGTGGTTGGATTTGGATGGTATTGTCTGTGAATGTTGCAGCTGTTGTGTTATATTTTTATATTTGTATGTATTTTCTATTAGTAATTAGTTTGTGATGAAGAAGGGAGACAATTTTGTCAATAATTATATTTTTATATGTGTATGTAATCCCTATTAGTAATTAGTTTGTGATGAAGAAGGGAGACAATTTTGTCAATAGTTTGCAAAAGGATTGATTTTGCACGTCTATTTCATTTAATTTTAGATATCACAACTTTTGACAACTAATTAATTCTAAATAGTGTCTCCTCCAATTATTGCTAGATATATCTTGAAGTTTTTTTCTTCCCTAATGTTCGAAATAATGTATTTCCTTCAAGAATATGTTGATGATTCCTTTATCTATAGTCTATTTTGCAAAGTCAAGAAATAATGTATTTTTCAATATTTTATTAATGAGTGGCAAGATTTATAAAATCTTTACATTATTTGTTTCTCCAAACAATTATTACATCTCCTTCAATAATATTTTGATTTTTTTTATTGTTTATAAATGTATATTTTCCTCTTATAAATATTTTGAATACATTGTTGTATGCAATTATCTATTACTAATTTTGAATATATTTAATTGTCTATTAGTAATTAGTTGGTGATGAAGAAAGGAGAGGATCTTGTCAAGGATTAGTTTGCACTTTGCAGGAGGATTGATTATCCATATCTATTTCATTTTAAGTCTAAGTATCACAAGTTTTGAAAACTAATTAATTATTAATAGTGTCTCTCTAGGTATTACCAAATATATCTTGAAACATATTTTTTTTTAATAATCTACAACCTCAATATTAACAACATCTAATGCAAGCAATCAAATAGGATTAGAAAACAACATCTACACTAAAATCAATGCATCTAGTGCAAGAAATCAAATAGGATTAGAAAACAACATCTACATTGAAATCAATGTAGCTAGTGCAAGAAATCACATGAGATTAGAAATCAACATCTACATTGAAATCAATGCATCTATTGAGAGCAATCAAATGACATTAGAAATCAACATCTATATTGAAATCAATGCATCTAGTGCAAGTAATCAAATAGGATTATAAATCAATGCATCTAGTGCAAGCAATCAAATATGATTAGAAATCACCATGCACACTAAAATCAATGCATCTAGAGTGAGAAATCAAATAGGATTAGAAATAAAATAGGATTAGAAATCAACATCCACACTAAAAACAATGCATCTAGTGAAAGCCATAAAATATAGTTAGAAATCAATATCAACACTGAAATGAATGCATCTAGTGTAAGCAGTCAAATAGGATTAGAATTCATCATTTGCACTGAAATCAATGCATAGTGCAAGAAATCTCCTTCCCTCTTTCCCCCCTCCATCTATATCTATATCTTCCTCTATCTCTCCTTCTTTGTCTCTCTATTTCACCCTCTCCAAAAACACATTCTCTCCCTCTCAATATATATCTCTCCATCTCTCTATCTCTCTTTTCTTCCCTCTGTCTGCCTCTCATCTATATATCTATCTCCCTTTGCCTCTCCTTTTTCTCTCTACATCACCTCCAAAACTTACACACTCTTTCTCCATATCTAGCTATCTCTTCCTCCCTCTTCCTCTCCCCCCCTATCTCTTCCCCTTCTCTCCCTCTCTCCCCCTTCTATATCTCTTCCCTCCTGCTCTCCTCTCTCCCTCTCCCTTTATCTTCCTTATCACTCCCTCCCTCTCTCTCTCTCCACCTTTATCTCTCTATGTCTTTCTTCTTATCTCCCTCTCACTCCTCATCCAACTCCATCTCTCTCTCCCTCCCTCTCTCCTCTCTCTCACATCCCCTATCTCCCTTTATCTCCCACCTCTCTTTGTCTTCCCTCCCCCCTCTCACTCTTTTCTCCCTCCAACTTTGTCACTATCTCCCTCCCTCTCTCCTTCTCTCCCCCCTTCCTTCAATTTCTCCTTCTTTGTCTCTCTATCTCACCCTAAAACTTACACACTCGCTCTCTATATATCCTTTCTCTCTCTCTCTCTCTCTCTCTCTCTCTCTCTCTCTCTCTCTCTCGACTTTTCTCTCTCTATGTCTTTCTTCTTCACTCTGTCTCTCCTCCTCCAGCTCCATCTATATGTCCCTCCCTCTTTGTTCCTCCCTCTCTCATCCTCTCCCTCAAGTTCTATCTCGGGTCCTTCCCCTCTCTCCCTTTCTCCCCTACATCCCTCGCTCTCCCACATCTCTCTCTCTTCCCTCCAACCTTGTCACTATATCCATCCCTTTCTCCTTATCTTTATCCCCCTCTCTCTCTTATCCTTCTCTCCCTCTCTAACTCCTCTCTTTCTCTCTCTTCATTCTTCCTCCCCCTCTTCTTCATTTTATCTCCATCTCTCCCTTATCACTCCCTCTATCTCTCCATGTCTTTATTATTCCCTATATACATACCTAGAGTTAATAAATATCATAATATATTAATATATATTATAATACAACAAATTTAATAATATATTAAATTTAATATTATATTAATCCAAAGTTATTAAATTTAATGATGTTTTTTACGGGGCATGATAACATAATTTATAATAAAACTACATCAAATTAATATTTTCAAATATTACAAGTTTGATGTGGAAATATTATATTTTTTAAAGATTTTAATATATCCATAGGATATGATTTTTCCTTTTAAAATTTATTTTACAAACATTTAATTAAAATAAATATTAAAATATTTTGGAGCAATATTTTCTATTCTTTGTGTTGAATTAACCTCTTTCCTTTGATTTAAGAAATGGTATTAGTTTTAGTAAAGAGTAAATGTTTAAAATTTTAATTAATTTGGAATTTTAATGTGGTAAAAATATTTGTTAAACGTAAATTTATGATCCATTCAAATTCACATATATGATAAAGAAACTATTAAACACGTGCTATATATAACAACCCTATTTAATATTCAAGCTATTGTCTTGGCCCACATTAACTAAAATTATTTTTATTCTTTTTTGAGGATGTGACATACTTACAAATCGGGGTCATACAGGGGCTTTAGAATGCGGCGAGAGTCTTCCACCCAAGGATAAGAATTTATACTTCGATAAGCCCAGGGTTTCCTTGAATTTTTCGATTATCCAATCCCAATCATGACTCATGTATTTATTTGGCTTCAAGTGGAATTCCATTCTCCAAAGAATGGATTTTCGCACAGAATATATTTGTTATTGGCAGTGTTGAATCTACATCCTTCCCATTAGATATTAATTCTAATCTTTCCTTATTCATAAATAGACCTAAAGCTTTCCCAAAGTTGGACAAGATTTGATGAAATGTCTACCATTCTTGAATGTTAGCTTGTCCAAAACATAGCAGGTCATCCAGAAACATTAGATGGATAGATATCATATTTCTGGTCACCCTGCATCCAACAATTAAACTAATCTCTATTGCTTCTTGAATTCCCTTGTTGAGCTCCTCAACTACCGTGATGAGCAATAGAGGAAAGACTGCACATCCTTTGCATAAGCCTCTAAATATCTTGAAAAACTCAGTCATCTTACCATTAATCAAAATAGCCAGATTCGCCAAGGAGACATAGGCCATTATCCATGCAGAATATATTATCCCAAAGCCAACATTGTGAAGAATCAATCATAGCATATCCTTGTCAATCATATCTTATGCTTTAATCAAGTTAGTTCTCATGAGACATGCCTCTAATCTTCAATATTTTATTGAGAAAATGCATTCTTGCATGGTCACCACAACATCATATATATGTCTATTTGCTAAAAGTCCAAAATGCTCAAGAGTGATATGATATGATATAATATTTTTGATACTATTTCCTAACAATTTGGAAATAATTTTGTAAATGGAATTACATAGCGAAAAAGGTGTGAAGTCTGCAAATGAGGAAGGATTATATATTTTGGAATCAAAGAGATGAAGGTTGTGTTTAGAGCACCTGAAATGTGCCCCAAGTGACGTGATTATTCTCCATTTCCAAGGGGTCTGATTCCATAATGTCAAAAAAATTGATGAATAATTCTATTGGCCAAATAACCAACCCGAGGATTTTGTCCCTCGCCATTGATTTCAGATTTCATAACCTCTTGTAATTCATTCGATGTGATTGAGGAGTCCATTAATACAATGGCATCTGCATTCACCATGCAAGGGAATCGATGTGCAATCTCCAATTGTTCTGAAGCATTATCAACTTGTGGAGCCAAATATTGTTTTCTAAAATAGTTGGAAGCCTCGTTCTAGATGTCCTTCTGCGAGGAGAGAATATTATTCTCATCATCTATGATATTCCATATGGTGTTCAACTGCTTCCTTTTCGTATCCACACTATGAAAAAAATGAGTATTCCTATCGACGTCAATAACCCAAACCACCTTATTTTTCATTCTCCAATGTTCTTCTTTGAAGTTTCAAAATTCTATCTTTTATGGCTGAAAGTTATATGATCACACTTTTGGTATGCTCAACAAAAACAGGGCATGTGAGATCAATCAGATTAGAGATTGTTCTTTCGATGTATACCAATTCTCTAGACAACTCTAGCTTCCTCTTACTAATCCATTGTCCAACCACATCTTTCAGCCTTTTCAATTTCTTCCTAATTTTCTCCATATGATTCTTCAAGCGATACTCCAATGGTTAATTCCAAGATTTCCTTACCAAATCTATAAATTATTTTTCTCTTAGCCACATGTGATTAAATTTGAAAGGCAGGTCATCCATCTCAAGCTCCCTAATCCACTCAAGAAAAATGACATCATGATCTGATATGTTTGTAAAGAAAGACTCTGATTTCATATTTTGTAACCTTTCATATATTATTAGGTGGACTAGAAACTGATCTAGTCTTTTAATGATACCTCGGTGTCGAAGCGCCCATTCCTCAAAGTTGGACAAATTGGGATTGGAACTATATCCATGAGGATATTATGAACACATAAATCTTTGAAGAAGCTTGCTAGCAGATCTAGAATGCTTTTCTCACCCTAGACCTCCTCATTTTCTAGCGTTAAATCCATATCACCTACAAAAATTAGGGAATGCAGATCCAATAGTCCACACAAGTCTAGATTTTCCTAGAAATGTTTGCAATTGGAGTAGGGGGCATATCTATTAACTACGTGTATTTTGGAACTTGAACCCTGATTATATGCTTTGAAGAGGAAGAATTTGTATGCTTTGAAGAGGAAGAATTTTGGATCCCACATAGTTTCCAATCCCCCTAATAGCCTCAACTCACTTGTTGCAAAGGCCATCCATGAAGGGTATATTTTCCAGAGGAATTTCCTAGCTTTTTCTTTCTCTGACATCATTTCTTGAAGTAGTACCACCAAGGGATTTTTTGTAAAAATGATATTGTGAATAGACCTCCTTTTCTAGACTAATCCAAAGCCCCTTATGTTGACAGCTATTGTTGTCACCCTCTGCAAAACTTGTCTTCAGTTGTTAAAAAGGTGCAATTGGGCATAAATTTTTGCAACCATCTTCAAGGTCACAGAAGAAATCAAAGATTGATCGGACCTCCTCCAATGGGTAAATATCATAATTAGCTTTCCAACAACATATAGAACTCCTCAAATGGATCCTGGAATCAGAAGTTATAACAAATCAAAGTTTCCATTGCAAATCGAAAGCTAAGGAGAAAAGGACTTAAGGGAAAATCGCGCAAATCGGCAATTAGAGGTCCTGATGGTTTGCAAAATGAACGTTATAAGAAGATTTAGAGAAAAAGGGTCGAAAATGTAAAATAATCGAGGGAACCCAAAAGTGGGTTTACAAAGGAAATCAACAAAAAAACCAGGGGCAAGCAGGCCCTTTCTCTCTCCTCCAATTGGGTGGCTCATATATGGGGGCTAGCCCGTGGTCAAAGGAAGGGCGAGAAACCAAGGGCTAAATGTTACAAGAAATCCCGCAATCAGTGATCGTAGTTTTTTGAAGGTCACACCAATGGCACGACTTGGAAATCATCGATGTGTCGATTGTGATACTCTGAGTGGACCCAATCAACGATTGGAACTTGCAATGTTGTAAGGTTTGTCCAATGTAAAGTTCAAGGATTTCATCAATATGCCAGATTTTGTTTAACTAAGGTATGAGTCTCCCAGACACGCGTCCAAAGGCCCTAGCGCCCAAGGACTAAGCACTTGGTCATAACCCCTAGTCATATGAAGAAAAAGGGGGAAGGGGCTCAAAGAAAAAGGGGCTAAAGTGGATCAGAATGCATCGTTATGTAATAACTTTTAATATAAAATCCCAATGTAATAACTACCCAATAATGGAATACATGGCTTTAAAGACATGGTGGGTCAGCAGTTGAGACATTTAAGAAGGATATGAAGCATTCAAAAATCGGCATGGATTGACCCTGTAAAGCCCCTTGTGACAAGAAATCAGGGTCAATACAGACAGAGTAAATGAATGTGTGGAAGCTCGGGAGGACTTAATGATTCAGCGTGTAGCTCCATGTAAAGGGAAGATGAAGTATTTCCCAAATGACCTTTTTTTTGTACCATGGCACTAAACTCATAGTCGAACCACTCCCAGTGCTAGAGAACGAGCGATTCAAGAAGTAAAGGCAAAAGTGATAGGAACCAGCAGAGTTGCACAAGAGGAAGACAATGACCAAAAATTCACCTGATCAAAGGCAATCCCAGGGATGGGCATGGAGATAATTTTCTAGAATTTTCATCTAATTGTTGACTTGTTTTGTATTATGTACCTTGTTGCAATTTAATGAAGCAATTAAATCTTTTGTAGTCATTTTTGGGCCACAGATCCATCCCAAGCTGAGACAGCTAGTCGATATGATAGCTGAGGCTCAACTAAGATATTTTTTGTAACCATTGTTCAAATCTCCCCTCCCCAGATAAATAGAGGGAAGCAACACTTACCAAAAGGTTTAGAATTTTTGGAAAGAAACTCCTGAGTGGATCCTTTTCTTGTTTCACAAAGGCATTGTATGAACATTGATGTATGCACTCTATCAGAGAATTTAATGGAAGAATTGTGGTGATTCCAACTCCTTGATTTGCAATATGTTTTTCTCTCTTAGTATTTCCATATGTGTTTGACATTCTCCTCAGATTGCATGTAAGTAGCAACTAGATATATTTCCATTATATGCAGATTCATTTCAGTCAAGTCTTTGATAAAGAATGCATGTATTGATATGGTGATAAGGTATTTAAAAGGCGCTCCATGCATCTCAGCATCTCATAAACCTTTCATTGCTCTTGTTTTCCTCTAAATCCAGAGATACAAAATTCTTAAAGTCTAAGCTCTGTTTTGATGGATTTTCTCTCTATTGTCTTCTACTATTCCATCTCCATTAACAATTGATTTTCTATGAGTTTCAATCTGCTTTGGCCACCATTGTTTGAGTATTACTCCTTGTGGAATTCTGCACACATGTTATTTCTTACATTGTGCTTTCATGAGTGGTTTTGAACCAACCCTTTTCAAACTATTCATGATAGAAAACTATTAGTGATGCAAGCTCTCAAGATAAATCTGCTAGCACTACTTAAGATGTCCTAGGCACTGGTCTATAATCAACCCAGAGGCTATCTCTAGGAGGCTTTTCTTATCCCTTGAAGCATTGCTGCTACAGGTGCTAGAATTAGCCACAACATCTTTTTGGTGTCGTTGTCGAGGAACAAATTATAATATTTTTCCCTAGGTACGAAAAATACTTACATTCCCTCTGTTAGGTGAGCAAGAGAAGTGTGGGTTTAAGATCTCTCACCTTGGCAACTCCATTGTTTCAATTTTATGGTAAACATCCTGGCAACTCCACTTTCTATATCTTTGTTTGATCATCCTGGCTTTCAAGCAACCTCATACTCGCTCTGATGCTAAACAACAGAAAACTTCCACTACATTTGAACTTGAGATCACTCACTTAGAGGGGTTTTCAAAATGGGCTCCTGGATCGAATTCTTGGCCAACAAATTTTCCCCACTAGATTTTTATTCTATTGTTGGTTATCCCAATCAAGTCCCTTCATATCTAGAATGGGAGACCTATTTGCCTAGATTCAGTGGAAACACAGATAGAAGACCAAACCAGCACCCCAAAGATATTCATGGAACAACATGGTATTGTCTTTAAAGATGTGAAAATGAAGTTATTCATGCATTCTTTAGAGGGAGATTCTTAAGTTTGGCACAAAACGATACCTCATGGCAGCATATCTTCTTTAAATAGCTTTCACTTAGCATTCAATCATTATTGCAGAAAATATTGTCTACCAGATGCTTTGTTTGAAGATTGTTGTGCACATTATAATATTGAAAATATTTATGAGGTTAATGATCTTGTTGAAGATGTTTGTGAGACTCTGTTCCAAGAAGACATCTACTCACATCAAGAAGCATCGCCTAGTGATCAAGAAAGCGAAGAAAGAGACAACATCGAGCTACAAACAAACCCTCAGAGATTTAGTCGAAGTTGATGATTCTCCTTCTTGTGATGTGTATGACTTTGATGGAGAGTCAAGGGATGCAGAACCACAACAGTCTCAGTTATGGGAAGCTGCAAAAAAAGAGGAGGCCCACTAGGAGGTTGACAAAGAGGATCCAATTTATGACCCACATCCTTCAAATGGAGAACCAATTCAAGAAGTTGATATTAAAGTTGATGAAGGTTCTCCGATCTATGACTCATATGATTCAAAGGAGGATGAGATGGTTGCATATTGTCAAAGGGAT
This sequence comes from Pinus tabuliformis, assembly GCA_031772625.1. NCBI lineage: Eukaryota > Viridiplantae > Streptophyta > Pinopsida > Pinales > Pinaceae > Pinus > Pinus tabuliformis. The sequence continues at coordinate 677,718,332 of CM062809.1, read as the reverse complement.
CCACTTACAAACAAGTGGGGAGAAGACTACCAACAACAGCTCCTTCAAGAGGAGCCCAAAGCTGAAGAGCCAAGCAATGATTGTGGCTGCCTGTTGCAAAAAGATTCCTCCCTAGAATTTGTTCAAGAAAGGGAGACAACTATAATTTTTTCTCATCATTTCCCTGATCCAGTAGCTGACTACATGGAATCTTTCTTTGGCCTGCAACAGTATACATCAATTCCAAGGTATGTGTCAAACCTTTGGTCTGAATCTCTTATGGGGTGCATGCACATGTTAGCCATTAATTATCAAGAACACAACCCCATTAGAAGGTTCAGAGAGGAGATTAAAAGAGCTGAGCATCAACTACCAAGTTGGGGGCACATATCAAAAATTTTGTCCAAAGATTTTTTGTGGTACATGCCTGTTTTAATTGTTGAATTCCTAGAGAACGAAGGAATTAGGTCCAACACCCAAATGTTGACTTGGTTCCATTGGAGGGATGAACTCACTTACGTGAATTGATTCCTAACACAAAAGTAGGACTTGTATATAAAATCTCATTAGCTGAGCATTTATTTTCGAGTTGTTAGAATTTACTTTTTTGCGTTTTAGTTTAATGAGGAAAGGCCCCCCTGCAAATAAAGTTCCATGGATATTTTTTCGTTGTATAAGTGCATTATAATTTTTTACTCCATACCCATTGGTGAAGGCTACTGTCTATAGGTTCTCAACACCTTTCCAGCAAGGCACTGTTCACAGGTGGAGCCAGGGCTGTCACCCTCTCCAAAACTTGTCTTTGGCTGTTAAAACAGTGTAATTGGGTAGAAACGTTTGCAGCCATTTGTAGGGCCATAGAAGCAGTAAAATATTTACTAGACATCCTCCAATGGGTAAATCTCGAAATTAGATTTCCAATGACATATAGAACTCCTCAAATGGACCCTAGAATTAGAAGTTATAACAAATTAGAGTTTCCCTTGAAAACTGAAAGCCAAGGAGAAAAGGCCTTAAGGGAAAATCCCACAAATCAGCAATCAGAGATCCCGACGATCTACAAAATGACCAATATAAAGAAATATGCTAGAAAAAATGGCTGACAATGTAAAATCATCAAGGAAACCCAAAAGCGGATTTATAAAGGAAATCAGCAAAAATACCAGGGGCGAGTGAACCCTTTCTCTCTCCTTTGATTGGGGAGCTCTGATATGGGGGCTAGCCCATGGTCAAAGGAAGGGCGAGAAACCAAGGGCTAAGTTTTATAGGAAATCCTACAATCAGAAATCACAAGTTTTTTAAGGTCATACCAATCACATGGCTTGTAAACCACCAATGTGCCAATTGTGATACTCTGGGTGGGCCCAATCAATGATCGGTGCTCGCAATGTTACAAGGGTTGTCCAATGTAAAGGTCAAGGATTTCGCCAATATGCAAGATTTTGTGTAACAAAGGAATGAGTCTCCTAGACATGCGTTCAAAGGCCCTAGTGCCCGAGGACTAAGCACCTGGTCATAGCCCCCCATCATATGAAGAAAAAGGGGGAAGGGGGTCAAAGAAAAAGGGCTAAAGTGGACCAGAATGTGTCGTTCTGTAAGAACTTTTAATATAAAAACTCAATTTATAACTACCCAATAATGGATAATGGGTTGGCAACTGAGACATTTAAGAAGGATATAGAGCATTCAGAAATCGACATGGGTTGACCCTGTAAAGCCCCTTGTGACAAGAAATCAGGGTCAACACAGACAAAGTAAATGAATGTATGGAAGCTTGGGAGGACTTAATGATTCAACATGGAGCTCCATGCAGAGGGAAGATGAAGTATTGCCCAGATGACCTTGTTTCTGTACCATGGCATTAAACTCATAGTCGAACCACTCCCAATGCTAGAGAATGAGTGATTTAAGAAGTAAATGCAAAAGCAACGAGAAACAGTCGAGTAGCACATGAGGAATATCATGACCAAGCATTCACCTAATCAAAGGCAATCCTAGGGATGGGCATGGAGATATTTTGCTAGAATTTTCATCTAATTAATGACCTATTTTCTATTATGTACCTTGTTGCAATTTAATGAAGCAATTAAATCTTTTGTAGTCATTTTTGGGCCAGAGAGCCATCCTAGGCTGAGACATCTAGTTGATCTGATAGATGAGGCTCAGTTGAGATATTTGTTGTAATTGTCGTTCAAAGCTCCCATCCCTAGATAAATAGAGGGAAGCAACATTAACTGAAAGGTTCAAAATTTTTTGAAAGAAACTCCAGAGTGGATCCTTCCTTGTTTCACAAAGGCATTATATGAACATTGATGTATGCACTCTATCAGAGAATTTAATGGATGAATTGCGGTGATTCCAACTCCTTAATTTGAAATATGTTTTTCTCTCTTAGTATTTCCATATGTGTTCGAAATTTTCCTCAGATTGCATGTAAGTAGAAGCTAGATATATTTCCATTATATGCAGATTCATTTTAGTGAAGGCTTTGATAAATAATGCATGTATTGATATGGTGATAAGGTCTTTAAAAGGCGCTCCATGCATCTCAACATCTCATAAACCTTTCATTGCTCTCATTTTCCTCTAAATCCAGAGATACAAAATTTGATAAAGTCTAAGCTCTGTTTTGATGGATTTTCTCTCTATTGTCTTCTACTATTCCATCTACATTAGTAATTGATTTGTTGAGATTTTCAATCTGCTTTGGCCACCATTTTTTGAGTATTACTCCCTATGGAATTTTGCACACATGTTATTTCTTACATTGTTCTTTCATGAGCGGTTCTGAACCAACCCTTTTCAAACTATTCGTGACAAAAAACTATTAGTGTTGCAAGCTCTCAAGATAAATTTTCTAGCACTACTTAAGATGTTCTAGGCACTGGTCTATAATCAACCCAAAGGTTGTCTCTAGGAGGCTTTTCTTATCCCCTAAAGCACTATTTCTGCAGGTGCTTTAATTAGCCATAACATATATAATCTTCATTATGTGGGGACGTAAGCGGGTTTTTCTCCTCTAAGGACCCACATATCAAAATTATAATTTGAGCCATTAATGCCACTAGAAGAGTAGGGGTCAAACGATGGATAGAGATTCTCCTCTAAAGATTCAGGGAAGCATAATTTAAAGTCATTTTCCACCACTATACATGAAAAAAAATTATTATATTGAATGCCCTTCTTCTTACGTTCAGACAGATTCTTCCGCATATCAAGGTTGTTGTGTTTATCTTCTCCTAGAAGAAGGATTTTTTAATTGTCAATGGTTCGAGAGCTAGTGACCCATCACTATCCTGAGACTCCATTTTTTTGTCCACCGAAGGTAGGGAGAAAGATGTCCCTAAATGGTGACCATGTCGAGAAGGTGACATTTAGATGGGATTTGACACTCTATGGTTGACGGGATCCTTTTCTTAGGGATTGAGTCGTGATAAGGAGGGAAGTGTGCTCATACCCACACTATACATACCCCACTCTTCGAATGATATTTTTGGATCCGACATTTGTGTTTTGGATTTCTCCTTGACATGGCCCAAGAGAGTGTTTGAGGGAGGAAAGAGTGCCTTCAAGGAAGGATCTGATGGGGCAAACAACTCTCGATCAGATGATGATACTACACCTCCCATAGTTTTTTTTGCAAGCCAAATCACGAACAACAAAATATATTTCCATCCCCATTTTGAGGCCTTGGCCACCGAAACGCAGCGGGAAATCTAAAATCAAGTGAGCACTATTATGGAATCCCATACACTTGAAGGGATGCCCTGGTAGTCCACTTGTTTTCGAATGGAGAAAGGGCTCCAAAATATCTCCAAGGTTGCAATCAGACCTTGAAAGTAATATACTTCAAAGAAAAACCAATCAACCCTTTTATCCAAGAATCAAAACATTCCCTCATCCACATAATAAATCATGTGTGCCTTGTCAGTTATTTTTGTTATCTCTTTCTTTGACCAAAGTTCCAAAGGAATTCTAGGAAGCTTCACCCAAAAAATCTTCCTTTTTGGAACTTCCTTGATTAGGTTGAAGCCTGCAAACCATATATGAAGACAAAAGAAGCCTCACCCCTTCACACATGGGATAGAAGAAATTCTCTCAGCATCCTCTACTTCCTCAAAATGAAATTTGAATCAATCGTTGATCATAACACTCACCTTGGGCTTGTAATGAAGGATGGGAGACCAACACTTATTAACCCATTCTTTTATATGTGCCCCATTCATTTTTATATACTCCCACTTCCTCACTAGTACTCACTCTTTTAGCCTCACAACATCCTCCCACTATACATCCACTCTGAGGATGAGACTTTGAAAATATTCTTCTGCCCTAATCAATTTCTTCCCTCGTTGACTAGGATTCTTGTTCTTTCTTTCTTTGTCTGTCTAGCCAGCTCTATTGATGATATTCTCAATGTTAGGTTGCAGCTTATCAACAATAGGAGTAGATGATTAGATATTGTTAGAGCGTCCCACCCGACTTGCAAACTCGTTTTCGGCTACAATGCTTACATTGATCAACTCATCCATATCAGAGACGTGTTCAATCAAAGTTGACTTTCCTGCCATGTCAATTGCTGACCTAGAACTGCCTTACTCCAAAACAACCTAATTCAGGAACTTATTTAACCAATTCATTTGATACCTTACAAAACTCATTAACTAATGTGAGAAAACTAGGTGGTTGACCCATCCCAATACCCTGCTTCAATTAACAGGCAAAAAAAAGAGGAGATCAAATTTCCAAATCCATGAATTTCATGGAGATAACCACCATGGAATGGACATATTTTCCCCATGGACTCTTGACGCAACCATTGAACCTCCACCCCACAGTAATGTTAACAAAACCTCGATGGAAAATAATATTTCCACTTGTTAAGAAGGGGATGAACTTAACATTCTTATGAAAGCTAGGATATGTTTTAATTGTATCCCCCACTTCAACAGATGCTACCATTACTACCACTACAACGTAGTCTGATCTTGTCCAAAATCCAAACATAGTATCATAATAAATAATACCAACATTTTAATATTCCAATTATTCCAAAATGTGTGTTTGGAACATACCTCTCATCACCAACATCAACCACTTCAACATATGCTACAAGATGGACCACAAGATTCATCCTTCAAGTAGTGAGTCACTCAGAAGCCACAGGTTGTGAACAATGGCATTGCACACAACAATAGCACACTTTATACTAGCATAAACTACATCTAATCCAACAACAACAACATTTCCAGCCAATTCTCCCCCCTCCTATTGACTTTTCTGACCTTTGTTGGATGTCTTCTTTGTTGGATTCTGCTTATGTGATTTGACGGAGCTAATGTAATGCATATTTATAATATGTGTCCATGAATGCATACCGATCTCTAGCCTCGACTTAACTATACAACACCATGCCTTGCTTTATGTTGTAACCACTATAACATGGGATTGCACCATCCCCATATGACCTCTATCTACCAATTTCCTCAACTTGAGACTCTACCAACCAGATCCGACTATGGATACCCAATTTACCAATGGAAATTATAAACTTATAAACTCTATTTGTTACAACAATATGGGCCAATACTATGGCTTATTAATACCACATGCCTAATATGGCACATGTTGATATGACATTTTCTTTAATTAATTTGAGATGAATTAATCAAAATGGTATATTTACCCTTTATTTATGACTAGTACTAAGAATATTTGGACATATTTCCTCGAGGTTAAATCTCTACCATCCCCTTAATAATTGCTAATAATTAAACTAAAATTCTGGAAAACTTATTCTAAAATAAACATCTATATATTTATTTGAAATTTTATTATAACACAAAAAACACATAATCACAATATATTAATATTTAAAATTTTATTATAATAAAAAAAATAAAATCAAAGTATATTAACATCTTTCATTTATAATTTTAAACTAAAATTTAAATAAATAAATAAACTAATTATAATAATCATAATAATTTATTTTTTTTTAAATTACCATAGATTTTATATTAACAAAAATGGTTCATGGATTTATGTATCTAGAACGATTATGTAAATCATTATCACGATAATATTCCAAATAGATTACGATAATCTTTGTGATTCTTAAACTATTAAGGAAAGCTGAAAATAAAATAAAATATTTTTTTAATTTAGATCTATTTAATGTTTAAAAATTCTACGAATCTGTCAGATCTATAAAATGATAAGTATTTTTATGGTTTTAGAATTTTTATGATATAATTTTCCATTAATTTTATTTATTTTGTTGCGTTAAAAAAATAACATAATTAGATAATTTAACGAATTATAAGAATTATCTAAAGGGTGTATAATAGAGTGTATTGTTAAAACAAATTTTATGTAAAAGTTATTGGTTCAAAATCCTTTCGATCTAAACCAAAAAATAATCGTTGAAATTATTGAAATCCTTCTGCCTAACTCAATGTTTGTTTCGTACTTGTTCATCATCCAAAGGATAATGTAAGGACAGATGCACCCTATCTTCCATTTCTTTGTTTTGTAAAATAAGCATACGCATTCTTATGGGTTTACATTTTTTCCATCTCTATGTCTTAAGAGGTAGGTTAAGTTATGAAAATTGTTACTTTCTAGGTAATAAATTGAAAGGTCACCTCATGGGTATATGTTATCGATTTGTTCAATTTCTTTCACTTTAATGGGATTATATGCATTTAAATATTTTTATTTATTTTCGTTTATGTGTTGATTTAATTAAAATGTATATAAATTAGTATATATTAATTTTAATTATAGATTTACGAAGCATTGAAAGGGATCAAATTTTTTTTCACTCTAAAAGAGGTTAGCATCGCAAGAAATTTGATCTTTCTTGACGCTTGGTAGGTTCAAAATTAAGATGGATCTATATTGGTTTTATTATTAATTATAAATATAATTATTATAATTTTATGTTATTTTATTTTTAGTTTTATGTAATTTGACCCAGTCAAAATGTTTTATTAATAATTATAATTATTAATTTTTTATTTTGTTTTTATTTTATTTTATTTTGACCAACTCAAAATGTTTTTGAAATGAGTTATGGTTTTTGGGATGTGGTATTGATAAGCCATGGTATTGTAACAAAGTATATTTACAAGTTAATAATATTTATGGTAAAATGGGGGTGAATATCCATAAGATAACTTATTTAATTAATTAAAGGTTATCCCCCTAGTCAAACTAACCATTCCCCGGTCAAATTTAGCCGTTGTCATTATAGCCGTTAGATGGTCAAGAAATATAGCCGTTGGATATTCTGCTCTGGCTATTTAATATGCAAAGTGAGATCTGTTCATTCAACTTGTCCTGACGATGAACCACACTGGTTGGTTCAAAACACGTCGACATAAGCATCCTGATGTGATTTTTGTCAAAGAATTCTTCTCTCAAACTTGATATGGATCACAGAAGCCTAAATTCAGTTAAGAATCTTGTTATATTGTAAGTTTATTGTAAGTAGTAAGTTTTATGTGCTTATTAATTAAATTTAAATATGGTTATGGAATCATTATTTTACACCATAATATCATCCTATACATTTTTGTTTTTACATTTAATTAAAAAATGTTATAAAAAAAATTATTAGTCAAAATCGTTGGCCCGACAACCACCCTATCATATTTAATTCATTCCCCAGTTGGTCAGTCTGGATTCAAACCCTACGATCTAGCCCACGGGGCTTTGGATTGATGGTGAATGGGTACACTATTAAGGCACTCCTTGTGATAAGTCACTGGTTCAAATCCCTCATGGACCTTAACTACCAAAATATATATATATATATATATATATATATATATATATATATATATTTAAACTGTTGACATGTAACCTTTCTTACATTACACCTAAACCTTACCCATATCTCCCATATTGGGTTGTAGATTGCCTCTCAACATAATGATTGGATGATTTATGGTTCTAAGTGTGCTTTTGGTGGTGCCTTTATGAATAAAACTTGTTAACATTTCATAATTCCCGGTTTGTGTTGGAAATAATACTGAGAAGGGGGGGGGGGGGGTGAATCGGGTGAATCAGTATTATCAGTTCAATAAAACTTTTCCAATTTCATACTCAGAAACATATACGCTACTTCAGTTAAGTGAACCTGCGTGTATACGCTACTGTGTCTAAAGAAACTTGCGTATATCCAGAAATCTTATGATTCAGTTAGCTTATCTTCAGTAAATGCATCAGAACATTATTAACCATATTAACAGTAAACAGGTGCAGTATAACAGAACAGATCATCACACAAAAGCCACACACATGAACACCATGATATAAGGTGGAAACCCAATGTGGGTGAAAACCACTTGCTGCAATTTGTTTCTATCTTCCTTTAATAAGAAACTTCTTTTACAATGTACTGGTGCAGTCCTTTACCAGCACGCAGGCTACAACCTACAGAAGGCTACAACCCTCATAGCTCTTGTACTAGCCGATCCATTTACTCATACGTAGGTGCCTACCTACAGAATGCTCCAACCTTTACTCGTTTTCCAGCTGCTCCTGGAAGGGAGCTACAACCCCCTGGCTCTTGTACTGGCTGATATGTTTACCAGTACGTAGGTGCCGGCCTACGATCTTCCCGGGACCACGTTTCATACATTTTCATACTGGATCCATAAAACAATCACCATTGAAGTACAACCTGCATCATCAATCTCTGAATCACCCAATACTGAATCACTGAAACCCTGTCAACAACAACCAGACAACATAACAACAACCAGATCCAACTCCATCTTCAAATATCTTACTTCACATTGTATACGCTACTTCGATGAACCCAACCTGCGTGTATACGCTCTTTTACCAAAACCAACCCGCGTACAGATCTGCAAATTCTAACTTATAACTCCGCAGCTATATCAGACATCAAAACATACCCAGATCATAACAATAAACATGTGTCAATAGATCTAGTCTATCCACAGCCATACCATATGAAGATAATCATTCCAAGCCTTGAGATCTCGTTCCATCATTCATTATCCTCCACATGAGTGAAACCTTGGTTCAGATCACCAACCCATAACCAGCACTTGGATCTCACACTTCCTCAGATCTTCATCACTCACACACTCACACACTCACACTTTGGCCTAATGATCTTTCTCCTTATATAGCTTTAGGCCCTTCACAATACCACGGTCCAAAACCATAGTAACCCAATGCCATCAACTCAATACTAGGGATCAACACGTCTGTCGAGACTCCATGGTCCAAAACCATAGGCACAAATTCCAAGGACTAACTACCACGGACCAAAAGTAAGCTTTCCGACATGTACGCTCTTTTCCGTTCATGAAACTGCGTGTATACCCTACTTGGTATATAGTGAACCTGCGTACACGCGACTTGGTATATAGTGAACCAGCGTGTATACACGACTTGGGCTTAATGAACCTGCGTGTATGAACTTTCTTGGCCTGCTGTACTAAGATCTGTCCTCTGATTAAGTTGCCATCACCTGTACCAACCTCTGAGTGAGTTGCCATCAAGGACAACACTTGAATCATAATGCCAACAGTTTGTTTTTTTACTTGGTCGTATCACAATTGTACATGCTTTATAAAGTACATATTTTACTTTGTAAAGTGGATCACTTCTCGTGTACTACTGGTAAATAGATAGGGTGTTTCCCTATATCCTTTTATAAATAACACCTTTCACTCCCTTCTCTTAACCTCCACTCAATACAAGAAAAATAACTAGCTCCTATTGCCATTGGTCCCTTTAAGGTCATCTATAATTTTATATGATGTTAGGGTCCAACCCTAACCGCTTTATTTATGTAATAAGCCCTAGGGGGCTAGTTAGAATCATATTTAGTTAGTTGAGTCAATAAAGCCCATAAGAGGTTATCCGCATTGATAATAATTGTAAATGGTTGACTCTCATTGTAGAAAAGGGACCACAATTAGTTATAATTGGGCCATACTTAATAAATAAAGTGGTTAACACGTATTATGCAAGGGACCACTAGTAGTTAGGGTTCTGGATGTTATAAAGCTATAAATAGTCTTAGATAGAAAGATAAGAATCATCAAGTTTTATTGTAATTGAGCTCTACTCTATTGGAGGTTGCCCCCTCTAAGAGACAAGTGAACATTTCATTCTTCTTCTGAATATTAAAATACCTTTGTAGCTTGTCTCAATTCATGTGATATTTCTATGTTTCTGGAAATATTGTTTTGTATTTATGGCATTCTATTATTCTCACAGGTTAAGTGCATAACAAGTGTTATCAAAGAACTTTTCAGGGTCAGTTGTACCTCCAATTTTGGGTAGTATTATTTTTAGGCTAGAGATGTGTTATGGCATCTTTAAACCATGGTATATGTCATTGAGTGCATAAACCTGCAAATTTGGGGAGGCATGAATGTAGGAAATACAAGAGGTGGTCATGCTTGTTGGAATCCCTTATAACCCTTGCAAGTACCCCTTCGAGTAGTAACACATTAGACAGAACATTGCACAGACTGCACTTCCATGTACCCTTGGATATATCAGAATCCCCCCTAAGGTAACCTGAAACCCAACCTTAGATAAGTCATCCACCACCTTGTTGATATAATACACTAAGAATAGCACTCGGGGAGCTCACATGTACAATAGGGTAGTCAGGTAGTATAGTTAAGGGTATAGTTGATCCTCCTTAGTTAGTGCTTTGAAATATTGGTTTAAGTATTACTATTGGATCCTTGCATATATCGCGATCTGTAACACGTCACACTCCTTGTGACCATATTTCTCTCAGCTATCTAAAGATCTACCCCACCTTTTCATCCATATCAGATCTAGTAATTCGGGTTCGATCACCGTTGTACAAATTAAATATAGTAGCTGGAGTTATGTCGTTGTCGTATAGATCAGATTCAGAAATTGGGGTTTTCAAAACACATATCAAAATCTTTGTGTAGTGAGGGTTTGGCCATCATAGTCCAGATCAAATTTTCAGAGTGCCAAGACCTTGGAATTTCTACTAGTACTACAATCTAGCTCTAACTTTTATAGGATATTTGGCAGTATCCAACATTTTGGATTTTGGCCATTGTAGTATTGATCATCTAGGAGTAAAACTCAGTTGGGGCCATCACGAGACACTTGCAAGAGACCTAACCCAAAATATTCAGGACGATGAGCTAATCACAGTGGTACCATTCACCTGTAAGCCCCTAATTTTCATGCAGTTCCAAATTTTTATCGATGCAACTTCAAGTGACCCACATCACTAGACTCCTGAGCTTGCCCTCTTTCCAACCATACTACTCTTAAGTAAGCTCAAAATTTTACCAAGCCTAGTGTATGCACAGTATTAGGTCTCAAATTATGGTTGCGAAGAAGGCTACAGGGAAATTCAACGCCCTCGAGAAAAAAATCAATGATTTGTAGGCATCCAATACCAACCAAACCACACAAGCATTGGAAACCCTTAGGACATCTAGCGAACCCATGAGGGAAGAACACAACCTTGATGAACACGTAGAAGGAGAATCCAACCATCACATTAATTTCCATGGAAGTTACCAATATTCGAGCCACTAGGCACCTGCTATAGTGGCTACAACCACCCTCCAAAATTTTTCCTTAGCTTCATTTTGTTGCCTCCCTACCAACCATCCTCAGTAGCATGTCTTGCACTTTCAAGTACATGAGCTTCAATGGTTTTCTAGTAGCTTTCCAACCTGTGCATGATAGCTTGTTTCACTCCCCTCATAGGTTGCTACTCCAAACTTGGTCCAACTGCTTGCTAAGAAGCTCCCTCAAGAAATTGTGTAATTCTAGTGGGGAACCAGCCTTCCCTCAAGAAATTGCACAAATCTAACTGGCAGCCTGTTGGGCTCAGAAACTGCGGAATCCTGTCTAACAGTCTTCCTAGTGAAAACTGCACAATCTGGCCTAGTAGGACACTTCAACCTAGAAATTGCACAATTTTGCGTAGTAGTCAACTGCTCCTCCTATAAATTATGCAATCCCTCTAGACATCCAGCCCAAATTCCTCCCAGAAATTGCACAAAATCTTCCCTCAGTCAAGAAAGTTGTTGCATGTTCCCTCAGGTTTACCAGTCCCACCCAAGATTGAGAAATCTTGACTTGCATGCACAGGCTGCTTTTTCCCAAAATAGTAAAAAGTAACATGCAAAAAGAATCCCTAGATTTTAGGTAGCTATTTGTAGTAGCTGGAGGTTACATGCAAAGATCGTTTTAGAAACTTTCCTCCAAGTGTCGCCTTTTCCTAGATTTGTGGCATGTGCGTCATGAGCCTCAAACTTATTTATTCGATGCTTTAGAGCTCATTCTTCACATCAATCTTGGAACTTTGACATCCCACAACACATCTAGGAGTCTTCGACACATCTAGCTAAGCTCTTTTTGGGTAAGTCCGCTTAACTTTTCTTTTTGCAACATTTACATCATTTTTTGTGTTTTGGCTTGTGTGAGTGTTGTCTGCTTGATTTCTATGAATGCTTGTTGTCATTTGCATGCATATTAGCTTGTACAAGAACCATTTCAGTTTTCGTTGGAATCCCATTTTTGTCACATGCATGACATTGTTTTGCACAAACGGTCGCCGATTCGACGACTCATCTCACACACATGTATGTTGTTCCATTTTCGGAATCTTGCATTCACTATTTTCATGTATGATTAGTAACTCCTAATTACACCCAATATCGCCATGCATTCACATCTTCATTTGCTTTCAATTTCTAGTCGGTGGGTCTGGGAAACCATGGCCTGGACTCTACCTCACCAAGACAACATTACGCAATTCTGAGAGGGAAGGCTCTGCCTTCCTCCCAGAAAATGTGCAATTCTAGCTAGTGACTTCCCTCCAGTATTATCTTGCACAATTCTAGGAGATAGTGACTGTTGGCCTAGAAAATTGCGCAATGTAGTCCTTGGACCTGCAACACTTGCCAGCTAAAATTGTGCATTGCGTAATCCCAACACCTAGCAGGCCAGTGTGGATTGCACATTGCGCAATTCCAGCAGCCAACTAACCTCCCGATAGTTCGGACTACCTTTTGCATAGTTCCAGTAGTTAGCCTCATGGCATCCTAGTGAAAATTATAGAATCCTTTCCATTCAATCCCCAGGTATGTAGCATGTCATCCCTCATGTTTTCTTCGGTTTTAACTGACAGATATCTTGCCATGCATGTCACCATGTCTCCAAATATAGCAGGTTTTTTCCATCTCTTAACAGTTCAGGATCAATGGCCTCCAAGAGAGTAGGATCAAAGGACACCGACAAAAGCACAACTGGAGCAACAATTGAGTGAGTGTCTACAAGTTTTCCAATCTATGAAGACACCAAGTTGATTGTAGACAAAGACATCAAGCTGAAATGGAAAGAGTTCAATGATGCATTCTCAAGCACATTTGGGGAAGATCTCAAAGACCGCCAAGTCTATGTGAACATTCATAAGGTCATCTTGTACCAGATTGTATGCAGGTATCTCGTATTCCCATGCATGGACATGATACATTATATCATCTCGCACACTGATCCTGAGACGATGACATTGAGTAGTGTCAGCGAGACAGAGATTGCTTCCTTTAGGGCATAGGATTATCAGCATATGTACCATTTATCGAAGCTAGTCATCACCATGGAGACACCCTTCATCATACCGAGCAACAATGCCAACTCCAGGGATATATTGAAGAACTGGGTAAAGGAGCCAGCCAAATTCAAGATGACACCCAACCAAATTTACAAGACGAAGATACTACGGAAGGTGTATCAATACTTGGTCATCTTTTCATGTCGCTTGTATGGCCAAGAGAGCACAGAGACCTTCCCGCAAAGTTGGGTGATCGCGTTGGACCAACTGGCCAGTGAAGGAAAAGCATGCAACTGGTCCAACATATTGGCTCACAGGCTGAAGGAACAGGTCACAGGAGCTTAGCAGCCACCCAAAGGTCAGAAAGAATAAATCTACATGTCTTCCTACATCTTGGATGCAATTTGTGCCCATCAGGAATTCCCAGGCATGAAGTGGGCATGGACATCAGCGGAAACCTCTGTCAATACTTATTGTAAACTGTTTTCTGAATGTAGCTTCAGAGGAGTTATCACACAGTTGTCAGATCATTTTGTCACCCCGGTGTACAAGATGATATTCGAGCAAGATCCACCTTACATGTTGAAGGGAGCAATGGAGGCACTGAGCACATAGCGGATTGGTATGCCTCACCGTCTGACACCTTCATATGGTTGTACAGTGCGGAGAAGCCTCTGCATGTTTTTCTGAAGTTTTCCATGGACAAGCTCGTCATGCAAGAAGTATCGTACCACATCTCGGTAGGACTGTCATCTAGGCTGCACCAAAAGAAGAAGGAATCTTGGCCCACTTGGTACCTTGGTACCAGATATGGAACCTCAAGCATGCAGATGTAAAGGAGGTTGCCTCCTCGAAGAGGCTGAAAGGAGGTTGCCTCATCTTGCATTAGAATAACACCAATTCCATTTCCTGAAGCATCACATTCCACAATAAAGGTTTTTGTGAAGTCCGGTGTAGCTAAGACGGGTGCTTGGCACATTTCCTCTTTAAGATGTTCGAATGCCTTTGTTGCTTCTGGAGTCCATGAAAATGCATCTTTCTTCAATAATGTTGTTAGAGGTGCTGCTATTCTCCCATAATTCTTAACAAACTTGCGATAATACCCTGTCAACCCGAGAAATCCTCGCAGATGCTTTATGGATGTGGGGATTTTCCATTCCTTAATGGCTTTAATTTTGCTAGGGTCTACCTTAACTCCTTCATGAGATACAATATGACCCAGATATTCCACCTCCTGGACTCCAAAGAAACATTTGGATCTTTTTGCATATAATTGTTTCTCCTCCAATAGTTGTAGCACCCTGTCAACATGTTCAACATGATCCTTCCAAGACTTGCTGTAGATTAGTATATCATCAGAAAATACTAACACAAATTTTCTAAGGAATGGTTTGAAAATTGAATTCATCAAACCTTGAAATGTTGAAGGTGCATTGGTAAGGCCAAAAGGCATGACCAAAAATTCATAATGACCCTCATGAGTTCTAAACGCTGTTTTCGAAATGTCTTCAATCTTCATTCTGATTTGATGATATCCTGAACGAAGATCCAACTTGGTGAAATAAATTGATCCATGCAATTCATCCAGTAATTCATCAATGATAGGAATGGGGAACTTATCTTTAATAGTGAGTTTGTTGAGCTCCCTATAATCCAGACACATGCGCCATGATCCATCCTTCTTGTGCACCAATACTACTGGAGCAGAGAAAGAACTTTGACTCGGTTGAATTATACCAGCCTCTAGCATTTCTGCAACCATACGTTCAATTTCACTCTTTTGGACATTGGGATATCTGTACGGCCTTATGTTTGGAGGAACACTTCCTGGAATCAGATGAATAGCATGATCATGATCATGCATAGGTGGAAGACCTTTGGGAGTCTCAAATATCTTGGAATGATCATCCAGGACTTTTTGGAGATCTGGAGAAATAGATGATTCCGATGTGGAAACTTCTAGCGAACATAATTGTGCAATTACACCTCTTTGCTCCTTTTTTAGAAGCTTTGTCATACCATTAGAGCTGATTATCTTTCCTGGTTTCCCTGCAATACCCCTTAATTCAACTTCCTTTCCTTCCGTAGAAAATTTGATGAAAAGTTCTTGAAAATTAAAAGCTATTGTACCCAAGGATTGTAACCATTGGACTCCTAGTACAACATCAACACTTCCCATTGGAATGGAAAGCATTGGGCTAGTCAATACATATTCTCCCATGGATAGCTTGATATTATGGCACTTTCCAGAGCAATTTATTGTTCCTCCATTTGCAATCATCACTTGACACTCTGGTGCTGGGTATAAGAAGCAATTCAATTCTTTTGCTACCTTACAATGAATAAAATTTTGGGTGCTTCCTGAATCAATCAACACTATTACCTTTTTCTTCTTGATTTGTCCTTCTATCTTGATGGTTTGAGGAGTGGTAATTCCCGCCAATGCATTACAAGATATGGTCGGATTTATTTGTTCTTCATATAGGCTTTGTTCCTGGAGTATATCCTCTTCTTTTGACCTTTCTTTCTCCTTTTCTTCTTCCTCTTCACAATCTATGTAGAATAATTTCTTCTCAGCACACTTATGACCTTTAGTGTATTTTCTATCACAACTGTAACAAAGCCCTTTTGCTCTTTTTTCTTCCAATTGTTGTGGTGTCAACCTTATAGGTTGTGGAATACTAGGGGCAACAACACTTCTGTCTTTATAGTTGTGAGTGGTATCTTCCTGGTTGCCATAATTTTGCTTTCCATTTTTCTTGCTAACCTGAATGCCTTCTCTAATGAATCAGGTTCCCAAAGGCGAACATCATGTTGGATATTATCCTTTAAAGACCCTATGAACACATAAATCCTATGCTCCTCTGGAATATCTTTTACCCTTATGTTCAATTTTTGGAATTCCTCAATGTGCTCCATTATTGAACCCTTTTGTTTGAGACTTATCAATTGGCTAAAAAAAGTGTTGCTTTTTGTATCCTCATAATGTGCTATCAATTCTTCCGTAAAAATTGTCCAAGTGATAAATTGTTTACGAGAGCAAATCCATTGATACCATACAAAATGATTTGGTTCCAAATATAAAGTTGCCATACGTACCTTTTGTGTGTTTTGCACATTATTGAGATCGAAGAATTGCTCCATTTGTAATATCCATGTGGCGGGATCCTTGCCATCAAACTTCCTCATATCTATTTTTGGAATATGGTGGGTCTTCGATCCAACATTAGAGTCTATGGAATCATGATTAACATTTCTTTTGTTCACATCATGAGTTTCCTTTACAACCTTTTCACCATTAGTAAGTATTTCTTGTAGAAAATTTGTCAAATCTGTCTTCAAATCTGCCATGTCTGTCTTCAAATATTCCATGTCTCTCTTCAAATCTGTCTTCGAATCATCCATCTTAGCTTCCATGCCCTTTATCTTAGATTCCACACCATTTATCTTAGCTTCTGTTAGCTTTTGTGAGCGTGACATTTGTTGCACTTGTTCTTGTAATTTTGATATATCATGTAGCATTTCTTCTTCTTCATGAGTCATGCTAGAGCTTTCAGGTTCCTTACTAGGTGTTTTCATTTTCTTTCCTCAGGGAATCAGTTACTGATAATAATTTTTTACTATGCCCTTTGAATTCCTTCAAACCAAGCTTACACAAAAATTTAAAAATAAAACTACACACCTTTTTTCACTTTATAGAAGCCTGATATTGAATCTGATGTATCTCTGTAATTTCAGATCCTCCAGTTCTGAAATTGCAACCTGTAGTAGCCTTCTACGTCCTCTTTCCAATGCCACAAGTATGACCCAAATTGGATTCTCCAAGGAAGAGTTATGCGAAATCTCCCACAGTGACTTGATTATAGACTAGTTCAGTAGAGCGAACTTGTACGACGTGCCATGAGTCACTGTTTCGACCTTTGGATTTGAAAAATGCATACAAGAAACTGCAGTCCGTCCTCTTTCTGTACATTCTTACAAAATTTCAACCCGATCCATAGAGAGAAAGTTATGACGATTTTCCCATGTCACCTGTTTGGAATGTAATTCGGGAGTCTGCAAAAAGACCAACTTCCTCAGATCATATCTCCGCAAATATAGCGCGAAAAGCTCTGAAATTCGGACCTGAGGTTCAGCACGATTTCTTCTCAAATGTGTTTTTTTTGCAACTTCTGAAACATCGCAGAAAAAAAGTTATAGTGAAAATGCCACGATGACCTGTTTGGAGCAGCAAAACCCTAGAATCCAAAGTTCTGATACCAAATGTTATGAAACCAGCTCACAAAAAGATAGAAAAGATAGATCAACGACTTAGAATTCAGCCTCTTCGAGGGGGCAACCTCCATTACATTACACAAATGAACAATTCTTGGATGGTTCAAATGACAAAACCTCCTTTCTATATATAGGAGTCTAAGGAGTCACAATATAATCCAGCCGACCTAACAATAATAATATAAAGCCACAAAAATAACAATAGAGGGATTCTATGGGGCACAGTAATAACAATATGGTGGCAATAGGGGCACAAAAATATTAATAAGGGGTATAACTACAATAGTAAAGGGGTAATCACTAGTATTATAGGGACCCAACACATAGAGTTGTGCAATCTCGCAGAGTGTCTACTCTATATGACAACACATCTCATGCACAGTTTGAGGAACGAGTGATCATGTCTGACGTGCGCAAATATCTATCAACATTGGCCGATGATACTAGAGCATATGCCAAAGCCACTAGCTTGAGTGTTCGCTTCCTGATAGACGAGAACGAGCGAATGGCTAAGGAGTTACAGACAGCCAAGTAGGGAGGAGAACTGGTTACAGCATCCACCCAAGCAAAGTTGAAGAAGGCAATACCAGATGAAGTATTGTCCCTTGAGACAGTCATGCGAGCATTGTATTCCAAGTTTGGTACCATGCATAAATAATTTTTCCATCTCAACGGTTGGCAACACTGATGTGCTAGGAGAGCACATATTTTTTCAAATGTGCAAGTTGTTGTTAACTACATGAAAACATGGACAATGAGATACAAGTGAGCCCTATTATACTTGCCCAAGATGATGAAGCCCAAAGCGGTCGAGCTGAAGCCACACATATGGAGTCAAATCTGGAACTATGAATATCTCCCGCAACTCATCACTAGTTTGTAAGGCTCCCATGCACGAGTATTCATGAGTACGGATGTCGTTGTGCGCGCACATGCTATCCCATCTATTGGGACACTCACCAAGGCAAATACAAAGGCACAAGTCTGACTGGAGTTTCACTCGTACTTTGATGAGTTGATGCACATAGCCACGAGCACAGACTTGGTGATCAATGCAGACACCATATGTCACTGGTCCAACCACATTCAAGACAATGATGTGCATGTTATCAAATGAATTGGAAAAAGGAGCCCGAGTAGTGTACCCGGATGCAATGGAGGCAAGATTTCGTTTCCATAAATATGTCACCATAAAGTACACGGACACCATCACAAACTAACAAGCTTGGCATCAGTTCACTACTGTTGACCATCGTGAGGATGTTGAAGAGCTGGTCTTCCCACAGTTGTCTGAGTCATCGTGATGTCTTGCATGACTTTCTCAAGCCTATTTTGTCTCACATGGGTACATGTGCAGATTGTATGTAACATCTTATCAAGTGGAATTTCAAGTGTCGATAGTTGGATGTAACTGTCATAGAGTAGATGAAGAGTCATGAGGGTAGATGAATAGTCACAAAGGGGAATGTCAAGGGCCACCCCACCCTTTTCTACATATAGTCCCTCATAACTCATTGGAAGGGATTTTGGTTAGCCAAGCTTCCAATAGGAGTATCTTAGAGAAAGCATGGAGAGTATTGCAACGAGCCTTGGCTTCTCCACTATGTAGAGCTAGTATATCTCTTTGGAGGAGCAGGCGACAATGACTGTAATGTTTTGCTATCGTAACTAGTGGTTGGTCATGGTTGTATTTTATGACTAGAACTTTCACTTCCTAATATAACAAAGCCAACGCGTTTCATGCATATGTTGTATTGTATTTCAACTCTCTTGTTTACTCTAAATGATATATGTATATGTTTTCTTACGCATGCATGTATGGCTTTCCTATATATGTATGTATGTATCTTACTGAAATGTGGTCTTGGTTTAACCATCACTTTGGATTGCTAGCTTACTTGCCTTCTAGTTTGTGATGCATCTATTTTCGTGTGTTCCCTTATTAACTCCTTGCTTTCACAGGTTTCCAAGGGGCACACTCACCTCACCCTCTGTGTGTTAGAATCGTTCATGCACCTTCCTTGACTTGTTTCATATGTCACACCCTTGCTACCAACATGGACATCTTACTTGCCTTTGCATGAAACCGCGTCAAGGCAATACCTTATGACCCATCGTTGGGACTCTACACCAAACGGTCTAAGGTCTAGTTGGGACTTCTTACTAGGGAGATCCCCTAACATGTTGGTGGCTCCAACACCATCAATTGCACCCATGTTGGACATGTAGAAATTTGGTGCCTTTAACCTGACAGTATGGGTGGCACAAATGGAACAATATTTCCACCTTAATAATATCTAGGATGATGAAACTAAACTACATGTGGGAGCTCTTTACATGGACTAAGAGCAAGGAAGTGATGGTAGTGGCATCAGAAATGTTATCCAGGGAGGCCAACTTGGAACATGTTCTCAAAAGACATTTGTGACTACTTTGATCGGGAATCTTTCTTTTTGGGTCATCTCACTAAGCTCAGGAAAACAAATATAATACGAGACTACATTGCAACCTTTGAACAATTGGACATCCAGACTGAAGGACTAGGAGATGCCTTTTACTTGGAATGTTTCATTAATGGCCTAAAGGAAGTCTTTCAAGACCATGTTTGAATTTGTCACCCAGCTACTTGGTTGGAAGCATGTAGCAAGGCCTTAGAGGTAGAATTCACTTTAAATGCCCAATCCAATTGTCCAAATTTCGTCGCACAGGCACATCCCAACCCAGCTGTGAGCCGCACCCAAACACTTAAGGTTCAAAAGGTGTCTCTGACGAAAATGGTCGAAATAAGGAAACAAGGACTCTGCTACTACTATGATGACAAATACTCCTTAGAACATAAAATGCAAGGAACCAAAATTCATTCAAATCAACACTACTAAAAACAACTTCATTGATGAAGCTCCATCCACTAAAGTGCCTGAGGAGGAAGAGGGTGAACTCTTAACAACCCCAGACACTGATATTATAGCTATTCCAGATGAGCATGTTATCTCACTCCATGCCTTGCCTGACATTTCTTCTCCCCAGACACTCAAAATATGAGGTTTTCTTAAACATCAGTCAATAGTGGTGTTAATTGATAGTGGCAGAACACATAAATTTTTCCATAAGACAGTAACAAAAGTCATTCATTGTTTTGTTAGGGAGGTATCTAATTTCCAATTCCTTATCATTGATGGGGGGGCCATGAAATTTGAAGGACATTGTGGAAATATTCAGCTTCAAAGTGGGGATTATTACCTCAAGCCCCACATGTTTTCCATTGAAATGTGAGGTTGTGAAATTGTCTTGGGTGTTGAATGGCTCCGCACACTGGGCCCTATCACAATGGACTTCCAGGAGTTATATATGATCTTTAAGTATAAAAGCCGCACTCATACACTATGGGGGCTCCAGGCAAGTTCTCCTACTATCATTAGCTCATATCGAATGGAAAAGCTTTTAAAAAAGGGTCATCATGAGATAGTAACACAATTTAATGCCATCCATGACATTGAATCTGCTCCTCCTCATATTCATCATGATATGCAACAGGTATTATATTTCCATTTGCATGTCTTTGAAAGAAAGACAGAGCGCCCACCCTTTAGGGGTGAACATGATCATAGCATCCTTTTTCTCTCAAGTACCCAACTGCCTAATTTCCACCCTTATCAATATCCTTTTGCACAAAAGAATGAAATTGAAAAAATCATCAAGTAACTTCTCGAATCTAGTGTTATTCCTCCCGGCACCATCCCTTATTCATCTCTAGTGGTCATGGTTCTAAAGAAATACGGTGAATGGTGCATGTGTCCAGAATTTAGGGCCCTTAATAAGCTCACTATCAAGGACAAATTTTCTATCCCAGTAGTTGATGATCTACTTGATGAATTGCATGGTGCCAATTTTTTTACCAAGATGGACCTCCACTCGGGCTATCACCAAATATAGATGAAGGAAGTTGACATTCCCAAGACAACCTTCCAAACTCATGAAGGTCATTATGAATTCCTAGTCATGCCATTTGGTCTTTATAATGCCCCATCCACTTTTCAGAGCCTCATGAACCACCTTCTGAAACTATATCTCAGAAAATGTGTCCTGGTCTTTTTTTATAATATTCTCATCTATAGCATAACATGGGACACTCACCTTCAAAATGTTGACCAAGTATTGCAACTTCTCCAAGATCATAAACTGTTTTTCAAATTATCCGAGTGTTCCTTTGGCATGGAAGAAGTAGAGTATTTGGGACACATTGTGGGTCGTGAGGGACTAAGGGTTCATCCAAAAAATATACAGGCAATGCAAGATTAGCCCCAACCAAAAATCATGAAGAGTTTGAGGGGATTCTTGGGTCTCACAGGCTACTATCACAAATTTATCCACAATTATGGATGCATTGTCCGGCCCCTCGCTAATATTCTCAAGAAAAATTCATTTCTCTAGACTAATGCAGCTTAGCAAGCCTTCTTGGCTCTTAAACATTCCATGTGCTCCATTACAGTACTAGCCCTACTAGACTTTACAAAACCTTTTGTGATTGACTGTGATACTTTAGGAACGACAATTGGTGCATTGTGAATGCAAGAAGCTACACCATTGCCTTTCACTAGTCAACAACCCATTGGAAAGTCACTGGGTCAATCTACATATGATAAAGAAATGATGGCCACCTTATAATGCGGTAAACACTTAACGACCATATTTATTGGGGCATTTTTTCCAAATTTGCACTGACCGTCATAGCCTAAAAAATTTCCTCAAGCAATGTTTATCATCGCCACAACAAAATAAATTGCTCACAAAAATTTGGGATATGATTATGAGATAATTTACAATAAGGGGTGTGACAATGTACTGGTCAATGCCTTATCATGCCAATTTGAGGATGAGGGCACCCTTTTATCCCTCTCTACCCATACCAAATTGGATTGAAGAAGATCATCATGAATGGTTCTCCCACACTTCTCTGTCTTAGCTCATTAATAGATTACAAGAATATCCTAATTCCTGAGAGGACTACTCTTGGAAGAATGAGGTTCTTTGCTATAAGGATTAGGTAGTGTTATCCCTTACCTCCACCCTCAAACTCGCATATTGGAAGAGTTTCACTCCTCTCTGGTTGCAATACATTCAAGCTTTCAAAATCTTATGCACAAGCATGTCGCTCTTTCTTTTGGACCGGCATGAAGAACGACATTCTTACTTTTGTAGTTGAATGCAACATATGCTAGCGCAACAAAGGGGAAACGATCTAGCTATCGAGAACCTTACAACCCTTGCCTCTCCCTCCTTCCATCTGGACAGATGTCTCTATGGATTTCATTATAGTTCTCCCACAGTCAAGAAACAAATATGATCATTTTTGCGCTCTACCACACCCATTTACCCCAACATTGGTGGCTCAAGTTTTCATGGACAAAATCTTCAAACTTCATGCCATGTTGAGTTCTATTGTGTTTAATTGAGACCCCACTTTTACTAGCAAATTTTGGAAGGAAATTTTCAAGCTACAGGGCATGCAACTCCAACTGAGTATAGATTATCATCACCAAACTGATGGTCAAATAGAAGTAGTCAACAAATGTTTGGAGACATATCTACAATGCTTCACTTCAGACAAGAAGCATCAATGGGTATAGTGGTTTCCTTTAGCTCAATCGTGGTATAGTACTAACTATCATGAAGCCACCAAGATGATGCCATATGAGGCAGTGTATGGCCAACTCCCACCTTCACCAACGCCTTATATCCAAAGATCTTCCAAAGTACAGGTAGTTGATCAACTCTTACAAAATTGTGCTGCCATGATCATTCATCTCAAAGATAATCTACATCAAGCTCGGAATAAAATGAAGCAGCAGGCCAGCCAACATCATTCAGGGAGGTCATTTCAAGTAGGTGACCAAGTGTTCCTGCGACTCCAACCTTATAAGAAGACCTCTCTCAAAGAAAAGGGCTGCCAAAAACTAGCGCCAAAATTGTATGGGCCTTACTAGGTGTTGTACCTCAGGAGAGAGTTCCTAGTTGTGGGGGAACCAGTGCCTGAGAAATTTTGAGATTGGATAAAAAGATTGAAATTAATGGGCGGAAGTACATGCCATGAAGGCTTGTAACTAAAAGTTCTGGTTTTGAAACCCTAGCCTTCTAAAGCAGAATTTCAAACACTGTGAGAGTTGCTAGGTGGAGATGTAAAACAGAAAATGAAGGAGACAAAGTTTTGGCACAACCCATTAAGAACATGTGCTTCAACTCTATAGAAAGAATGATGGATGAAGTAGAAGAATATGAATGAGATTTTCAAATGTAGAGCACTTCAAGAATAATTTTTAATGATTACAACTAAATTTTGATGAGTACAACGAAGTAAATTCATTAAAAACATGAACTAAAGTGCAAGTTGCAGTGGAAATTTTGATGAGTACAATGAAGTAAATTCATTAAAAACATAAACTAAAGTCCCAGCTGCAGCTACATCTTACACTGTTCAAGAGAGGAAAAACATATGTGAATGTTGGGACACATGAGACTGTCCAAGAGGGGAAAAACATATATGAATATTGGGATACATGATAAAAACATTCACTACAACACTAACGCTAGAATCAAACTGCCATATATTATTCAGGCTTCAAAAAGATTTTGGTTTACAATAGTCAGTCATGAAAACTCGACTCCAAATCCTTACAAAATATCTCTCCTCCTTTTATTTCTCAATTCTAATTTTCTAACTGCGATGATCAATTTCAGACACTGATTCTTGAAACGGTGTCGAGAACTATCTTTCTTTTTAATTTTTCTTAAAACAAAACTCTTGCCCTTTTAAATTTACATTACCAATATTAAAACATTGGTTTTTCAAATTAGGATACGATCAGCGGGCCCCATGGAAAACCACACATGGTTTTGAGAATCATAAACCGCCTACGGAGTCACTTATAGTATTTTAGGTGGTGCTTCCGTAATGAATATTGACAGCCGGTAGTTTGATAAGTGGTTTGAGAAAAACCATCTCCGGAGGCACTTCTTCACATAAATCCCATGTGGTTGGTGCTGTCAAACCATTGATTCTGAGCATGAGCACTATCGATCGTTGATCTTCATACAAAATATTTAGCTGTGATCTCTGTCACTTGATGTTTATCAACAAAACGCAGTTGAATTGTAGCTGTTACATTTTGTTTTAAAATTCACTCTCCCTTTGGTTCTGGTTCTGTATGACACAAGAGTTGAGTGTTATCATAACCATTGGCTCATCACCATCGCAATATTGTGCTCAATGACAAGCTACATCAGCTTAAGTCCGTGGTCAATAACGCTCACTGCTCATCTGGTTAATTTGAAAAAAAACGAAAATTGATTTATTGCAGACGTTTTACAAAAGTTGGGCATATGTCTTCTTGCTCATCTGGTTGATTTTAAAAAAAGGAAAATTGATTTATTGGAGACGTTTTACAAAAGTTGGGCATATGCTTTCTTGAGGAATCTGGTGATATCTCTTAAACCGGTCCAAATTTTTGGAAAATTCAGGTGGAGAAGGCAATTCGGGGTATTCTGCACAAAAAAAAAAAAAACCATGTTGCATATTTTTAAAATTCAACACCATCTGCCCGAAAATCAATGCCTGCGTTTTCTCACACTTCAAATTTGGTATCATATTTGTAATTATAGCTCATGCCAAATTTACATTTGAAGAATTCATAGCATATATTTCCGCCCAACAAATCGCACTCAATAATGTCTTCCAATCTACCAATTTTCTCTATATCGATTGGTTGCTTGAGAAGATCTGAAATGGTTCTAATGCTGCAAGATCATCCATGGTAAAATATGGATATCAAACCGTAAGTCATTGGTAATTCGACCTTCGGAATCACAGTTTCTATCGAAATTCTATTCCAAAGGCAATTTAAATAAGAAATTTGATCATTGAATTGATAGTGCATTGGGCCATCTTCTTCATCAGCAAATTAAAGTTCTCTGGACGATTCCTTTGATGGATATCTGCAAAGTTGTTAAGCCACTTTGAAACTTAAAAATTAGCTGCATCAAAGACCTGAAAACAGTGGTCTCATAAAAGTTATTAAAACTCGTTGACATGTAGCTCTGGGTCAAGGTGGGTATCTATAACGCCGTCCACATTTGTTCTTTGCTTCAATGCTGTCATAAAATTTATTACATGACTTCTAGAAAAACTTTTCAAAGCGCTTATGGACTGTCCCTAATGATGGTATCTCTTTGAATCTCCGTCTTATTCTAATAAAAGCGCTCACACAGATCTAGAACGAATATAGCAAGAACTAGTGACCATAAATGAAAAATTTGTAGTCATTTTTTGAATATACCATCAATCTCGCCAAAGAAAGCTATCATGATTATGATTATGAAAACTAAAGAAGAATTGTATCTTCCCCATCCCCATAATGACATGCAATTCGAGAAGCCTGCAGGGGCAGTAAAGAGTTTTTTTTGGGTCGCTCCTTCATTTCTTGGCACCAAGCATCAACATGAACAACGACAAAGACCATTTTTTATGAAGGCTTCAATTTTTGTTGTCACTCTCTTCTCAATCAATGCATTGTGCAACATGTGGGATCTTTTCTTTGTTGATGCCTTGTATGAGCACGAGATTTGGTCGATTTTAGCGTTCAGTTTATGACTTAGAAAAACTGAAAACACAGTCTTAACCCCTCTATTTAAAATAACATTTGCGGAGATTGTCCGAGTTCGAATTCCAAATTTTCAAAGCCAACTTGTGAATTGAACCTAGAAACTATTAAATAAATCCCTTTTAATCATGAAGCTTGAGAAGTAAAGATTGCTCATAAAGAGCCAAGTATGCCTCAAGTTCAAATTGGATTGCCCTTCGAAACACCAGGAAAGAACAAAGTGAATCGAATGTTGGAATGAAAAGAAGAGGAAATGTTCTCCTTGATGGTATTCTTGAGCTGGAGTTTTCTCTAAGATTTTTAATATTTTAGTTGTGTCAAATTGAGTTACAATATCAGGTATTTCAACATTTAGAGCAGTTGATTACAAACTGGTCCCGCCAACTACTTCAAAAATTCACCCAGTCGTCCATGTATCTTATTTTAAGAAAGATGTGAGGAACAACTGCGACCAACTATTTCAAAAATTCACCCAATCGTTTATGTATCATTCTTCAAGAAAGATGTGGGGAACAATTGAAGGGTCATAATTGGATGAGGAAGGTTCACTTTGGCTCCAACCTCTTTGATATTCGCGAAAGACATTTATGTGGCAAGACGATCAGGGAAGTCCTTATCAAGTAGAAAGACACTTCTTTAGAAGATGTAAAATGGGACTTAATATACTCTACCCAATCTCTCCTCTAGCCCCTAATTTGTCTATAAAATATCAAAATAAAAGAACATGTTTAATGAATCAAACATTGAAATGAATTAGAGGATATTTATACATTGGACCTAAATACCTTATGATCCCTCTTCTAAAATATCAAAATTAAAAAACATGTTTAATGAATCAAACATTGAAATTAATTAGAGGATATTTATACCTTGGCCCTAAATACCTTATGATCCCTCTTGAAGGTTTGTAATAAAGTTCTAGCTAAAGCTAGATGTATTAAAGACATATATTTTAAATGGCTTGAGACCCATATCATGGACATAAAACCATACCTAACAAACCATAGTTGAACATCACGAGAAGCATAAAGTTTAGGAATTGGCGACATTCAATTTTAATTCTCAAGTTTTCAAAACTTTATGAATAGGAAAAACAAATTAGAGCAATTTCCATACAAGTAAATTAACAATAAAATTAAATTTGAAAATAATTAAATAAATATTTTATTTTGATTTAAACTTTACTTTTTAAATATATAGATTTTTACAATCCATTATAATAAAAAATTATTGTAACAGTTTAACACTAATTATAATACACGTAAATCAAGATGAAAAATAAAAATAACATAATTCTGTTTTTAATGAAAGAATTTAATAATTTTAATAAATCACTATCATTTTCCTTCTTTAAATTAGATGTAAATATTTTAATAGATTAAATTATATAGTCTATATTTTTAATGGTTTTAGCTCACTATATAAGTCTATTAAAATTATTTAATAAATATAAAAAAATTTATATATATATATATATATATATATATATATAATTACTAAATTTTTAAATAATAAAATATTTTTTTAAAATATATTTATTTTAATTATATTCATTTAAATTATTTAAATCATTATATAATTTTTTCAGCATAGTTTAATTTATAGACGAAATGGTTTTTTTAGAACATTTTTTTATTAATTTTAATCAAAATTTGTCAAAGATTTTTAAAAACTTGACTTTAAGTTATTTAATATGTAAAATTTAAGTACCCTAGGGTTTTTTAGGGTGTTGAATCCATTTATGAATTCAAAAATGTATTTTAAACAACGAAAATTTACAATCTTGCTTGAAATTGTATCGTGAAAAAACTATTTCGTCTACAAGTTAGACTACATCGTTTTTTCCTTATACTTCCTCTTTTTAATTTCCTATTTTTCAACTTTTAAATTATTACATCATTGTAACTATAACCTCTTCATTTGCTATATTTACTTTTTCATCTACATGGTTTATATTTCTCATAAATGAAAAATATTTTATTTTTATTTGTGACCTTCCATCATCATTATAAGTTCAATTATGTTATAAGTTTTAATTTTCTTTTTATTTTATGAAAATAATCAAGTCAACATTACATATAATAAATTTCCTTTTTATTAATTAGTATCTAAATATTATATTTAATGTTATATGTTTGGTATTTGAAGGTGTTTCAGTATAAATCAGAGTTATATCCTCTTGCCCTAATAAACAAAGTTCTACCCACCTCACTCTTACCAAATTTATTGGTCGATAAGAAATTCCAAAAGATACATATTCTAAGCTTTAACCATCTTGATACCTAAAACTGGAGAGCTATATAATACCAAAAAAACCATCAAAATCAAAATACAACATATCATCACTATTGTTATTAGTCTGGAGGGGGTGGTGGTTGCGGCTAGAGCTCGTAGTGGACATGATGTTCCATGTGGCTCAATCTACCATCTAGATTATCCACACTTTCTTGCAGGTGTCTTTTCTTATGTAACAGTTGTGCCAGAATGTCCTACATATTCCATTGGTTGCTTTGGAGATCATTCATAAAAGAAATGATCTCATTTCGATCGTCATGTTAGGCTTACAGAATTTGTTATATTAGTTCTTATCGTTGTCTTTGCGTGATGAGAATTTAACTTTGAGATTCAGAATCAGATGTGGGTGTCCTATCACGGTTGGTCCTCCCCTCTTGGTAGTGAGTTTTTTCTCGTCCACTAGGATAAATGGGGCCATGATTTAAAGTTACTTCAACTAATGTCGATGCATCCATGTGGGGATGATTGGGTTGACTTCTTTCCCCTACCCCCCTCCTAGCATGACCATGCTAGAATGGCATCTTGGAGTTATCCACAGACTAGTAACCAATACAGTGACAAGGATTATAATGACCACTATACAAGAGCTACTCGAACTTTCCCAGAGGCTTGTGTTACGAATCTGCCTAACTGAAATAAATGAACAAATGCATAGAGTTAGGAAATGGAAAAATCACCTACCCCCTGTTGTAGCTCTTTTTTCGATATGTTCAAAATTAAAAATGTGTGTGTGTGTGTGAAAGCCAACAAAAAAAACCATATATATGACAAAATATAAAATGGCATAATGTTTAAAACATGTTTATGGTGATTTCTCGAAGAAATAATGTCGGACCGAGAGTGATACAGGATTAAATTTCATTCAATATGGAGCGGCGGGACCGAGAGGAGAAAGAAATTATATATCACACAATTTGAGAGTGTGATGTCATTAGTGGCATCAGGCCTCCCCCACAGGAGAAACCCAAAAACACAAATAGCGTGATGGTTATGGGCTTGGGTGCCCCCATAGAAGTTTTAGTGATAAACCACTTTTGTCTGATCAATGGTTGCGATCGTTTGTGGTATCACTAGCGAATGGGACCGCTTACCACCATGGGTGCCCCTGTGAGTGTGAAGCAGATTTTTTCGAAGTCTATGGCAAGTGAGCGCATTCAACAGCAAGTGAGTGGGATTATCACACTACACCATTTTCCATATGACTCCTCCATATCACCTGAAACCTCATCTAAGATCCCCGCGTCATCACCTCCACATCATCAATACGACATCATGTCGTACATCTATCACTTCCTCATTTAATTCTGTTTTTCCACCATTTTTCCATGTTTACCCATAAAACCTCATTTTTACGTTCATAATCACTTATCTGATATTTTCTCTGGAGCATACCAAAGTATAGTTTCTTTCGTCATCTCGCCAATTTGAAGTCCAATATCCACTTAGAATTTCTAGGTATTTATCCACCGTGTACACTTGCTCAATTGTTCAAAAATGCCAAAGAAAACTTCTATGGTGGGTTTTGCAACCCACATTCCTCCTATGGACATGAAAAAGGGCATATTTTACCCCGTCTGCACTCTGAACCTTATGGATTTGCATCAAAACATCATAGTTGGTCAATTAGATTCCCCTATATACTCTAGAGTTGTAAAATCACGATTATTCTCCAGAGGCATACTTTTTCCAAGAATTCATTACTTGGTTGACTTCTTCCTCAGAAATGTTTTGTAATGAATTCATTGGGGAAAAATCTTCCAAGTCCCTTCCTTATTAATTTAGCAGGCCCTTGATTTTCCATACTCAAGTGTTATACCTCTTTTTCTGAAGAAACCCTGGTAGCTAGTTTTCAAAATTTTTCTGAAGGGGATTATGCCAATTTATCCTTCCATCTTATGCCACCTGGACACATTTTATCTCTAGAGCCAACCTTTTTTCCTCTGGATAGTTTTGCTGAAGATGTTAAACCAATTTTACAAGTAATTTCCAGGGTTTTGGGGAAATAAAATACCTTTATTATTGATCATGCAGTAATAGGAATGTTCAATTTGATTATGCAACCTGAATTGATTCTTAATATACCAACTTTTTGGGAGGGCTTATTGAATTCTCAATTGTCAAACCTAAATCTTACTGGTTGTTTCAGATTCCCATCTATGTTGATCTACTTGTTCCTTTATGTCCATGTATAGAAATTTATGCATTTGGGCTTGAACATAATGGATCCTCATAAAATAAAATAGTCATTGATAAATTGGACTGAAATTGTACGAAGTCATCCTAACTATGAGGGTTTTTCATATTTCATTTCCTCTTTTATGTCAGTTGTCTATTCCATTATAAATAATTATGTTCCATCATGCCTCTTGCCCAAAGCCTAGTCCTTTTTACAGCTCAGTAAGGATGTCAAAGTGGGGGACTGGTTTCTATTTGAAGATTATGTTGAAATTAGATTATATGGAGTAGAATTTTCTCCTTACAGACTCCCATCTTTTGTACCAATGAGATTATTTTCACTGGATCTTATTAGGAAGAGTTTGAATGTAGATCAAGTTCATTTTGTGATAGAAAAGAAGGGATACATGTTCAAGTTTCCCAAAACTTTTGGGTCTCTCATTGTTAATAACATACAGGCTATGGAGAAAGTGGAAAAGATGCTTCAAGACATGCACTTTCAACAAGGAGATAAATGGTCCTATGACCCTCATCAAGTTGTTTAAAAAAGAAGGGTGGAGAATTCATATGCTCCATACATACATGAATCAAGACCTGAAATAGAAAAACTAGTTAATGGTGGTCAATCTCAAGCACAGAAGGGGATGGAAATTGAAACTCCCCACCCTACAGAGAAAGGATTGAAGAGAGGAATTGAGGAGATCATTGATCTGGATGATGAGACTAGCCACATTTCCAAGAAATCAAAATTACATGGAAAGGAAAAGGAATCCAAGCCTTTGGTTGAAAATTCCTCTTTTGCAATTGGTTTTCAATTACAATTGGGAGAAGTGAGATGCACACCTTCCTCTCCTATTATTGAAGAAGCTAGACATACCTCTATTATTGTTTTGAAGGGGTCATATGAACATATTGAAGAGAAAAATAAGAAGATTAAGGATAATTTTTCTTCTCATCTCGAAGCCTAATCAGTGTCAGAGTACCATACCATGTTACTATCAGCCATGTATTTAGAAAGAAATCAGATCAAACATTCTTTTTCCCATCCTTCTGCTTTGATAGTTTCTTCTACAACATGATTTAAAACTATAAAATTAATTATGGATGCAACAGATATTCCATTGCCTGACAAAATCAATATGCATAAGAAATTTGTGGAACTTATTTACAGTGATATGAGCAAGACATCATTAGCAACAAGTGAAGGAGAAGATTTATTGGGAAAGGTAATAAATCAGCTAAAGTTAGAAAAACCCAATTCTAGAGCTTTGCATACCCAGAATGAGGAACTCAAGAAATTAATTGTTAAGCTTGGGGTAAACCTTGAAGATAAATATGTTGTTCAAAAGCTTTTGCAAGGGGGAGAATTAGAGATTCAAGCATTGAGGAATAAATTAAAGTTGTCTGTAGTTGAACATGTTATGGCCCCAGAGGTCACTCAAATTGAGAAAGAAAAGGAGCTCATAACCCAGGAATTACATGAAAGAAATAAGGAAGTGGCTACTTTAAAAGAATTGAATGCAATCTTGGAGCAAAAAAATAAATTCTCATGTGTGCACAATTGTAGTGCAACCAAATTCTGAAGATCCTGTTGATAAACTTACAAAGGTCATGACAAAACTAAAGAATTCAGAAGATGAAATGAAGAAAATCCAGAAGATTTTGGATGATACAAAGGAGCATTTAAAGATTAAGGAGAGACAGTTTAATATGACAAAGGAAAGTGCATCAAAACATCAGAAAAACTATCAGTCAGCATGTGATGAAATGAAAGAGTTGAAGGAGAAATTGAAAGGCAATGTGTCTCTTATACAGGACAGAGAGATTATTTGGAATGATATTATACAACAGGTGAAGGTAATATGGGATTACATGTTCATTATGGCAGGAGAGAAATCATTGTAAGGGATTTAGAAACGATTATTGTTTCTAGTAAAGAGAAATCTCAAAGAAGTGCCTAGCTAGCAAAAAGAATGATTGATTTCCTCAATTCTAAATCAACTCAAGAATTGAGAGCTATGGAGGTTGAAGACAAAACAACTCTTGTTCTGGAAATAAACAAAATGGTACAAAATAACCTTTATAGAAAAAACACAGAGGAAAAATTGGGGGAAATCAAGGAGTCTATTTTAAAGTTTAATACATATTTTGACAAAAGGATGAGAGTTGGATTGCCCTCATGTTGGGATCAGCAAGGTAATTTTCTCCCATGGGAGACATATGAGACACTGTTAGTTGAGGCAAAGAGCAATATTGATTCCTCTCATGAGAAAACAACAATACTGAAAGGCTCTACCATTGTGAATTATTTGCAAAGGGATTTCCAGTTACTATGGTTGGTTAAAACCCTCTTCATAGAGAAACCAACCTACAATAGAATCACAAATTTCAGGATGGGTCATGTTAGGTTTATCAAATGTCAAAGATCAAATTTGTCAATATGGAAGAAATGCAAAGCATTGATGTCACCAAATGAAGCAGTTGAACCTGGACCTTCTACAAGCAAACCTGCATAGGGATCACAAGTCATTGAGTGAAAATCAATCACATGTTTTATTTAATGAAATATTTCAAAAGGACATTGTATTTTGTAATTTTTAAATTAAAGTATGTTAAGTTTTAAATTTCAAGTCCTCACAAGGACCGAATAGGGCTTAGATTAGTTTTCAAAAGTAGTTTAAGAAGTTCATGGTAGTTAACTTTTTTTATAACTGTCATCTTTGTAATGTCACTACAAAAAGACTTTGAAGAACCATTTTTTTATTGTTTTTCTTATTGTATGTCATTAATTGTTTCTTCTTATTTTGGAAAAGTGTAATGAAGCTGTTGGTTATTTACTATAACACAAATTTACTTAATTCATAGTACCTATAAATTTTAATCAAATAACCTTAGATTACACTCCATTTTTCCATGCATTCATTTTTTGAGTCTTTCATGTATTCTGCTAAGGTTTATAATAAAATATTCTATTGTTGCAACCTTCTATTATGAACCTTTCACTATTTCCTTCTATCACCCTAGTACAACTTTTAAGTCATTTTCATAGTCAGTAAGGCCATCTTGAAAGATATTTCTATCCCAAGAATTTTCCTCTGCATTACTTGTGAAACTTAACTCTGAATAACCATAATAGGACAACAAACAATATTTATTATCTTTTTGTATAGATGTCCTAGGCATTGACCTCTTCTCAACCAGAGGTTGTCTCTAGGGTTACAACACCCCCAAAACAATTAGACCGAGGAGGGAAACACATGAAGGAAGGAGCTTGGGAAAGTCCAATACAAAACACATAGACTCTTCTTGTCTCTTGGCATGGGAACAATATAGGAACCACCAAACTGAGAATAGAAGAACACAGGTTGGGGCATTTTATTTAATTGACTATATAAATACCCTCCTCGCTAATGAACCTTAATTAGGCATGACATTTCATCACCGTTTGATCTAAGACTTGACAATAGAACAAAAAATAGAAGGACAAATATACTTGAGGTCTTAGGGCTTAGAGCCTTACTATAATCATAATACATATAGTGAATTGCACCCCCCACAGCAAAACATATGAGCCACAACCAGCCACCTAGAATACAATTCAAAGAGATACACCAAAGAGACTCAAATGCTAACGTGTCCCCAAAATTTGCAACATCTAAAAAATATAACTAGGCAAGTTGGTGAATCCAACTTACCTTTGGCACCTTCACATTTTAAAAGGGGTTTTTCCAGTAGAGGTTCATTGTTGTAGGTTGAAACCTATGGTTCCTTCCTTCTACGCTATGCAATTCCTCAATCGACGCAATGGCATTGGTGTTAGGATCCCAAATTTTCCAATTTTTCCTTCTTCCTCCACTTGTTTTCTTAATGACTAAGTAAAAAAAAAAGCAATTACAAAACCAAAGGTTCAAGGCTAGGTGAGCAAGGCCTCTCTGAGGCTGACCCTTCTTCCCAACATACCCATAGTGCAATAGCATCGACTGAGAACAAAGAGAATGAAAATTAACTTGAGTGGGCGTCGTCATTAATTTAACTTGTGTGACATGAAAATTGCAAAGGAGGAGCATGCCATGCCACCCTTACCTTTATGATCCTTAGGATTCGGTGGGTAGGTTAGCACCCCCACCCCCTCTCCAAACCCACTTTGACCTTGGTTAGTCACCCCCATCAGGGCATACATATTGTTATTAATATCTTCATACTATATATATTGTAATTTATATTTTATATTACTAGTGAAATTGGCATTGAAGTTAGCTTATGAAGCCTTGAATGTTTCTATAATAATAATATTTTACTTAGCAAGGTGTATAAAAGAAAATTCGAGATGTAGGAACCAAATTTTCATATTCAAATAAACATTAAGTATCTATTAAAATATTGTAATTTAGATAATAATAAAAAATAGTTAGTCACCATCCTTGTTAAAGATGTTCTTCATTGATATCCACCCTGTGTTTATTCTATTTTATCTTGCAAAAGAGGAAATTTGAATATAACTTACTTCATGGTGAAATATTTAGATTACATTGAGTATTGTCCTTTATTAACAATTATAAATGGTGGAATTTCTTTTGTACACCTATACTTTGTTTTAATGTTTTATTATTTTCTCGTCCTTTATTTGTGTAATGTACACTAGATTACTTTGTGTTGGAAGCTAGGTTTACATAGTACATTATTCGGGTGAAGGTGTGCTACATATACATAGAACATATACATTAAATTTTGAATTAAACCATTTAAAATGAAGTTAGACAATTGTTTATTGTGATTTGGATTTATAGGTTTCTTAAGAAAATTACCAATACCCATTGGTAGACCCATAACTCTCCCTTTTTTTTTATAGTTGTGGTGTTCCCTCCATTAAACATTAAATCCATAAAAGGAAGGATGGATTACATTCAAATTTAACTTTGATAATTACAATACTTTTAAAAATAATCAATACAATAGTGTAAACTCAAAGGAATTTAGAGTAAATGAATGACACATTATCGTCAATTGACTAACAAAGAAAAATAAAAATCCATTTAATATAAAATCTTTTTATATTATCTTTTTAAAATTCTTCAATACAATTTAGCTTAAACTCAATTTAAAAATATTCAATATAATTCAGCTTAAACTCAAAAGGATTTATAAGAAATGAATGAGATATTATCATCAATTGAATAACAAAGAAATTAGGTTCGTCTTGTGTAATTTAAAGGTGATATTTTCCATATTCAAAATTATAACTTTTTTTTTTTATAAATCAATTCCATTAGATAGAAATGCAAAAATACACACGTTTTAAAAATGACATGACAACATGGAAGATTTTTTGACCTATGGCTTAGGCCCATATCCCATGATTTAAAAAAATAAATATGGAATATAAAGTTAACTTGTCCAAAATATGGAAATACCCCACCTCATGTATTCAAGCACCCATATCTTTGCCACATTTCACCCTACATGACGATATTCCTTCACATCCATGCAGTTTGCATCATTTCACATGCTCATCCATTTTACCTTTGAATTCCCTTCCCTCTACCACAAATTGGGTTGTAATCATTATTGTGAAAAGCATCTCTACATCACATGTAGCAAAGTGAAAAGACATGTGTTCTCATCCATCCACTACTTATTTTTTCCCACATAATCTAATTTCAAAATTTAAACTCTTGTGGTCTCATTTGATAACATGTACTCTTGGCTATTAAAGTTTGTCCAACTAAAATTATAGAGGTGGAAAATTACCACTTATCTTCCACTACCTTTTCCCTTTACTTGTCAATATTATCACTATTATCATGGTATGATGATGGCATTAAGTATCTATTCAAAGGGGGATGGTGGTATGAATCTTGTTGAAAACATATTTGAAATATGCCACTCGGGAGGAAGAGTGAACCATTCATTAGTGGCACCATGAAGTTTTTGGCTCAAAAGAACAAGTAATTTCATTAATCAACATGTAGTGCCCCTCCCAACAATATGTTAACTAAGGACATGATTACTTAAAGTGAAACCCATTTTCGATATTAATATGAATATTTTATGATAACAAATGTAATGCATGCTTGATATTTTTTTACTCCACTTTTCTCTATGAAAGAAAAAATTAATATTTAATTTCTCAAGTATTCCATAGGCTCACAGTATCTAAGAGTAATTATTCTTCATAAATCCTATCTATCTAATATTTCATTCTTCTCATGAAATATATAAATTTACAAAGGATCCTTTAACTTAGGATGAAAAAGCTATATAATCTAATAGATACCTTTCTTTGCCATATAAGTGGAAAAATCACAATTTTCGTTCTAATTTTTCTTAGATTTTAGAAAGAAAAAAGCTCTCATGCTTGTTCCAAAAATCTTTTTTAGTTGGTTGGCTTATAGTTTGTAGGTCTAAAATAAATTTCTAGGATGATACTCTATTTCAAACATATCTTCAAAATTCACCTCCTACCTTGCTAGTTCATTTCATAAAGAGAACTCAATTAAAATAAGAGATAATGTTAGCATTTATGCTGCTAGGAAGACTATGTAGATAATACAAATCAACACACATAGAATTCTAATTATATTGATAAAAGGACCTATCTTTTATAATCTTACATGTAATGTATAGCAGTTGTAAGTTCTAATACAATAGCTCTCTCACAATTACTATTTTTCTAAACTTATTTATTTCCCACACATGGACATGAAAGTAACAATTAATTCAATGAAAGATCCATCTCTCTCTCTCTCTCTCATTATTGTAAGAATAAAATGTATCTTTGAATTAAAAGGGTGTAAAGGCATAGTAATAAATTAGTCTTCTAGGTTATGAATGAGACTAAGTCTCTTCTAACGACAAATGTAGAGGCACAAATTATTGTAATGGATGTCAAGGTGTTATATAACAAGGTTAAAACATGTTTAAAAATGACTAAATCATTTATACTCTTCTAGAAGAACAACCTAGAAAAGTCACCTTTTTCCAAACATTACAGAACTTTTGTAAAAAACTAAATTGGGCATGCCACTATAAGATGTTCTCATGGGACAGCTTAAGGAAATAAGCAATAAAATCACTTCTTGTACTTTTGTAGGGAATAAGTACCTTTGCATCTTGTGAAAAAAATAAAAAAGTAAATTGATAACTTTTACAAATGATTCAATGCATGCACTTGTAAAGACATATATTTTCTATTGGGATTTTAACTAACCCTATAGGCTTGACTAATTTCCCTATTAAGGGAATCAAAGCCTCCATGAAAATGATTTAATTCTAGAATTCTATGGTGTCAAAGCTAGAATAGAAATATCTAAACATGTTGAGAAGTATGGTAAAACTTTTCATGAAAACCAAAATCATGTATCTCTTAGTTTAAAGGTTGTAGATTCTCCTCTATTATAAGTTTCCACTTGAATTTTACTTCAATTTTTTATTCCAAATTCACTCTAAGAAATATCTCCCAACTATGCATATTATTCACCTAGACATATGTCACTTATGCAAAAATCTTATTTTTTAATTACTTAATATGATTATAGTCACTCTTATTCTATGTACTTTTCCTAAGTTTTCTCAGTCATTATCTAACTAATTTCCCCTCTTCTCTTTTAATTCACATGTGGTTATGCACACATATTATTCCCTTTTTATAAGACATTAATCCATAGATTGAATTCAAAATTGTTTCATTTTTTGTAGTTTAGAGGAACAACTTTTGTCCACTTAGTGAAGTAATTTGTGAGTAATCTATGGTGGTTAATATATGTGTGTGCCACTTCATAGAGTTGGGATTGACCCAACCAATAGTGCCACATACCTAGGGCCTAAATGGTTTATTTGTTTTAACATGTTGTAGTGGAATAACTACATTTTTCCATTTTTGGCACACATTTGACAAGATTTCAATTTTATGGCATAAGTGTATGCATATTTGAAAAGTGTCACGGAATAATAACCATCCCTCAATATTGCATGAGAGATAGTCTCCCCAAAGAAATGTATATAGATGACTCCATCATGTAAATGCTTTAAAACCCTTTGAGAATACTTTTTCTCCAAGCATCTAATAAATACACCATCATAATTTGTTTGTAAGAGGATGTCATTGATTCGTTGGTGTTGGGACTTAATTTTGAGGCCTTTTCTACTGTCAAAAGTGTCATTTTGTTCCCAATTCTACTCCCTCTTATGGCCTATTATCAATCTCTTTTTGTCACAATCATTGTGAAATGGTTATAAGATGCTCATGATGTATGATGTTGTTTACTTTGATACTTTTGCCTTATTTTTAAATGAGTTAATTGAGCTAAAGTTTACTTTTGGTGACAAGGGTACTGAATCCTATAACCCCAGTATAGATCTGATAACTCAAATTATTTTTCATCACATGTGTGCACTCCTAGGGATAAATTTGTCACATGGGTTTTGTTCCTAGGTGGTTATGTCAATAACAAGGTCAATGTGGTGAAGTAATGAAGAGGTTCTTATACACCAACATGAATCAATCCCATGTTCTACTTACTCCTTAAAGAATTTGATAACAAGATATGGATATTTAAAAGGATCACTCTATGAGTTTCCCATCCATTGGAGCCTATATATAATTGTCACCACATGAAATATCACTAAAGTGATGAGCAAGGTAGCACTAAATTCTACAAGAATGATTAGCGTGAGGTACTAATTTGTCACCATGAATGTGATGAACACTCTCTCTATCATTTTTTGATATACTCCCAAAATTTATGCTCTGTAAACCTCATACTAAATAAAATTATAGGTGTGACCAGTAAATGAATGAGTCACATCTTCAATTGAATGTCTTGAATTGAAGTTAAAAACATTGGTTTTCAATGGGGTTATAGTGTCATATCCATTACTTAGTGTAGCCCCTATTGTTTGTAGTGCATATCTTTTGTTCGAATCAATAAGGACCTACAAACCTAATATGAATTGGTCTAAATACTACACTAATATTTTACAATGGTATTTTACTATGGTGTTAAATGCAATATGTATATTTCTCAGTTTCATATGAGTTTATGCAATACCAATTTCTATATTTACATTGGTGTGTTTATTATCATGATGGGAGTATTTCATCATGTTTTGGAAAGTCACTAACATGCTTTGTTAAAAATAGGTTTTTTAGGATTATATAATGCATATATCATAATGAATGACACATGTAGGATCCATTATTGCACTTAGATTGTTAGGGTCCCATAGTTCAGAGATTAAGTTGTTACTTAATATATTGTCAGCATATCTATGAAATAACGTTCGCAAGGTAGTAGAGTTTGAAATCAAAAAACATAAATTTCCATCATTAAAGAAGGTCCACTAGTTAGTGGTTGTGGTCTTATTAGGATTTTGTTCAATTAGAAACTATATATATCAATAGAGACTATGTAACCATTTGTTTAATGAATCATAATTGTATTTAGAGACCTATGTAGTATGAGGTTTCCCCTTTAAAGTGGTAAGTGAACATTGGTGTATATTATAAATATCACTAAATTCTTATTTAGTATTGTTAATATTTCCATCCTCCATTTATGTTTTATTATTTTCCATAGTTATATTTTTGTTTATCATGTTCTAAATGCTTTGTTTCCATTAACAAGGAACACCGCAAGTGGTATGAGAGTCATTTTCTTGTGCCAATGCATGATTCCTTTTTTTTTTAGGTTACATATGTGATTGAGTGTCTTTGAAATAAAAATATGTCATTTGATAGGTATACTTATGTCTAGGGAAGCATACACACAAGAAATATAAGTGGAAGTCACTTGGTTGGAGATCCTTATAATCCCTAATGGTACCCTTTCAAGTACTACCACATCAATCAAAATATTCTTACATATTCACTCTTCCATGTACCCTTATGTGTATCATATGACATCTAATATCACTTGAAACTAGCCTTATATATGACCTATTGATCGTCTTGATACCATAGAACACTAGGAACGACACTTAGGGAGATCACTCTTTTGTACCTAGGAATAAAGTAGTGCAACTAAGGGGTGTAGCCTCCTTAGTTAGTGTCAAGAGAGATTTTACTAAATACTATTTCTAGAAACTTTTCA
Organism: Pinus tabuliformis; assembly: GCA_031772625.1. Lineage (NCBI taxonomy): Eukaryota > Viridiplantae > Streptophyta > Pinopsida > Pinales > Pinaceae > Pinus > Pinus tabuliformis. The sequence goes on along the minus strand of CM062809.1, from coordinate 677,677,248 downwards.
ATGAGAACTACAACACCTAACACTCCTCTATATTTAATACCCTTCAACCCTATCTTTTATAGAATGGGTTGTTGAAAAAATAATTTTGTTACAATATCAAGAATTTTGGAATTACATCACCACCATACATATAATGGGATACCTAGCTCATAAGATTCCTTGCACAATGTTGATTGCATTGGTGTAGTTCTCCACCACTTTTTGTGACCTGTTTCCACATACTCCTCCTAGGGCATTGACCATGTTGTGCTAGCTCTTGCATAACTTCTTGGAGGGTCCTTATGGTTCCATATCCCACACCCACAACATGGAAACCATGTAATACCTAAAGTAAATAGGCTAATGTCTCATCCAATCAATGAACAAACTTGAGACCGATGTCACTACCCTAAATGCCAAAGGCATACTTTGTTTTGATTAGATTAATAAGATACATGGTAAGGATTTTGGTGATGAAAATTTCTTTAGTGAATGATTTTATAAGGATAAGCACATTGATGAGGAAGAAGGTTACAATAATGACCACCCTTTTTCAAATTGTTCCCACAATTTCGTGCCCCACTTACCTAAAGTAAGCTTGAATAAGTTTGATGGGTTGAATTTGATAGCTTAGGTTGACTTAATGGAATACCACTTTTCCCTCCAAAAACTAAAGGATGTTATATCGAAACTCCAATTGGTGTTCTATATTTGAATAGGGAAAGTTAGCAATGGTGACAATGGCATAAGAAATCATCTCCAAGGTTCATTACATTGAAGCAGTTTGTGAAAGTCTCATTTTCGTGTTTTATCTAGGATATTACATCAAATAAACATAATGGAAGAACTAAATTGATGTTTTCAAGTGTTCGAACATCGAAACAAAAAACTAATTGATTACTTTTTTAATTAATGCTTTAATAATGGTCTTAAGGTGGAAATCAAAGCCCAAGTGGAGATGAATCACCTAGATACCTAGTTCGAGGTCACTTAGCTTGCTTTTTATGGACAAGTTATGCTCTATGCCAATAAAAATGCAACTTTTATCCATTAATATGCCTAAATGTGGTGGCCCCTCAGTAGCTTTCTCCACCTCTCAAGGTCCATAAGTTAACATAGGCTGAAATTGGAAAACATTGACTCAAGGATCTCTACCATAATGATGATGACAAATATTTTTCAAAGCATAAATGAGAAGGAACATAACTTATTTTTTGTCACATTTGAGGACATTTCTTATTATGAATTTCCTATAGGAACTAATGGGGACCTCACCCATCCCAAATATCTCTTCAAGTTTTGAGCAATACCTCCTCTCCTTAAGCATTAAATTTTGTCAATTATATCAAGCATAGGAATTTCATTATCTTAATTGAAAACAATAGCACCCATAATTTCATTCATCATTGCATTCTCAAGAGATGAATTCATATATCTATGTCATTAACAACTTTCCAATTATGATTACTATGGGGACTCTATGAGATGTGGTAGTTTATGCAAAAATATGAAACTTCAAATGGGTGATTATACTCTAAAAACTCAAATGTTTTTCGTTGAAATGGGTGGTTGCAATATTGTTTTGGGAGTTAAATGGTTAAGAACATTAAGTCCCATTACAATTTATTTCTTGGAGTCATACATGAGATTCCATAAATATGGAGCATTCCTACACTCTCAAAGATGTCAAAGCAAGGTCTCCATAAATAGTTAACTTCCACCATATGAAAAAGCTCCTAAAAGGATTCATGTAGTCATTATTGGATAACTCCATTCTATTTAAGGCTTTAAGGATGATTCTTAGCCATTTCATATGAACTTGCAATTGTATTTGGATTAAGACTAATAGGTCTTTGTATTGGCCCAAAGGTCACACTGAGGGGGGGTGAATCAATGTGAGATTAATTTTATCATTTCATAACTTTTCATCATCATTCAGTCATGTAACATTGAATCATAACCATAATCAATATATCATCAAGAAGAGTAATGCATTATAAATTTTCCATCACATAAATAACATATCATCACATCACAAGAGACACAAGTTTTTTACATGGAAACCCATACAAGAGAAAACCACAAATCCTTCTTCTTCTTTATCTTCAATTCATTACATAGATTTGCAAGCTACAACCTATTGGAGGCAACCACTTCCAAGAAATGCAAGTTTCTACTTGCAGTAAACTACAAACTGATTAAGGCACCAACCTAGAAAATATCAAATTATTTTCTCATTGTAGGCTACAAATTGATTAAGGCACCAATATCGATAATGAGCAGGCTCCAATCTGCTCAAGGATCCAACCTAATTGAGGTTGCAACCTCGATAATGAGTGGATTCCACCCTGCTCTAGGTGCTAACCTGATTGAGGTTCCAACCTCCTTATTCAACTCCTTATGGACCTCTATTTCATATCATTTTCAAATTGGATCCATTGTCATTATTTATCACTAAATCATAAGTAATTTGCAACTTGCATTCGTTGCCAATGTAATCACTAAAACCATTATCACTGCAATCACTATCACAACCTGTAACCATTGTCACTACAATAAATAATCATATCAATCACTATCACAAGTTTTAATATAGTTTTCCATGCTCTGGTCCAACAAGTTCATCAATCTAGTCACTAAAACCCCTTCTCAGAACTTGTTTTCACCATGTATCCAAAACCACTACACCATGCTCATAGACCCTTAAAAACATGCACAACTATTTTTCCCATCAAATAAGTGTCAAAAGAGCATCACATATCCCTAATTACACACAACTCTAATCCCTTATTTCCCAGTTTATTTCAGAATCAAATTTGGGCTAATATTTAGCCCAAAAACTCAAAATAACCATATAAAACTTTATATTGAATTAAATTCTCTACAAAAGCCCTTTTCTAGGTGCCCTTCTACAAAATTCTTGTATTTCGGCACCATATTTACATAATGTCCATCAGTGGTTTGTCTAATGATTCAAAAAAATGAACCATTTATACAAAATAAAATAAAATAAAATCTTTTTGGCCTGCTAAACTACATGACTCAAACCTGAGATCAAGAACAAGTCATCGGAGTGCTTTTCCAATTCTTTTGATGAGTATTTCTTGTTACGTTATCCACTTCCATTAATTTTGTAATATTGTTAATCCAAATCATGCTAGCAATGTGGAGCACTTCTATGGGAAGTCCTCATCATACAAACATGCCAACCAACTACCTCAACATACTTGTGACTCAGCTTCTGGCGAAAGCATGGAGATGGGTTACACTTTTTGGAAAAAGAGGGTGCATTTGGGTGAAAAAAACAATGGCTCGATTGATCCATTTAAGTGCTTGATCAAGCTCAATGGGTGCTAAAATGGTTTCTTGATCAAGGGTTAAAAACTAATCCTCAATCGACCTTTTTTTAAGATATACCGCTCCTGATGACTGTGCGTGCCATTTGCACAGATAGCAAGAGCTCGACCGAGAGTTTTAGAGTAGCTCAATTGTGATTATTGGAATTCGATCAAGCAATGGATACTTCAAATCAATCTCGCTAACTGCCCTGTCAACATCACAGAGGCTCAAACGAAGGTAGGTACTCTATTCTTTGTCTTTATTATTTATTTATTTTTACAAAATGTAACAAATTAATTATAAAAAAACCATGTACAAAAAAAAACCAATTAATTAAAAAAAAAACCATACAAAAACTACGAAAATCACAAAAAAACCCTTCACAAAAGCTTAGTGTTGTGTTGTACAACAACCCCCCCATTTCTATGAAACTTTTACACAAAAATTTTAATATGAAATGGGTCCCTTTTTAAATAGACATAGTTAGATTTGTGAGTTGATGAATAAAACTAGTATTGACCTCATTACAAGAAAAATCTTTATCAAAAGGCTCGATGTAAATAATTCATTTTATAAAGCCTTTTGATAAAAAAGAAAGCGTTCCTTTAAAATATTATAAATAATTCTACATTTGCGATAAACCGATCGAAGATCGCGTATCGCAATGAGAAAGGGACACACACAAATAAAGCCTCGTCAAATCCTCCGATCCGATAAAGGAAATTGCAATCGGCAATTGGAGATATCATATGACAAAGGTACACACACAAAAGGTCTCATCAAATCCTCCGATCCGATGTAGGAAATCGCATTCGGCAATCGGAGATATCAATAACAAAGGGACACAGCGCAAACCAAACCCCGATTGCGATCAATCAAGTAGCCGTGCATCTCAAAGAAGAAAACATGCACTAAAATGGTTTGCATGCATAATATTCTACTTTATTATAATATCACTTTTCAGCAATCGGAGATATTCGTTGCAAATCATAAAGCCTCTCCTTCTGAAACTCCCGATTGTGATTTGCGATTTATCGCCGATCGCCAATCGAGGAAATCCGAAGACACACTTGAAATAATCATTATTACGATCGACGAGATGGGCATTTATGGTATTCATTCACCACGATTGGTGGTTTGAACGGCTATTAAATTCTACAGTTAAGAGTAAATCCCTCAAAATATTTCATTCGTGGTAATTCTTAACTGCATTTGATTTATCGTATGTCAATCACTATAATTATGTTTATTTCCATATTGGCTTTTAGCGGCGATATCTCTGTGTTACGGTTTGAAATTGTTTGTGCAGAGTTTCTTCGAACCCATGAATCTAGAGAAGATGGGGAAGAAATCTAAGAAGCCCAAAGCAACTCTTGTGGCCAAAGAACCAGGACCGAGCAAGAAGGGATTAATATCAGATACGACATGTCTCGGTCTGGGAAATGCTAGCTGGGAAAGCATTTATAATTTGATAGAAGTAGAGGAGCCCAAAGAATTAGAAGAGGAAGCCACAGCCGATTCAACCAACAAGTCAGAGGGAACTCTCAAAGAATTGGCCTGTTCATACCTTCACAAGATAGCAGCGCGGGCCAAAATTTTGCCATATACTGATGTGGTTAGATGGGTTGTTGAGAAAATCTCAACTTCAAATAGAACTTTTTCCATGACAAATGGAAGGATATTCAGCTCATTCAAGCCTGAAGATCTTAGGCAAATGTACCATCTACCTCCACCCGAGAAGCGATATAACAAGGCATTCCTAGAAGCATTTGCAAAGGAAAACGACTTGGAGTTGGACCCGATCAAGCAATGGAGGCATTTCCCGGAGAAACATAAGCACGAGTCATCGGGTAAGTATTCTATCGACTCATTAGCTTCTCCTTATTGCTATGCTGGAGCTATGATGTGTAGACTGTGGGGACAACATGATTCTGCAAAATTCACTATAGATATGGTCCCGTTAATGGAAGCTGCAATTAATGGTTATGTTATGGATTGGGCAAATATTTTGTCTGATAGACTAGCCACTGAGATATTAGAGTACAAAAGGAATGCATATACAACTTCTTGGATCATTCCTCCTTTCTACTACAGTGCATATATTCTGGATATTATTTGTTTTAATTCTGAATACCCGGTACTCGGATGGAAGTGGACTTCCCAAGATCTGAATCCTATTCATATTTATCACAAACAGTTGTGGAAGGCACACTATAAAAATCACCTGTACAGAATTTGCAATGGTTTTGTTTTACTTGTATTTTATTCTATTTTCAATAAGCCTACCCCCAGGATATCCCAGGAAGCAGCAATTGATCTGACAGCAGTAGGTAGCTGGTTCGGAGAGGAGAAATTTACCTATGTGAGGCTTTTTGGCAGTCTCACTAAACCCCATGTTCTCCCTCTATATGTTCCCGATAAATTGTTAGCACGAGAATTGGCATATCAGATAACTGTTGAAGGGACATCAAGAACCCTTAGGGATTCCAAGAAACATATGTGGCCTATATTCCCCCTACGATGTGGCATTTTTACTTTACATGATTACAAGCATGTAGAGAAAGAGGCAGAGAAGATTCAAATGCTGAATCTTGCCACCATTCCAAATAGGAAATATGACCCAAGAAAGGTTGCCCATAACGTTACCGCTCAAGCTAAACTTGCCAAATTCGATCATGAAGCGGATGACTTTGATGATTTATTTGCTTCAGCCGAAACATTTTTTCAGGTTAAAGGATTGGCTAGGATCAAGTATGAAGAAGAGGGGCTAGAAACATTCAATAGGCTCAGAGCCCAGAGGTTGAAAACTCTGCCTTTGGACCTATTAGCTACAACCCCTACAGTTCAACCACCAAGTCAAACTGAACAAAAAGCTACCGACAAGACTCCTGTAGTGGAAAAGATTCCCAAAAAAGAAAAATTGCCAGAGTAGGAGCAGGGACAAAGAAAAGGTAGTGAACTCATTGATTCAAACATTTATGTTGATCCTAAACTGATCAAAGAATGGCAAAAATTTGACTCCATCATCAGTAATACTAAGAGCCTACAAGGATTCAGCACACCTGAGATGACAACTGGTCAGAAATCAGCAATCAATACAGTTCCGACTGAAGGAACTAGCGGCCCACCAATAACTCACAAGGATGTAGAAATAATTCCCAAGAATCCCTCCGATAAAATTATTTTACATGTAGAAGAAATACCACCCTTGGATGTCTTCTACAGCCCTACGCATAGGGGTGTAATAAAAAGACAAAGGAAAAAGAGCAAAGTTGATCAATCTCCTCTTTTGACTTCACAAACGGAGATAACGAACATGGTATGGAGAGAAGAAGTTAATCCTTCTGAAGATCTCACTAAACTTTCTCAATATGTCGGAGCATACACAATGGCTACAATGGACAAAGCATCGGAGGTCAGTAACTTGCTCAAGGAAAAAGACCAAGCAATTATTTTGCTGGAAACACAGGTACAAGAGAAGCAGCAGAAGATAGAGCAGTTGGAACAGCAGTTAGTAGCCCAGAGGCAGTCAAATGATCAATTGAATGAGCAATTTCTCAAAGAAAAACAAAGGATTGATCAACATGCAATTCAAAAGCAACAAGAACTATCCCAAGCATTGAGCAAGCTGCGATCATTAAATGAACAATTGAGTAAATCAAAGGAAGAACAAATCGCTCAACTATCACTACAAATAGAAAGATTCAAAGAATATCCCCAAGTGGGAGAATTTAGATAAGAAGCTCTACAAATTACCAAGGCATTGTCTAATCAGTTGAGCCTATTATGTCATAACATCTCACTCGTTCTTCCCCTATGTGAAATTTCATCATCTATGGTTGATAAATCAGTTGATGCAAGACTAAAATTGGAGCAAGCAGATGAAAGATTAACAGATTTTCTCGCTTGGCAAGAAACCAAAGAAGGAAAAGCTACTAATCTACCACAAATTCTGAAATCGCATAAAGAAATCCTATTCACTGAATGGTAATCTCAACTAATGAAAGCAGAAAGAGCGACATCAAGATGTAGATCGACAACAAGTAATCTGGTTGAATTGATTAATGATACTCTTTATTTATCAAATTTAATTACAGAGTGTTCTCCAGGGAAACTTCCATCGATAAAAGCATTAGAACAGACATGGAAATAGGAGCTGGAGCAGAGGGAAAGATTAATCGCAGGAATTCAAACTTTAACATGGGAAACTTTTTGGTTTTTCCTTGTTAAACCACATAGTCAGAGGACAATGATGAAATGCCTCACCGATGCAATCAGTCATATGATTCCCGAACTTATCGATGCCACATACACTGCTCAGTTACACTCAAACATGAGTCATCCACCAGAACTTCAACCGATGCTAGCCATTTGTCAGCTCAAGTCACGAGATAATCAGCCAATACAGTGAACCATTCTGACTGACTGCAGCATGCCTATTTTGAGAAGATTGTCACATTTTTTGTGATTTGGTTATACCAACACATAGCACATTTATTTCATAGTTTGTTAGTTTAATAGTATTTATAGACCCTTTCATGTTTTTAGAAAGGGTCCTCAAATTTTTGTATTAAGACTTGGATCGGAAGTTGCACTACTGTGCTTTTGCTATATTTATTTTTATAAAAACTGGACTTGAATTCTGAGTTTTGATGAAGAATACTCTTATTTGATATGCATTATTGCTTCCTGTAAAAGTATTTCCAAGTCAAAAGGCGGGATCTGAATGCAATTCATGTTGGAGGAGACTCAAATACATATGGTACTACTATCTATGTTTTTGTTTCATGCTTTTATGTGAACCAGCATTTATTTATTTTGCTGTTATTGATGTATGTATATGTTTTCACGGCATTTCTTTGGCTTATCACTATTGAATGTTTAAGAGTTGTTATTCTTCATACATATGTATGTCAATGATATATAAAGATTAGTGTGATAACGTTTTAATTATTACTTTGTTCAACTACTTGAACAAAGTAATTATCATATGAATAAATATTTTTGTTTATAAGTAGAGTCATCTATATGCCTACTTGTCAATAAGAATCATAAAAAATTGCACTAAGTGAAAGACTTCTTGGGATAGATTAGTTATTTAGATTGTTGCATTTTAGAATAAATCATCCATCATTCCCATTAGATATTAAAAAATAAATCAGTTATCCATCCCATTTATAAATCATTGGGAAACTGGTCCCATTATATCTAGTCAGAGCCACCACACCAAACGGAAAAGGAGCTGCCTTTAAGGTCCGGACTGGGTGGTTTTCCCTAATGTTGATGCAGTGATTTTCAAGGCATCAGCATTTTTGGTGCTGGAAGCAGGGCATGAACTGTGAATGGTGATCAAACCCAAATCTACAATCCATTCTGAGAGTAAATCTCCCTCCACCTCACCTCCGACTTCTCCCTCGCATGCTGAAACTCCAGTTTTCAAGCGAGAAGTTGAAGAAACAACAACCACTGCTCAACCCCAAAAAATCTCAGATAAATCAACTCTATAATCTCTTGAAGTACAGTCTCTAATTCACAAACTTCAAGGATTCTCAATATCACCACAGAAATCCGAGTTATCTCAAGGCAGTGTAACTTCGCAATTCGTTCCTTCTCACCCCCTCACTAGACTTCAGAGTGAAAAGCTTGGTATTGAACCTACTGAGTTACCTTTGCCTAAAAGGAAAAGAGCAAGGAAGACAACTGAAGGGTCTGATAGTGAAACTTTCTCATCATCATCATCCATTTCATCTTCTCCAGTGCGAAGTCAACCATCCACTCCTCCACTCCAGATTGTCGTTCAACAGGGTACTGGAACTTCAACATCTGTTTCTCAACCATCTCAAACTTCAATATCTACTCCTTCCCAACCATCTGGAACTTCATCTGTGCTATCATCCATTAGTAGCTCGACAATGGCACAAAACCCATGGAACAATCCTAGTGTAGTCACAATGCCTACACCTTTGCACCCATTACCAGCTCATCCTAAAAAATGGTTTCCAAAATTCAATCCAGATGCAGGCATATAGGCAGATGAACACATAAACAACTTTATGTTGTCATTCAACTTAAAAGGATTTAATGAGGAAGATGTGGTTGTTAGAATTTTCCCTTATACCCTACAAGGATCAGCCGGGTCTTGGTACTTTTCCTTACCATCAGGATCCATTACTAGTTGGAATATTTTCCAAGAACAGTTCTTAACTAAATACGGTGATGACAGATCTGTAGCAATGTTAATCAATGATCTTTCAAATCTTAAAACAGAATCTAAAGAGCCTATAAAATAGTTCAATTCATGATTTAATAAACTCTTGAATAAGATTCCTACTGCCTCTAAATCTAGTGAACAAGTTAGAAGTGAATGGTATATAACAAATTTACCTTCAAACATAGATATCTTTGTAGATAGAGCTGCAAAACCTACTCTAGCAGAAAATATGAAAGAGGCACTTGTTGTAGAAAAACGTATCATTGCCTTAGAAAAGAAAGCTGCTCTTGAAGATAGAAAATCTAAAAAAGTCACCTTCAAAGATGATTCAAAGAAGAAAATGGCTAAAGATCCATATGATATGGAAGGTCTCCAAAAAGTTCTAAAGACTATGTCAAATGAAATGATAGAAATCAAGAAACAAGTAGCTGAGACTTCAACTAAAAAGCCATTTAGAAACTTTAAGAAACCAAAATCAAAACCCCCTAATGCTATATCCAACACAGAGTCAGACCCCAAAGACGATGAAGAAGAAGATACAGTCTTATCATCTGAAGAAACTGAAGAAGAGGTAACTGTAGAATGTCATGGGATGTGGGACTTCATTTTTCCCAATTCTGATACTGAAAATGAACAGGAAGCTTTCCCAGTAAGTACCAGGAGTAAAGGCACTCCAGAACCTATTCAAGTAACTCAGAAGAAAAAGAACATGGGTACTACTACTAAAGAAAAGGCTCCCACAAAGAAGTCTATAGCGACACCTACTCAAAATCAGCCATCAGCTTCCAATCCACCTTCAACATCTAAAACATTAGTAGTTGCAGACTCTATGGATTACAACATCATTGAAGACATGAAGAAAACGAAAGCAAATATCACTATGTTTGAGCTTAGTAAACTCAAACATCAACAAAAATTGCTGCTCAAGGAATTAGATGTAATACCTTCTTCTCTGCTTCCAAATGCTGTATTGTCCAAAGCTGCTAATGAAAATGGTAAACCACCACCTAGTAGAGTGGAAGCTACTGATGCTGTTCTCATTGGAGATAGATCAAATTCCCATACTACTCCTTTTCTCTTGACCTACAAGATTTATAATAGAAATCTGCACAATTGCTTGATAGACTCAGGGACTTCATTGAATATAATGTCGGACTCAGTTTTTTCTAAACTAAATATTGAACCCCAAAAGTCTGCAATCCATATTGTCCAGTTGGATAGAACTAAGGTCCAAGTATTAGGAGAAATAAACTTATTTACCATTAGGTTATCAGCTGATCCAAGAGTGGTTCAGAGAATTGACATATTAATTGCTGATATTCCTGAGTTCTATGGTTTGATTTTGAGTAGAGACTCGTCTGAGAAACTTCATGGTTACATTTCTACCGATTGGTCTCACATGTGGCTGCCCTATAAAGGAAAGCCAAATCAGATTAAGATTGATCGGGAGAAACATATGACTCATATTGTAATAGAGTTTGAATAAGAAAACCGGCCTATATCATTCAACAATAACATTCTTGGTAACTACTCATCTGAATCATTCTTTGGTAATTTCACTGCTCAATCATCACCTTTCTCAGTTAATAATTTCACATCTCAAATTGAAAATTTTTCCCAAACAGATACATCAAGGTGTGTTAAAATTGCTGAGGAAATTGTAAATAAAACTATAGATAAACCTTTATTTTGGTAATTATATTTTGATGGGTCTAAATCTAATCAAGGTTCAGGAGCAGGATGTATTTTAGTTAGTCCTGAGGGAGAAAAGACTGCTATCATGTAGATCAGAATTTGAGTGCACAAATAACACTGCTAAATACGAAGCCTTGATTCAAGGACTTTATAAAGCAATTGGTCTTAAGGTACAATATTTGAAAGTGTTTGGTGACTCTGAAATTGTTATAAAACAAGTCAGAAATATTATACATTGTCTTTCTAGTCACCTTAAACATTATCAATCCTTGGTACAAGACCTTGTATCTCATTTTCTAGCATTTAATATTTCTCCCATTCCTAGATCTCAGAATGCAGCAACAGATTTACTAGCCAATGTTGCTTCTAAGCTCCTTCCATCTGAAGATTACAGTCTCGATAGATTTTTAGTAGAGTTAATTTTCAGACCATCGATTCCCAATAATGTCACTAACTGGCGAGTATTCAATCATGATGATGAAATTTTAAATTTCTTAACTTCTGATAAGTCCTATGATGATCAAATTATTGATGAAAGTGAGCATGATCTTCAAATGAAGGAAAAACTTGAAGAAAATTCAATACCTAAACCAGTGGTCAAACTTGAAGACCTTTATGACATCAAAGATAGGTTTAAACAGGTTACTAATTCAAAGCTTCAAAGTTCTACTTTGAGATTTGAATTAATAAACCTTGGTACAGAGGACAAGCCACAAAACATCAATTTGGGATTAGGACTTACTTCAGAAGAAAGAATTGCATTTATCAGATTATTGCATAGATATAAAAATGTCTTCGCTTGGAAATATGATGATTTGAAAACATATGATACTTCTATCATACAGCATACAATTCCAATGATATCTGAAGAAAAACCAGTACAACAGAAATTAAGGAAAATTCATCCCAACCTCGAAAGTCAAATAAAAGCTGAGTTAAAAAAACTCTTGAAAGCTAAGATCATTTTTCCTGTTAGACATTCAAATTGGGTGTCCAACATGGTGCCAGTGAGAAAGAAAAATGGTGACATTAGAATTTGTATTGATTTCAGAAATCTTAACAAAGCAAGTCAAAAGGATAACTTCCCACTACCAACAATAAAGCAAACTCTCCATTCAGTAGCTGGTTCTGAATTAATGTTTTTCTTAGATGGTTTTTCAGGGTATAACCAAATTTTGATGCACCCCGATGATAGACTTAAGACTACTTTCAGAACTAAATGGGGAACTTATGCCTATCAAAAATTTCCTTTTGGATTAATTAATGCTGGAGCTACATTCCAAAGAGCGATGGACATAGCATTCAAAGGTCTAATCAATAAATCAGTAGTTGTCTATTTAGATGACATCATTGTTGTTGTGGGGAAAAATGCCTATGCAGGACGATCCTATCCACCTAAGGTGTGACAGTGCCTTAGCAACAAACAGAGACAGCTATTCTAGTATTCTTCCTTTATGAATTAAGAATGAAGAGAGATAGATGGACTAACCGGTGTCTTCCGTTTGTCCCTCGATCCTGTCTCTCTTCTCTTGGAGAATTCCCAGCTACTTGCCTTCTCGCTCGCCCAGCTTCAAGAGGTTTCTGCAAGATCACAAGAAGAGAACACTACACAAGACATGGATTCATATTCACAACTAGTTCAGGATTAGAAATAAACTAAACATACTAATGCAATCATACATCAAAAATACATCAGTATATAGGAGAAACCAAGATAGCTTTATTGATGAATAACAAGGTTCAGGAAGAGATACAACCCAGAGGGTTCCAATCCAGCATCTCCTTCCCAGCAAATGGAATTCCTATCTTCACCCCCTTCAAAGCATTAAGCACCCAATGATTCCAATCTCAAACCAACAGCAATTCTTTGCAATAACAAAATTCCAGCCTCTAGATCTCATGGAGGAGAGATCCATATATAGATGTTTGGAGAGAGGATGAGTCAGCTTGAGATCTGACTAGTGTCCTCTCCCTCTGTCAGTTCTTGATTCCACTTGGAGGTTCTTGCTTCCACTTGGAGATTTGGAACCTCTTACTCATCACCAGTCGAATTCCCTGAGGCAAGTGTCATTTTGGAAGCTTCCTGGGTTTTGACACCTTGAGAAATGAGCTTGCCACATGTCCACTCTCGCTCAGCGCAGGTAGCCAGTGTTGGCTTTGACATTCAGCGCAAACAGCTAGTGTAGCCACTGAAATGATCCTGAATTGACTTGTTTTTGAGCAGTTTCTGGTGGAGAACTTCTGTGAATTGCTGTGGTTTGTTAGCCTTGTTCCTCTAGGGGTAGGAACAACATGTTTAGGGACTTTGGATCCCTTATATTATGGACATTTCATGCTCAATGCTGTAAGGCACAAAAATGTCTATAACAGTTTCCCCCTAAAGTATGAGGCCGTTTATCGGGTGAAATGCTTTATCAGGGGGATCCGAAGTTCATCCAATGCTGGGAGGAGACCTGTAATAAGATACAATACAATACATTATTCTTCATACTGCTTTCATGATCTAGCTGAGGCGGGCATTCCCATGCTCAGCTTTATAAATTCATTTTTCTGTACATAGAACGGACAATCGTCTGATGGTAGACTGATAATTTTGATGAAATTATCATCCATTGAGTAGGATGATTATCTGCTACAATGATGTTAATGTCTTTATCTTTCCTGAATATATATCGCAGCCCGGATGGATGAAACTAGATCCGGGGTCTTCAAACTCGTTCGATCTTCACTCTAAGTACAAGTCGATCCATGTGAGAAATGTTCTGAAGTCGAACATGGAAAGACATCGCTTGATTACCGGTCAATGATGGTAAACCGTTAACAAGCGCGAGAGGAATCACCGATAATGATAATGACCCTCAAGGTACTGCAGTACAATTCACGTGGTGTGAATAAAGGACTCGGCGTCAAACACCACGCAAAATCTTTCGGTCGAAGGTCATTGATGTATACCTGTCGCCGGAAGTGAGAAACTTGCCATTGAGGCGTGCAAGCTTCAAAGTACTGAAGGGGTTGTTCCTAGATCAACTTCTTGGATAATGAGCTGATGTCGACAAGAAGCGATCCGTCAAAGGAGGGCCTTAATGAATCCCACATCAGTGACACGGAACGAAGCTAATGATTTTGATGGAGGTGAAAACGATCTGTGACATATGATTCAGGGTGGCGGTCATGAAAGGATGAAGGATAATGTATGGCAGTGGATCGGACACGGTTGACTTTTCTGAACGACTTCTCTTGAACATATGGCGACACTGATGCGATGGATCGGTAGCATTACCCCAAATATGGATGGTATGGCGAGACCATGGATGTGACCGGTGAATGAAACAACCCAACCCGATTGTGGTACGGAGGAAAAGTGTCATGTTCAAGAGCGACTTGCTACCATCAAAGTTTTCTTGAGTTTCTCCCAATTTTTCCCCAGTCATTGCTGACCAGTACCTCTTTATTTTTGTCAAGCTTGAGGAGGATAACATATGCTTGTTCTATAACCTGCCCTTCGGGCAAGCCCATCGCTATGTTTTAACGAGCCTAGCGATAGTGAAACTCGTTCTCATCTAAAGACAAGTTTGTCGCTATTTAATGATTTTAACGAGTCTAACGACAAGGATAACTCGGTCCTTTTCATTTTTAGAGAGTCTGAAAAGGTACATAAAGTTAACTCCAAAAGTCCTTTTTCGTCATCTAATCCCTTAAGTCCGAAAAAGTATAAAACAATACAGAAGGGATGAGTTTTCGATAGTTTTAACGAGCCGAATAAAACAAGCACTCGATCTTTTTGTGCAATAATCCCTCAGGTCCAAAAAGATTAAAATCTAGAGGAGGGATAGCACTTCCTGTCCCTTTAACGAGCTGGAAGGCCAAGGACTCGGCAATCTTTTCATATTTTACGAGTCAGATGAAAAGAGCTTAAAGAAGACTCATCTTTTGAGGAACGAGTGATGAAACAGGTTAGCAGTTGATTCCAGGTATAGGTTGGAATTTTCCAATCACGGCAGTGTCACAAGGATGGCTAGTGAAATCACTCTTCGCAGCTGTCCCTCAAAATGGGTAAACAATCATATGGAGGTGAATGATCGGCCAAATGAAAAATGGAGGTGACGGTGCAAACACGACCAAGGCTTTAATGGC
Source organism: Pinus tabuliformis (assembly GCA_031772625.1). Taxonomy (NCBI): domain Eukaryota; kingdom Viridiplantae; phylum Streptophyta; class Pinopsida; order Pinales; family Pinaceae; genus Pinus; species Pinus tabuliformis. The sequence goes on along the minus strand of CM062809.1, from coordinate 677,661,890 downwards.
TGATGATATTACATTCACAGTGGTTATTTACTGGGTAGGTTCATTTTTTATTTTAAAATGAGCTTAAACGCTGGTGGAAACACTTGCTCATTTCTTATGTTTATTTTTTAATGAGCATGAAGTCCGCGTTAAAACTGCTCGGATCTTGCGTTTATTTTTTAACGAGCATGAACTTTGTGCTAAAACTACTCGATATTATATGGTCAAATTTTTTATTTTTTACCATAACTAGCTTTGCCCTTTTCAAAGATAGTACTGTATCCTCAATTGCTGCATCAAACTAGTTAGAAATGAATAACATTTTCTTGAAAATGAGATTAGAACCCAAATATTTCGCTTTGAACTACGTAAAAAGCAATTAAAAGGTGTTTTTACCTCTCATTCTACCATTTCATTCGAACTTGGTTTGTTGGAGCTTTGGAGGTGCCTCTTCCCCCTTGATTATCATCAGCTAATTCCGGGAGATTCTGCGGACGATTTTCGGCGCCGTCTGGACCAGGTAGGAGCTAAACCCTAGCTCTTTCTTTTCATGGTTTCGTTTTTCCATTCTGTGCCTGTTTTCCTGCTCCCCTGAACCCCTAGGGTTTTGTTAGGGCGCTCTGCCATCAGCGCAGGTAGTTCACTCGAAACCTGCATTGAATGTCAAACTGCATGAAGGCAGTTTGACGTTCAATGCAGGTGTAACACTAGCCAGTTGCGTTGGGCATAGAAAAACAGTTCTGTTGCACAGTTTTTGATGAAAATTTTGCCAGTTTCTCATCAAATCCAGGATCTTACTCTTTCTCTTGTTTGTTTTGCAGGGACTTTTGAGCAAAATGACCCTTACATGGCGAGAACGAGAACATGAAGAAGAGGACATGATTGCCCTCCATGACCCTGTCACGGTGAATGCACTGCGGAACTGTGGCCTGCTGAAGTTCTTCCGTATCTCTAGTATGAGAGCACAGATCTCCTTACTGCAGTATATGCTTGATGCTTGGGATCCTATCAACCAAGTATTTCAGATCAGGAGCAAATCCATCCCTTTGACCGTGGTTGACATTTACTTCTTGATTGGTTTGTCGAGGCGGGGTGCCCCCATTTCTTTGTCAGGTTCGGCCCGAGGGAATGACTCCGTGAGAGATTATGTCCGCCAGTATTGCAGGGAAGGATCCCAGCCGAGTAGAGACGGCAAGGTTGTTATCCGTGAGATTACTGACAGGTCTCTCAGGTCCATTCTGTATACTATTGGTAGGATGGCCGGTAGCGCATCTCTTCATGTTGCCAATAGATCCTATGTGCAGCACGCCTTGGAGTGCCTCCAACCGAAAGTATTCAACTGGTGTGATGCAGTACTTCTTCAGATGAAAAGTTAGTTGAACAAGGTAAAGGACGGGAAGCTGAAGAACTTTGGATTTGGTTCTATTCTGACTACCTTTGCCTTGGAGAAAATACCACTGATGCAGCCTCAATATATCGCACTCGACTTGCCTTCTCCTACCGAGCCACGCATGCAGAGATGGGTTGATCACATGTCTAGGCATGCTGGTCAATCTCAGATTTCTTTCACTGATACCTTCTTCAGGTGGTTCGAGCGTCAGGAGATGGTCTATTCCGAGTATCCATATGTTGGTATGGATTTCCGAGGTGATCCAGACTTGGTACTGCCGGATGGCGAACAGTGGGGCGCTATTGGTAAAATCTTCGACCATATCACTGTTTACTGTTTTTATTTATAATGTTCTTGTGCTTTATTCTATCAAGACTTTAATCAAACTCATGTGTGCATGTAGATGTTGGTCCTGTTCGTCCAGCAGTTCGCCCAAGAGCGCCAGTTGCTGCCCCAGCAGGGGAGACTGCTGGGAGGGTTATTCTTCGTGACCTTGATGTGGTCGAGACCCTTATAGTTGTGCAGGAGCAGGTTGAGAGCCTTACTCTCGGCATTCCTGATGTGAGGATTGACGAGTTACCTTTGCAGTTGCAGCGGCATACTACTGGTGTGCCTAGACGATGGACTCGTCTCTTGCGCATGATTGCACAGGCCGTGATGTGCTATCATGAGCATCACTAGGCTAGGGTGCCCCCTAGCATTTTGAGTTTTTGGGTCATATGACCGATTTTTGTCTTGGTTACAGAACATTATGTATAAACGATAAACAGCTTATATATATATATATTTTGATTTTCGGGGTTTATTTTGGTTGAGTTATATGATCCATATGTACAACATTGATGATGTGTCTCTTTTTATAAATGTCGCAAATGTCTATCTAACACATAGTTTGCTAATGAGTCGGTTAATGTGTTTAAGTTTCTAGAAATATGCTGGTATTGAATTAAATCAAATTGTCTTTCCAAAATCTTAACCCTTAGGAACATGCGATAAATAGCTGGGTTGCGAACGGAATATATACCATTGAGTTGTAGTATTACGAGTTGTGAGTCTAGCCTGACGACTAGTCGGCGTATACCATGGGTAATGGCATCAGAGAGTAGTTCTATCAACGCGCTATACTCAGCGATGTTATTCATTGATTGCCCGATACATACACCTCTGAAACTTACTAACTCGCCGCTTGGATCAAAAATGGCCCAGGCTGCGGAGGACAGGTTCCGCGAACTACGACTCGCTCTGTCGGCATATCCAACACATGTCTCCAGAAGGTTTGACATCTGCAATAAATGTAAAAAGGTGGATTACTCGACCAGAAAAAACACTTTAGCGAAAACAGAATACAACAAAAGCATACAGGTTACTATTTAAGCATAGTAACGCTTGAGGTACAACCCATTACGGGGTTGCGCCAGTCGAATTCCATCATAATCCATTAACTCGTAGGCTCTTTTTGCTAACACTCGTTTAACAATATAGGGGCCCATCCATAAAGAATTAAATTTACCTGCTCCCAATTTATCGGATTCTTGGTCATAAAGCAAGACCAAGTCACCTTCTGAGAAGACACAGGGTTTGACATTTTTGTCGAACTGCGCCTTGACTCGTTTCTTATGGGTTTCGTTAGCCAAAGCGGCATCACGACGGGTTTCATCCAATTGGATTAATTCCAAGAAACGGGCCTCTTCTTCCGAAGTTCCGGGGAGGAGATCAATTGCGAGTTTAAGAGACGAAATTTCACACCGGATTGGCAAGACTGCTTCCAGGCCATACACCAGTTAGAAAGGTGTGAACCCGGTCGCATTCTTTACCGATGTTCGGTAAGCCCACAAGGCTGAGTACAGGATTAGGTGCCACCTTCTTTTGTGAACTACGATCATCCTTTGCAACATACGCTTCAGGACCTTGTTGATTGCTTCAACTTGTCCGTTGGCTTGCGGATAATACGGGGTAGAGCTGTCATGAGATAGCCCTAGCTTGGCAGCTAATTCAACCATCATGTGATTACGAAAATGCGACCCATGATCTGTAACTATAGCCTGTCGAGGTGGGGTTACATGTCATGAAATCGATGCCCCATTTGGTGAAAGGCCCAACAACAACTATTGGCTGTAAAGGTGCGGGTGGTCTTCTGGTTTTGCTATCAAAAATTTGACAAGCATGGCAACTTCTGACTGCGGTTATGCAATCTTTGAACATTGTTGGCCAGAAGTATCCTGCTCGTAAGATTTTTTGTGCTGTAGCATATCCAGATTGATGCCCCCCACACGTGCCTGAATGACACTCATTCAGGGCTTTTTCGGCCTCCTCATGTGTAAGGCACCTTCTCAGAACTGTATCGATACCACGACGGTAAAGCGTATCACCGATGATCATGTAGTCTTTTGCTTGGTATCGTATACGTTTCTGTTCTGAGTGAGAGGTGTTAGGCCTGAATTTTTGGGTTTGGAGATAAATTATTATATCTCCATACCACTCATTGCTTGTAGATATCAGAAACAAATGCTCATCCAAGATTGATTCTTCAGATGTTTCATCGTTGGACGACGATGGGAGATCGCACAATAATTCTGCGAAGACTAAAGCTTTCTTTGATTTGGATTTTACAAATTCCAGATCAAACTCTTGAAGGATCGCTATCCATTTTGAATATTTTCCCCCCAGCAACTGTCGCGACAATATATAAGTCATGGGGTTGCAATATGATAGAATGGTAGTTTTCCGAAAGAGGACGTAATGTCGAAATCTTTGTATCGCTTGAACAGCAGCGAGTGCTAGCTTTTCAACATAAGAATATTTGCTTTCTGTATCATTCAAGTTTTTGCTTAAATAATATATAGGATGTTCAATTCCATCGACTTCTTGAACTAAAACCATCGCAATGGTCGTATCCGCTGCAGCCAGATACAGGTTAAAATCTCTTTGATAGTCCGGGGTATACATTAATGATGCTTTTACTAGAGAATCTTTCAGAGCATCAAAAGAAGCTTGCGCCACCTGATCCCAGACAAAAGGTATATCCTTTTTCAAAAGACGAGTATAACCTTTAGCAAGTTCTGCGTAATTTGGAATGAACCTCCTCAGAAAGTTTGCTTTCCCTTGGAGTTTCTGAATCTGAAGCAAATTTGAAGGTGGAGGCAAATTGATGATTGCCTGAACCTTGCAAGGGTCGAGACGAATCCCATCCTTGGAGACTACAAAGCCAAGTAAACGACCAGAACAGACGCAAAACACACATTTGTGTGGATTGCGTCTTATCTTGTAGTGTCGGCAACGTAGAAATATCGCTCTTAAATGCTGCGGATGATCAGTCCGCTTTCGCGAATGAGCTGGAAGGTCGTCGAGATATGGTTGAACGATGTTCTTGATGTCATGGAAGGCATAATTCATTGCCCTTTGAAACGTCGCCCCTGCGTTCTTTAAACCAAAGGGTAATTTTTGATAAGCGAATGTGCCCCGCAGACAGATGAATGCAGTGTTTGACTGGTCCTGTGGGCGGATATTTATTTGATTATACCCGGAAAATCCATCCATGAATGAAAAGATTTCAAATCCGGCGCATTCATCAATTATCTGGTCGATGAAGGGTGTAGGGTAGTTGTCCTTCGGACAAGCTTGGTTTACATCCGTATAATCGACACACACTCTAATTGTCCCTTGTTTCTTCATAACAGGGACAATATTCGATACCCAATCTGTTAGAGGAACCGGGTAGATGAAACCAACATGGAGGAGCTTTTCAACTTCTGCTTTAATGGCAGCGGCTTTCTTGGGGTGCACCTGCCGAAGCCATTGTCGTACTGGTTTGATATCAGGATACATCTTAATTTCATGTTCAAGGATACTCGAGTCAATGCCTGGCATTTCATCATATGACCAAGCAAAGACATCTCTGAACTCGCGAAAAAGAGCGTTATATATTTCCAGTTCTGAAGGGGAACATCCTTTGCCGACATAAATATTCTCTACAACATTTGTTTTAGTCGAGATATTTATGGCTATAGTCTCTTCAATATTGGATAAGTTTCGCTTGAAATCCACTGTATTTGCAGTATTTGATAGGAATTCAAAAACTGAAGGGTGATAAAGGTCATGCTGAGTATCTTCTTCATATTCTGGAAGAAGGGAATGATGGTGGCAATCATTCCATGGTGCCCCCTCAATCAACATTGATTGTAGAATTCCTTCGTCAGTCCCATGCACTTTCGACCAAGGATCTAATGGGGTACCATATTCTCTAGACCTATCTACCCAAACGCTTGATGATCGCTGATTTGGGTTCGCCTCCCATGCTCGAAACATTGATTGCTACAATATTTCTATAGGGCTTGGGGGCAAAACCATTGCATGATCCATGTCGATATCGTCTTCTGAGATCTTCGTGGAAGATATCATGTTGCAGGCTCCTACCAACGCTACTTCTCCTATATAGATTGGAGGTGGAAGCGCGAAAGTTCCCATTAATGTGGGATCTTTCAGTAGGCCTACTCCGATGTCTTGAAGCGAATGGTTGCTTCCATGGATCATGGGAATGCTTCCTGTAACTTGTGAACCATTAGGGAGGAAGTCTTCTTGGTCGACGATCGTAATCCCTCCTTGAAAAGGGAATGCGATCTTCCTAAAATAAGTCGACACTACAGCTGCCATGGCATATATCCATGGTCTTCCCAGTAGGATGTTGTAGTCAAGATTCCCATCGATGACTTCAACATCTATTTCTACTGTTTTTCCTCCTAGTTCAACTTTCAAGTTATTAAGGATACCGCACAGGATATATGTCCTTCCGTTGAATGCTTTTAATGTTGTCGAAGATCGCGACAAGGTTGGAGATCCTAAAGTTTTCCAGCAACTCATCGACATAATACATGTAGATGCCCCCTCATCAATGATTGTTTTGTGAACAGTTTTGTTGAGGGCTTTCACTTGAATAAGGAAAGCTAGTTGAGCTGGTAACTGAGGATCGTATCCTTTATGGTCGAAGGATACAAGATTGGAATCCTTAGGATCAACCCCACCAATAGCCGATAACAAAGCCTGCCTTTGGGTTGGACAATTTTGTAGTACTTCAAGAGTCGACATAGCAGATGGCGATTGTGCCAAATCTTCCACTATGTTATAATGCTGCGCCGCTCTGGCGCGAGGATTAAATGTCGACTTGTGTACTACTCCCTTTGGCGGTTTTATTGTTAATTCAGGAATGATGGGTGGTACAACTTCTGTCGAAGTTGTTGTCGAACTACTTGGTTGATCTTTACCTTTGTCGTTCGACAGCTGCGGATTCCCGTAATCTTTGTTCCTTGTCAAAATCAAAGCATCATTTTGTTGCTTGGAGACAAACAACATAAGCACTTGCGATGGGGAAGCATTTCCACTATCAACCAGATTTTGACCTGGATTGGGAAACGGATCAGTTAACACAGCTGAGGTTTGCGAACTTTTGAAGAACCTTCTAAGCTCAGCTTTGTATGGACAATCGGCTGTCCAATGATCTTCGTCAAATATCATGCATGGACTTTTTGGTTTCCCTTTCCTAGGAGGATTCGAAGAAGTTTTTCCGGGAGATGACTCACCCTGTTTCTTCTTCTTCCCTTTGTTTTGCTTCTTCTTGCTCCCTGGTTGATTGGTTTCTTTGCCTTTATCTGCTGATACGGCATTTACTTCCGAAGCAAGAATTTCTTCCTTTACATTTTGATCTGAAGTCTTACGGGCTTTCTTAGATGAAGCCTTTGTCGATTTCGCGTTTGCCGTGCCAATCACACCATCGTCGGCATGAGAGTCACTATTTGATTTAGGAGGAGGAGGAATTGAGAATTTCGGTCTAGGGGCATCAGGTATTTTGTCGTAGAGCGTGCCAGACTGAGTATAGACTAAGTCTAGATATTGTGCATGAGCAATAACTTGCTCCTCCGTTACGACTCCCCCCTTGGCCACATCTTCTGTTATAGCAGGAAGTAACGACTTTATAAACCATTCAGCTAACAGCTGATCGGGAACATACGTTTTCACCATCCTACGACGACAACGCCACTCATGTATATGATCGGATATATGAGTGGCCGTTGTCTGTTTGAAGTTGGTTAAGATTTCTGTTCCCGTTTCATACCTTATCGGTAATTGAAAATGGGTTAAGAAAGTTGTGGCTAGGGAGCTGAAATTGTCGAACGAGGCTCTAGGTAATTCAATATACCATTTAGCTGTTGGAACCATTAACGTCCTCTGAAAAAGGCGAAGCCTTATCGAATCATCGTTTAGGGTGTTTGATGAACACCACAGATGAAAAGTCATCACGTGATTCGATGGGTCTTCACCTAGATTTCCATTAAATTTAGGAATGTCCGATGGAAGTTTGTGAGGAATCGCTGGCCACCAAGGGGCGTAAGCAATTGGATCGTTTGTTAACCGGTGTAAATCAGGTAACTCTAAAGTTGCCACGAATGGTAACTGTTGATTCAGGTTAGGTGAAGCATACCCAGGGTACGATGGAATCGCTTGAGCAGTGGGCCTTTGCATACCAGCATAATGTAATTGATGTTGGTATGACTGATACGGTTGGTGGACTTGACCACTGTAAAGCGGTTTGTTTTGACCGTTTTGAATATACGGTTGTCCACTGTTCGCAAAGATCTGCTGCTCAGAACCTTGGTACACTTGCTGGAATTGTGGTTGTTGGTATTGCACCAGCCATGGTTGTGAAGCCATGTTCTGTTGTGCTATACTAACCATTGGACCAAGGTGTGGGGTAATTGTACCCATTTGGACCTGTGTCGCCCCACCGGTTGGCGATTTTGGGTGTCACAGGGTCAAGGGGCTGTTGCATTACAACCTGAGAAATTTGAGGTTGACATACAACAGCCAACGTTTGAACTTGTGACACTGTCACAATAGCCGGTGTGGTCGGGATGTTCGACATAGGTACACACTGTTGCATAGAATATACAACCCTTGGTTGTTGAGGTAGCATAGGTACCCAACCACTTGATGTGATTCCAGTATAACCCGAATACTGTTGTGAACTCCCGTATGGATACCCTCCTGGAGGGGGTAATGAAAGGGCATACTGTCCCCCATACGGTAGCAATCTGGAACTCAAGGGGATTGTTTGTCCTTGGGGACTGGATTGCCCAAATTGACCTCCAAATGGATCAATCTGGCGAGTTTCAACATAAGAGTTGCCGGATATTATTCCGGATGAACAAACTGGAACGGACCACACTGTCGAAATAGTCCCTGGGTGGACTCCTTCTAGCGGTTGTGAGCTAGTCGTGACAGATGGTATGCCGGCAAACATTGTCGGAGTGATGGCAGGGGCTTCTACTGTCGCTGTGTCATTTGACATAGTCCTAGATGTTGACGGTTGTTCAGACATTTTGAGTCTATCCAAGAGATTGCCTAGCGATTCTACAGGAACTTCCACTTGTGGTAGACTAACTTCTGATGAAGGAAATAGAGTGACCCCGACTTCAAAATGTGTTGGAGTACTTGCTTGCGGATCTTCTACAATATCCTCTATCGCAATCAAACCAGGTGGAAGAGGAAGACCGTCAGGTCCGTAAAATATTTCTGGTGCCGAAGAAGGGGTTGAATTGACAGCGAGAGTTGTTTGAGGAGCAAGACTCTCCGAACCGATCACAGATGGAACTGGTTCAGTAACGCAAGTATTTGCTCCCAGACTAGGATTAGTGTTACTGTCCCTCTGTGGCTGTTGAACTTCTTCTATAGAGGCAGGGTTTCTAGAAATGTTTGGAGTAACCGGAATCTCAGATGTCGTTGGAACACTTGTTCTAACTTTGATAGGAGATTTCGAACCGGTTAAACGAGTTCGCTTTGTCCGTACTGTTTTCGATTCCGGAGACAAAGACGGTTGACTCGTAAGCCTCCGCGAACGACGGGGTTTCAATTGACTTTCTTCCACGATTGTGGATTACTCGATCAACCAAAATACAAAGGGGAAAATGTGTTTCTGAATTAAATGAATTTTTTAGACGCTTTTAGACACAACTTGCTTTTTCACTTTTAAAGAGTCGAGAAAAAGCTAAAGATGACTCTAGTCTCCTTCGATGTTTTAATGAGCCCGAAGTGACAAATGCTCGGATGGACTTTTTCCGTTATAGAGTCTGAAAAAGGCCAAAAGGAACTGCTCTGGAGTTCTAGGTAGAGGGTGTGCCAAACTTTTCGCAAAACCGCAGAATACTTTTTAGGGTACGGGCGGTCGATCTTCCTGAATGCTGTGTTCAGTGCATTGCGATCAGTAGGGCGGCCGACACGGCTTCCTAAGGATAAAGGTTTTATGCCTATAGGGGTCTCCCAATATATACGTGACGGTACGTGGGAGCACAATCCGTACTGGCGCTATCGTCCCTCAGGAGGAATCACCCACCATCCACGAGATCGACAGTCACCAGGCTTTACGACGCCGGAACACGTCTCTAGCCTAGACCTCTATGTTGTGCATTATGTTGCAAAGCGTTGTTAAGTTCATTCAATTTATTTTAGGTTGATCTTTTTAGAAGTTTGCCTTTTGAGGTTCACCACGATATGTATGATACAATTCCTAAATGCAGTCTAAAGATGATAAGCAAGCTTTATATCTTTTCAACTTTGAAAATCCTAGCTACTAAGGGAAAAGAAAGACACCATCTTTTCTCAAAGAGCAATCAGCACACTCTAATGCACTTTTCCTAAATCACTCATGCAAACTATCAAGATGCAAATGCACAATGCAGGTGTTTGTTTTCCGCTTTCTTAGTATTGATGCCTACAAAGAAAGTTTCTTGTACAACTTTGAATTTGCTTTTAAATGACAAGTACAAACAAGTTTACTTTTTCGAAATCAGAGAGGGTAGAAGAGATTACAACACTTAACGATTTTTGAAATGAATACTTGTTTCGACACTTAAAAGAGACAAACTCAAACCAATAAGCAAGAGTAAATGTATAATCAACTGCAAACAGCCAATGAACTCTCTTCTAAGATCACAATCAACAGATCTGAATCAAGGGCTACAGGATGACTATTTCACTCATGCAACGGAAAACTGTAAATGATGCCACAAAAACATAAAAACACTCACAGTCTTTTTGTACAAAAGGAGGCAGAATTTAAGCAGAGAAAAGGAGTTATCAGACAGGTACCTATGCTGGTTACAGGCTGTAGAAATCAAAGATCAAAACAAGGCAAAACAGAGCAGAGAACCCCAGCTGCACAAGGCAAAGACTGATCAGTGCGCCCCCAACACAGAGGTTTTGACATTCAGCGCAGGTAGCCTTCACGGGACCTGCGTTGAAATGCAGAACCTCTTCACAGAGTCTACGCTGAAGCGGAAACAAGAGTTGTTTCTGGGTTCTGGGTTACAGTTTGCTATTTAATCTACAGTTTCAGGCCAAATCAAAGCAACAAGCAAGGTACAATCAAAAGGATGCTTTGAGGGAGGGCTAAGATCTATCACAAAGGATCATCAAATCATTTGTGAGTCCATTGTTCAGATCATAGACAAATCCAGTGATTGGATCAAAGCAGCAACTATCTACTTTGCATCTGAGAATAGCAGATGCAGTTCGATTGCTGCTCTTGAATCTATGAAACAAACAATGATAGAGACACAAATAAAATGACTAAACAGATATCCCCAGCGGAGTCACCAATTTGTTGTGGGGAAAAATGCCTATGCAGGACGATCCTATCCACCTAAGGTGTGACAGTGCCTTAGCAACAAACAGAGACAGCTATTCTAGTATTCTTCCTTTATGAATTAAGAATGAAGAGAGATAGATGGACTAACCGGTGTCTTCCGTTTGTCCCTAGATCCGGTCTCTCTTCTCTTGGAGAATTCCCAGCTACTTGCCTTCTTGCTCGCCTAGCTTCAAGAGGTTTCTGCAAGATCACAAGAAGAGAACACTACACAAGACATGGATTCATATTCTCAACTAGTTCAGGATTAGAAATAAACTAAACATACTAATGCAATCATACATCAAAAATACATCTGTATATAGGAGAAACCAAGATAGCTTTATTGATGAATAACAAGGTTCAGGAAGAGATACAACCCAGAGGGCTCCAATCCAGCATCTCCTTCCGAGAAAATGGAATTCCTATCTTCACCCCCTTCAAAGCATTAAGCACCCAATGATTCCAATCTCAAACCAACAGCAATTCTTTGCAATAACAAAATTCCAGCCTCTAGATCTCATGGAGGAGAGATCCATATATAGATGTTTGGAGAGAGGATGAGTCAGCTTGAGATCTGACTAGTGTCCTCTCCCTCTGTCAGTTCTTGATTCCACTTGGAGGTTCTTGCTTCCACTTGGAGATTTGGAACCTCTTACTCATCACCAGTTGAATTCCCTGAGGCAAGTGTCATTTTGGAAGCTTCCTAAGTTTTGACACCTTGAGAAATGAGCTTGCCACATGTCCACTCTCGCTCAGCGCAGGTAGCCAGTGTTGGCTTTGACATTCAGTGCGAACAGCTAGTGTATCCACTGAAATGATCCTGAATTGACTTGTTTTTGAGCAGTTTCTGGTGGAGAACTTCTGTGAATTGTTGTGGTTTGTTAGCCTTGTTCCTCTAGGGGTAGGAACAACATGTTTAGGGACTTTGGATCCCTTAGATTATGGACATTTCATGCTCAATGCTGTAAGGCACAAAAATGTCTATAACAATTGTCTTCTCTAAGAAAATATCAAATCACTTACATGATTTGAAACAAATCTTTGAGCGTTGTAAAAGGTATGGCATTTCATTCAATCCTAAGAAGTCCTTTTTTGTTCTTGACCAAGGTAAACTCTTGGGGTTCATTGTTTCAAAAGATGGTATTTATATTGATCCAGATAGAATCAAAGAGATTTCTGATATCCCATTTCCACATAATAAAAAAACAATGCAATCATTTTTAGGTCAAATTAATTTTGTAAAAATATTTGTTCCAAATTTTTCACAGATTGTTTTACCATTACAAACCATGATCAAGAAAAACTCAGTGTTTAAATGGGGGCATATAGAAAAGGAGGCTTTTGATTCAATCAAGCAAGAAATCATAAATTCTCCCACATTAAACACTCCTGATTTTTCAAATCATTTCATTTTATATACTCTTGCATCTGATTCATCTTACGCAGCAGTGCTGACACAAATCAATGATCAAAACTTGGAAGCACCAATTTCATTTTATAGTTCAAACCTTCAAGGTGCTGAACTTAATTACTCTGAAGTTGAAAAGCAAGCCTTTGCTGTATACAAAGCCATTAAACACTTTCGGCCCTTTCTCTTAAAGGCTCACACAAAAGTTATAGTCCCTTTTTCAGCAGTAAGACAGTTACTAGTTCAAAGGGAATTGGGAGAAAAAAGGGCAAACTGGGTCACGACATTACAAGAGTATGATTTGGACATTAGACCAGCAAATATTGTCAAAGGCCAAGGTTTTTGCAGGTTGTTAGCAGGAGCTTCTAATATTCAGGAACATGAAGGTACAAACAATATTGAAGAAATCAATGAGATAAGTACCATTAATCCTAAATCCCAATATGCAGATTTGATATTCTATTTGAAAAATGGATATGCTCCTTCTAATATTTCCTATAAAAATAAACGTGCCATAAGACTGAAGGCAAAAAACTTCATGATTGTTGATGATGTGTTGTTTAGACGGAATTATGATTCAATTTTGTTAAGATGCTTAGAAAAACCTAAAGCGCAAAAGGTCTTGCAGGAACTACATGATGGTTCAACAGGAGGACATTTTGGAGCTGATACAACAGCCCACAAAATTATTCATGTTGGGTATTATTGGCCCACCTTATTTAAAGACACTCATGAATATGTAAGGAAATGTAGAACATGTCAAACTACAAGTGGAAGACAAAGGAAGCTAGCTTTTCCTTTGCAACCAGTTAACATTGAACAGCCCTTTGAACAATGGGGATTGGATATCATTGGAGAAATTATTCCACATTCACCCAAACAGCATAGGTATTTCCTTAAAGCTACAGATTAATTTACTAAGTGGGTAGAAGCAATTCCTTTGAAGACAGCAAACTCAGAAGCAATCATTGAATTCATAGATCAGTTCATCATTACCAGGTTTGGTGTCCCAAACACTTTTATTTTTGACAATGCATCTTATTTCTCCGGTAATTCCATACTTGAATTTGCTAACAAAAGAGGATTCAAATTGAAGTATGCTGCAAACTACTACCCTCAGGGTAATGGTTTAGCAGAATCCATTAATAAAAATCTTATCAAAATCATTAAGATAACTATTCATCAGAATCATAAGAATTGGCATAAGTCTTTGATATTTGCACTATGGGCAAACCGTATAACAGAGAAGGCCTCAATATGCACTTCTCCATTTAATATAGTATATGGAAAGGAGGTTGTCATACCAGCAAACTTAGTACTTTCATCACTAGCCTTAGTACAGTTTATTGAAGAAAATCCCTCATCTTCTATTCAATTGAGACATGATCAAATCCTGAAACTAGAGGAAGAAAGGGAGAAAGCCCAAATTACACATGCAAAGCATCAACAAATTATTAAGTCTTCTTTTGATACAACTTCAACAAGCTTAAAACATTTACAAGTTGGTGATCTTGTTTTGAAATGGGACAAAGCCCACGAGGATAAAAGAAAACACACTAAATTTCAGAAAATGTGGCTCAGACCATTTCAAATCAGCGAGAAGATAGGCCTATCTACATTCATATTGCAAGATCTATCAGGAAAGAGAGATTCTCTTCCTGTCAATGGGCTTATTTTGAAAAAATTATTCAATTGAGGAGGTAACACCACCTCACTTTGTAAATATTCAATTTTCAGCTATGTTTGTGTGAATAATTAGTAATTTCCTTTCTTAGAAAATAAAGTTGTAAATAGCCTTCTATTGGTCTTTACTATTTTGAATAGGTTACTTAAAAGAAAATAGTCTTAATATTTACTTTTGATAGATGAAAGCTGGTGGGCCCCAGTATTGTAGCAATAATGCTACAACTCCTGGAACTCCCTTCTTTAATTTTATCAACCCGGTAGTTCGTAAACAACTTGGAAGCGACGGTGCTGTATGCACAAGTACTAGCTCTTGCCGCAGCTGTCACTTGGTCAGCTAGCACAAGTCCGCTAGGGCTCAAGCCAAATTCTATATGTTCTCAAAAGAAGCTTTCTAAATGATGAACGAAGACTATCTGAAAGAAAATTAACCTACTTTGCAAGAATGAACTGAAAGCCAACAAAAGATGGAAACCCTAGTAAACCCGAATCTGACTAGTATAATCTCTATGATGCAATGGTGGGAGTGCAAACTTCTAGAAATGATGCCATTACTTCTAGTGATATGAGATGCATGAATTTAAACTACTTCTACTGAAAAGAACATTGTTTTTGTATTTTTGCTTAAGTGGTTGGAGTTATTATGATTTTGTTTCTTATTAGGGTTTGACTGTGCAGGGGTAGTTCGAAGGGAAAGAAAGCTTGGGAAAGGTCAGGAGGGCTAGGAAAGGTTCCAGGGGATCCAAAACATCATTCCACAGAAGTCCACAACGTTCAGGTGCTCGACAACCGAGTTTGCAGGCTTCTACAGGATGTCTGCAGGGGATCCTACAGGATGTTCAGAGATTTCTACAGGATGTTCTAAAATGGGATTTTGGAGCATGGGTGAGTGAGGGAAGATGCATGAGTGGATATGGAGGTAGGATAGGGGTCTGAAGTGGCCTAGGAACTGATGGATGGAGCTAAGGAATGGCGAGGATGGTTCAATTTGTTCAAGGGAGAGTGAAGCAATGTTGCACAAAAATTAGGGTTTTGGGAGCGAATGGCAAACATGAAGCAAGGGTTCTAAGTAGAGGGTGGAGTGGATGGTGCTGATGGAGAATAAGCAGATGAAGGAGTGGTACAGGTGCTCTGCAAGTCGTTTTTCCAATCTGAACCAACAAAACTTATAAATTCAAAGACCTAGTTACGTTGACCTAATTTGCTAGCTGTTAGTAAAGAGAATGAACAGAAGTGTGACCTGCAATGAAACCATGTATTTTAACTCATCCAAATAAGCAAACAAAAGTTTGAACTTGTAACCAACTTCTACACATGAAAATCAAACACTAGTGATTGCATGGCAAAGCAAAATTAGTGTTTTTGTGGGCAGCAAAGTCATCCTAGTCACAGCTCCTGATCCCACTGAGGGAGAGGTGAAACCACAGATGTTTGTTGGCCCTTTTCTTGAAGCTTTTTCTGTTAACAACCTATCAACTAAATCTGAGCATGAAAACTATTTTACTCATCAAAAAACAAACTAAATAACAAAACAAGAGTTAGATCTAAATAACGAATTTTATTCTAAGAATGCAGCAAAAACACATAAAGATAATCAAAGGAGGTATTGGGCGCTTGAGATGGGCCCAACCCCAAGAGCTACAGCCTCCTAAGAGAGATTTAGAGCTGGTGCAAAGCTGGATTCATCTTTATTGATCAAGAAATGAAGAGTTACATCAAAACTGTCCACAAGGAGAGCTTGAGAATGAGCTGAAATCAAAGCTAATCTATTGCCTAAAAATCGAACTACAAAATGACTACAACAAGACTATGAAATGACTAGCTACCAGCTACAAAATGACTAACCACTAGCTAACCAAAATGAGGCCCTAAGCCTTCTTATTTATACAAATTGAGGACCCCAATAGCCCTCCTAAAATTTAGGGACTTGGCTGCCCAAGACTTGTAGTTAACAGCAGTCCTACTTGACTTGCTTGGCTGCCCTTGTGCTCATTGATTTGGTGGCCTCTGAACTCCGAGCTGATGGTGGAGAATTCGAGGTAAGGGCCCATAAATGAGGGGGACACCTTCCTACAAATCCTCTAGCTTGTTCTCCCACGAATTTGGCTGCCAAGTGCTCATTAAGACCTTCAATTTTGTCTCCAAGTTGACCAAAAAGGCTACACAAAGCACCCATTAGACTTGTTGGCATAATGACTAACCAAATTCACTCTATTAACATAAATATAATCAAAAACATGCAATAAACTAATGAGAATGGTGGATTAAGTCAAATTAGGAGGTTGAATGAGCCCAAATAATTGTCCATTTTTGGGGCTCATCAAAAGCCTTGAAGGAAAAGGGAAAAATTGTTGGAAATTACGTCTATTGGTCTTTACTATTTTGAATAGGTTACTTAAAAGAAAATAGTCTTAATATTTACTTTTGATAGATGAAAACCTTGAAAGAAAAGGGAAAGTTCTAGGAAATTAGGTATAATTAAACTCTAAAAACCCTTTTTATTTTTGTGAAATCTTCTCAAAACTTGAAAATACTATAAATCATTCTAAAGTTTTAGAAGCCTAAAAAAGGTTATCAATAGAAAGCAAAGATTGATCCAATCTTAGCATCTTCAACTCTCAAAATTGTCATCCATGTTCTCTTAAGGAGAAAATTATTCATCCCATCCATCAAAGTTTATGATTTTTCAGAGTGTAATTCTAAAATATATTTGATATAAAAGATAAAAGGTCTCATCACGAGCCTGCTTACCATAATCATAGGGGACTAATTCAACTGACATTACCAACACTGCATACCAAAACAGGGTAATGGCTTATAATTATAAGACAAGGGGTCTCATCACGAGCCAGCTTGTTTAGTTAAATTACAACCAGTGAATGGCATTGTCAACAACTGGCCACCAAACCAGGACAATGGCTTTTTATCTTGCAAAATAAAGAAATAAGGAAAAAATAAATGTAATACAAAAAGTGTAGAAACATATCTTTTGGATTCATTCTTTTAAATTATTCTTTGAAATGGATGGAACAATGAATGATAAAATGGTTAAAAGGTGACCCTGCCGAGACTATGAACGTTTGCTGGCAGCAGTGGCTCTACCTGTGACAAAGGAGTCATTACACAAGCTAAGTTGGAGGAGTCTCTTGTTTTATCATTATCAAACAATTTTGGTTTACTTAAACTTAGAATGTATTTAATTTTGAGATGAGAAAGAAAAAGAAAAAATAGTTTTCATTATATTTAGAATTTATGATTACCTAGTTATATTAGATTTTCTTTGTCCACTAAGGTTTTTAGATTAAGAAGGTTAAAATATTATATTATTTTCTCAGAGATAACTGTTTCTTCCAGTGAATCACCAATTGTTGTGTTGTACAACAACCCCCCCATTTCTATGAAACTTTTAAACAAAATTTTTAATATGAAATGGGTCCCTTTTTAAATAAACATAGTTAGATTTGTGAGTTGATGAATAAAACTGATATTGACCTCATTACAAGAAAAATCTTTATCAAAAGGCCCGATGTAAATAATTCATTTTATAAAGCCTTTTGATAAAAAACAAAGTGTTCCTTTAAAATATTATAAATAATTCCACATTTGCGATAAAGCGATCGGAGATCGCATATCGCAATGACAAAGGGACACACACAAACAAAGCCTCGTCAAATCCTCCGATCCGATAAAGGAAATCGCAATCGGCAATCAGAGATATCATATGACAAAGGTACACACACAAAAGGCCTCATCAAATCCTCCGATCCGATAAAGGAAATCGCAATCGGAAATCGGAGATATCAATAACAAAGTGACACAACGCAAGCCAAACCCCGATTGTGATCAATCAATTAGGCGCGCATCTCAAAGAAGAAAGCATACGCTAAAATGGTTTTCATGCACAACATTTCGCTTTATTATAATATCACTTTTCAGCAATCGGAGATATTCGTTGCAAGTCATAAAGCCTCTCCCTCTGAAACTCCCGAATGCGATTTACGACTTATCGTCGATCGTTGATCGAGGAAATCTGAAGACACGCTTGAAATAATCATTTATACGATAGACGAGATGGGCATTTATGGTATTCATTCACCACGATTGGTGATTCGAACAGCTATTAAATTCTACAGTTAAGAGTAAATCCCTCAAAATATTTCATTCGTGGTAATTCTTAACTGCATTTGATTTATCATATGTCAATCACCGTAATTCTGTTTATGTCCATATTGCCTTTCAGCAGTGATATCTCTGTGTTACGGTTTGAAATTGTCTGTGCAGATTTTCTTCGAACCTATGAATCCAGAGAAGATGGGGAAGAAATCTAAGAAGCCCAAAGCAACTCTTGTGGCTAAAGAACCAGGATTGAGTAAGAAGGGATTAATATCAGATACGACATATCTCGGTCTGGGAAATGCTAGCTGGGAAAGCATTTATAATCTGATAGAAGAAGAGGAGCCCGAAGAATTAGAAGAGGAAGTCACAGCCGATTCAACCAACAAGTCAGAGGGAATTCTCAAAGAATTGGTTTGTTCATACCTTCACAGGATAGCAGTGCGGGCCAAAATTTTGCCATATACTGATGTGGTTAGATGGGTTGTTGAGAAAATCCCAACTTCAAATAGAACATTTTCCATGGCAGATGGAAGGATATTCGGCTCATTCAAGCCTGAAGATCTCAGGAAAATGTACCATCTACCTCCACTTGAGAAGCGATATAACAAGGCATTCCTAGAAGCATTTGCAAAGGAAAATGACTTGGAGTCGGACCCGATCAAGCAATGGAGACATTTCCTGGAAAAACATAAGCACACGTCATCAGGTAAGTATTCTATCGAATCATTAGCTTCTCCTTATCGCTATGCTAGAGCTATGATGTGTAGACTATAGGGACAACATGATTCTGCAAAATTCATTATAGATATGGTCCCATTAATGGAAGCTGCAATTAATGGTTATGTTATGGATTGGGCAAATATTTTGTCTGATAGACTAGCCACTGAGATTTTAGAGTACAAAAGGAATGCACATACAACTTCTCGGATCATTCCTCCTTTCTACTACAGTGCATATATTCTGGATATTATTTGTTTTAACTTTGAATACCCAGTACTCGGATGGAAGTGGACTTCCCAAGATCTGAATCTTATTCATATTTATCACAAACAGTTTTGGAAGGCACACTATAAAAATCACCTGTACAGAATTTCCAATAGTTTTATTTTACCTGTATTTTATTCTATTTTCAATAAGCCTACCCCCGGGATATCCTAGGAAGCAGCAATTGATCTGATAGCCATAGGTAGCTGGTTCATAGAGGAGAAATTTACCAATGTGAGGCTTTTTGGCAGTCTCACTAAACCCCATGTTCCCCCTCTATATGTCCCCAATAAATTGTTAGCACAAGAATTGGCATATCAGATAACTGTTGAAGGGACATCAAGAATCCTTAGGGATTCCAAGAAATAGATGTGGCCTATATTCCCCCACGATGTGGCATTTTTACTTTAAATGATTACAAGCATGCAGAGAAAGAGGTAGAGAAGATTTAGATGCTGAATCTTGCCACCATTCCGAATAAGAAATATGACCCAAGAAAGGTTGCCCATAACGTTACCGCTCAAACTAAACTTGCTAAATTTGATCATGAAGCGGATGACTTCGATGATTTATTTGCTTCAGCCGAAACATTTTTTCAGGTTAAAGGATTGGCCAGGATTAGGTATGAAGAAGAGGGGCTATAAACGTTTAATAGGCTCAAAGCCTAGAGGTTGCAAACTTTGCCTTTGGACCTATTCGCTACAACCCCTACAGTTCAGCCACCAATTCAAACTAAACAGAAAGCTAACAACAAGACTCCTGTAGTGGAAAAGATTCCTAAAAAGGAAAAATTGCCATAGCAGGAGCAGGGACAAGGAAAAGGTAGTGAACTCATTAATTCAAACATTTATGTTGATCCTAAACTGATCAAAGAATGGCAACAATTTGACTCCATCATCAGTAATATTGAGAGCCTACAAGGATTCAGCACACCTGAGATGACAACTGGTCAGAAATCAACAATCAATACAGTTCTGATTGAAGGAACTAGCGGCCCACCCATAACTCACAAGGATGTAGAAATAATTCCCGAGAATCTCTTTGATGAAATTGTTTTACATGTATAAGAAATACCACCCTTGGATGTCTTCTACAGCCCTAAGCATAGAGCTGTAATAGAAAGGCAAAGGAAAAAGAGGAAAGTTGATCAATCTCCTCTTTTGACTTCGCAAATGGAGATAACAAACATGGTATGGAGAGAAGAAGTTAATCCTTCCGAAGATCTTACTAAACTTTCTCAGTATGCTGAAGCATACATAGCGGCTATAATGGACAAAGCATCGGAGGTTAGTAACTTGCTCAAGGAAAAAGACCAAGCAATTATTTTTCTGGAAACACAGGTATGAGAGAAGCAATAGAAGATAAAGCAGTTGGAACAATAGTTATCAGCCGAGAGGCAGTAAAATGATCAATTGATCGAGCAATTGCTCTAAGAAAAACAAAGGATTGATCAACATGCAATTCAGAAGCAACAAGAACTATCCCAAGCATTGAGCAAGCTGCGATCATTAAACGAAAAATTGAGTAAATCAAAGGAAGAACATATCGCTCAACTACCACTGCAAATAGAAAGATTCAAAGAATATCCCCAAGTGGGAGAATTCAGATTGGAAGCTCTACAAATTACCAAGGCATTATCTAATCAGTTAAGCCTATTATGTCATAACATCTCACTCGTTCTTCCCCTATGTGAAATTTCATCATCTATGGTTGATAAATCAGTTGATGCGAGATTAAAATTGGAGCAAGTAGATGAAAGATTAACAGATTTTCTCGCTTGGAAAGAATCCAAAGAAGGAAAAGATGCTAATCTACCACAAATTCTGGAATAGCATAAAGAAATCCTATTCGCTGAATGGCAATCTCAACTAATGAAAGCAGAAAGACTGACATCAAGATGCAGATTGGCAACAAGTGATCTGGTTGAATTGATCAACGATACTCTTTATTTATCAAATTTAATTATAGAGTGTTCTCCAGGGAAACTTCCATCGATAAAAGCATTAGAACAGACATGGAAACAGGGGTTGGAGCAGAGGGAAAGATTAATCGTAGGAATTCAAACTTTAACATGGGCAACCTTTTGGTTTTTCCTTGTTAAACCACATATTCAGAGGACAACAATAAAATGCCTCACCGATGCAATTGGTCATATGATTCCAAAACTTACCGATGCCACATACACTACTTAGTTACACTCAAACATGAGTCATCCGCCAGAATTTCAATCGATGCTAGCCATTTGTCAGCTCAAGTCACCAAATGATCAGCCCATACAATGAACCATTCTGACTGACTGCAGCATGCCTATTTTGAGAAGATTGTCACATTTATAGACCCTTGCATGTTTTTAGAAAGGGTCCTCAAATTTTTGTATTAAGACTTGGATCGGAAGTTTCACTACCATGCTTCCGATATATTTATTTTTATAAAAACTGGACCTGAATTCTGAGTTTTGATGAAGAATACTCTTATGTGATATGCATTATTTCTTCCTGTAAAAGTATTTCCAAGTCAAAAGGCGGGATCTGAATGTAATTCATGTTGGAGGAGACTCAAATACATATGGTACTACTATCTATGTTTTTGTTTCATGCTTTTATGTGAATCAACATTTATTTATTTTGCTATTATTGATTTATGTATATGTTTTCACAACAATTCTTTGGCTTATCACTATTGAATGTTTAAGAGTTGTTATTCTTCATACATATGTATGTCAATGATATATAAAGATTAGTGTGATAACGTTTTAATTATTACTTTGTTCAACTACTTGAACAAAGTAATTATCATATGAATAAATATTTTTGTTTATAAGTAGAGTCATCTATATGCCTACTTGTCAATAAGAATCATCCAAAATTGCACTAAGTGAAAGAATTCCCATGATAGATTAGTTATTTAGATTGTTGCATTTTAGAATAAATCATCCATCATTTCCATTAGATATTAGAAAATCAATCACTTATCC
Source organism: Pinus tabuliformis (assembly GCA_031772625.1). NCBI lineage: Eukaryota > Viridiplantae > Streptophyta > Pinopsida > Pinales > Pinaceae > Pinus > Pinus tabuliformis. The sequence goes on along the minus strand of CM062809.1, from coordinate 677,639,683 downwards.
ATCCCATTTATAAATCATTGGGAAACTGGTCCCATTATATCTAGTTGGAGCCACCACACTGAACAGAAAAGGCGCTGCCTTTAATGTCCGAACCGGGTGGTTTTCCTCAATGTTGATGCAGTGATTTTCAAGGCATAAACACTTAGAAAATCACAAAAACAACCAAAAAAACCATTAAAAAAAAACTTCAAAACAGCTTAAAGAACCACAAAACCAACCTAGAAAAACACAAAAAAAAACCTTCAAAACAACCTAGAAAACACTTTGAAACCACCAAAACAAACTATGATTTAGGTTTTAAATTTGTTTCTTACTTTCAATGTTTTGTGTATAAATGCATATTTTCTAATTTTGAATGGTAAAAAATATTTTTTTTTTCTAATTATTTTAGGTTTTATAGTTTTTCTTTAGGATTTTATGGAATTTTTTTTTTTTTGTTATTTAAAATGAATTTTAAATTTCTAGCAAATTTGACCGAAAATATACCCCAAAAAACTCCAAAATAGAAAACAACAAAACTATAACCAGTAAATAAGTAAATTAGGAGCTTGAGATTGACATGATGAATATGTTTGCTCATAGTGAAACTCTATTTATAAAATAAGAAATTTCATTTTATCTCATTATTTTAAAATTAAATTAATTTGTATTTTAAAAATAAATTAATTTATATTTTTTATTTATTTTTTAATAATAGATATAGTACAATTCTAGTTTTAAAATAAAATATTAATCTTTAAAGTTAAAAATCTAATATATATATATATATATATATATATATATTTCTCGAGTTGACAGGTTATTATCACAAGTTTGTTAAGAATTATGGGAGAATAGCATCACCTCTAACAACATTACTGAACAAAGATGCATTTCTTGGACTCCAGAAACAACTAAGGCCTTTGAACATCTTAAAGAGGTGATGTGCCAAGCACCAGTCTTAGCTATCCCAGACTTCACAAAAACCATTGTTGTGGAATCTGATGCCTCAAGAAATGGAATCGGTGTTGTTTTAATGCAAGAAGGAATACCCATTTCTTTTGAAAGTCATCTAATCAAAGGAAAGTATTTACACAAACCTATTTATGAGAAGGAAATGTTGGAAATACTACATGCACTAAAGCAATGGAGACCTTGCCTAATGGGAATACACTTCAAGGTAAAAAAATATCATGATAGTCTTAAATAATTTCTGGAACAAAGATTATCTTCACAAGAGCAAACAAAATGGGTCACAAATATGTTGGGTTATGACTTTTAAATCATCTACAAAGAAGGGAAGCAAAATGTTGTTTCACGTGCACTCTCTAGAAAGGGGACATGGAATCATTTATTTGTTCCATTTCTATTATCCAACCTAATTGGATAACTGAAGCAAGGTATGAATGGAAAAATGAGGAAGAACTTTGGACACTCATTCAAAAGTTGCAGCAAGATCCTAGTACATCTAATGCATTTAGCTGGAAAAATGATTCATTATGGTATAAATATCACCTATATCTTTGTAAGAATTCCCAACTCAAGCAAAAGATTCTTTTGGAATTGTACACCTCCCCCTTAGGAGGGCACTCAGGATTTTTGAAAACTTACCATAGGGTCAAGAAGGAATTTTTTTGGGATGACCTTAAATCTAATATTTAGAAATTTGTGGTAAAATGTTTATTTTGCCAACAAAATAAAGTTGAGACAATTAAGACATTGGGACCGTTATAACCCTTATCTATTCCAAGTCAGCATTGGGAGGAGGTCTCAATGTATTTTATCATAGGTTTACCCAAGTCTGAAGGAAAGAGTGTCATCATGGTGGTAGTTGATAGACTTACCAAGTATGCACACTTTTCTGCATTATCTCATCATTTTAAAGTCAGTACAGTTGCTACTACATTTATGGAAACAAATCAAAAGCTACATGGAAACCCAAATATTATTGTAAGTGATAGAGATCCCATTTTCACTTGAAATTTTTGGACATAATTATTTTCTTGTCTTGGTACTCAATTAGCTCATAGCTCATCTTATCATCCTCAATTTGACAGGAAAATTGAGATAGTGAACAAATGTTTGGAAGGATAGCTTCGTTGATTTGTATCTGATAAGAAAACATAATGGGTCAAGTGGTTACCTCAATTGAATGGTGGTATAACACTTCCTTCCATACTGCAGCAAAAATGACCCCATTTATGGCACTTTATAAATATCATCCACCATCCATCACATCATATTTAAGAGAAAATTCTAAGTTTCAAGCAGTAGAAGATCACATCAAGCATCAACAATAAGTTATCCAACTCTTAAAGGATAACCTAAATCTAGCACATAATTAAATGAAACAAAATGCAAACCAACATCGTAGTGAAGGAAGTTTTGATGTAGGCGAATGGGTATTTTTAAGGCTACAACCATACAAACAAATGTCCCTCAAGCAAGGTAAGAAGGATAATAAATTATCACCCAAGTACTATGGTCCTTACAAGGTGTTGCAAAATATTGGTACTATGGAATACAAATTGGAGTTGCCTGCATCTTCCCAAGTACACCTAGTTTTCCATGTTTCATGCTTAAAGAAGGTTATCGGTGACAAGCTCCCAGTTCAAATAGTTTTGCCAAAACTTGACGAAGAAGGAAAAATCATATTTGACTCTGAAGCAGTCATGGAAACAAGAACCCGATAGCTACGAAATCAATTAATTTTAAAGTATCTCATTAAGTGGAAGAACTTACCTGCTGAAGATTCCACATGGGAGGATGAGAATTTTATACAGAAGCATGCGAAACTACTTAAGCATTGAGTAGAACACTTTTTTTGAAGGATAGGGGCATGTTAGGTCCCTATCATACTATTGCATCCCCCTTATTGTTATTGTTAGTGTATCCCATATTGCTATTGTTGTGCCCATGTATCCCCCATATATATAAGTTCATGTTTCAATAATGCATCATTGATAGATAAATTAAATTCATCATGAAAAGTGCATTTGGTCTAGTGAATAAAAGAATTTAGAATATTTTCTAATTTGTAACACATTGTTTCATTATGTAGTGTGTTGTACAAGAAACATTGTCTTCATGTGCTTGCACCTAGTACATGTCATGTGTCAAAGTCAAATATTAAGAATGTAAAGTCTATTGTAGTACTTGGTTGGCATGAAATTTTATTAGTTTTTTAAATAGGTTTATTTCAATTTTTACATATATATTTACATATTTATGTGCTATGAATAAATTGAATTATTTAGAAATGAGAAAAAGTGTGAGGATAGATTTGATCACTCCTTTCAATTGTGTTTACATGGAACTCTATGTACTTTGGTTGATAAATTATCAAAACATGGACTCTAAAGTTTAGGACTTCAGGCTAGATTATTCTTCTTGAGTTTAGAAATGGTTTTTTTGACAACATTTTTTTCTTGGATTAGTTTATATGTATTATATGTAATATGCTTACGCATCCCATATACGCGCCTAAACTGCAGGCCATCGTAGTGTGAGAGGGTTTGTTATACGTGGTCTGGCTCGTGATAGATCACGTAGCCCACCAAGAGTTCGTGTTCCCCTAGTAGATCCTACATTTGATGCCAGTCAGAGTGTTAGAGGCAATGTTTCTGTCTCTATTGATGACCATGCTTGTACATCCATTGGACCTTCTTCACCCATTTTAGGTACACCTCCTGCATTTTTAAATCCTCTTTAAACTTTATGTGTTTATGCCTTGAAATTGTCTTTAATTTTTAAATTACCTTCAAGTGATGTGTTTGAATTTAATGTATATGTTATTATGCTTCTAGTTTGTTAATTATATTTATGATTTTCAGTTCCTTAGTAGGCTGAAGTTGAGGCCCTCAGAGTGCAGCATTGGTCCCCCCCGTGGGATGATGCTACAACTCAAATCACATTAGAGGATGTTATGACCCATCATGGACGAAACACAATAGAGGTATAGAAGATCCCTGCCAATTCACCAACTCGTCTTACATTATCTTTGATGTTGGATAGCATGACTAGGTTGATCGATACATACTAGAGGTTAGGCCCACATAGTCACATATTATGATTCATACATAGGGTCAGGAGGCATGAGGTTAGAGGCCCATATTCTTGGGAGGTGGTGAAAGAGGCCACCAAGGACATTGATTTTTGTGGGGAGTTGTTTGACATCCCTCTAGATCTCCAAGCTAGACATAAAGGTCCAATTCCACTGAAATATTTTAGTAATGTTCATGCAGCCCCCTTTGTGTAAGATAGATTCATTAGAGCTTGGGGAAAGTTCCCCAACCATGACCAGGTGGACATTTATTTTGCTAAGAATTTATATGTAGAGTTTGTGTTACACATGAGGCCAGATTACACTAATACTAGATCTCATTTTGATGGTATCAGTAGGGGACGTATCTATGAGCACAAGGGGGCTTGTAGGGACCTTGGGCATGTACCACCACCTCTGATATTTTTTCCACTACCATCTCAGATCTTGGTATTACCGACAGAGTTAGAGGAGTTGTCGCAGCTCGGTGGTGAGACACATGAGACTATTGCAGACAACATGCAGGTGTCATTGGCTAGTGCGCATGTTGCATTGGATAGGGATATTAGGAGAACACCACCATTGCCTCATATCCCACTAGTGCCCTTATATGATGATGTATTTATCGCGAGTTTACCCCTTGACCAGATTTTGACACATACATGAATGTATTGTGATGCCATTTGTGAGACTTGGAGGCTGCCTGGCCTACATGACATAGACCAAGTACATATATATACTAAACTTTTGACTCTTATTATCAAATTATGAATAATTATTTATGTTAAAATTTCTAGTTCGTATTATATCACATTTATATTAATAAGTTCATGATAACATGTAGACACGTCCCAACTACATGGATGACCTTATGAGGTCATCCAAGGGGGCATCTAATCAGCCAGGGCATCCTCGACCAGAACATATTTCCATGGATTCTCCTCCACCTCTACCTCCACCTTATATATTCACTAATGTGGACGAGAGTCAGTATGTACAACCACATGGACCAACAGTTGAGGTAAACTTTTTTATTCCTAAGATTTTAACATTTTCTTTTTTTAAGTTACATAAATATGCTAATGTAATAGCCTTGGTTAAAAAAAACCATCTAAATATAAAACTATAAGACCACGGTCATGGGACACATATTCCAAGCTGAATGGTGGGTAAAAAAATCATAGTGGGTGTTCACTTCAGTTTATTATGGCTAAGGAAATTGGCAAAGCCAATGGAAAAAGATTTGGAAAGGCATGAGGCATTTACTGGCATTTTATTTATGAAAACAAAGGAAATTAGGAGAAAAGGAAGGTGAAAGGTCACAAGTTTCATGTGAGGAGGAAAATGAAGGAAACTAATGGAAAATGAAGAAAATAGAGGCCCCATTGATAGAAAGGCTTATGGGTATCAGTTGGTAGACTTTTGTCAGTCTAGTTTTGGAGCTCTCATTCAATTCTATCTCTCTCATACTCTTGGGCACTTAGAGTTTTCTTGGAGCACTCTTGGGGGAGTGTGGCATACTTGGAGTTTTGGAGTAAGAAGGAAAAGGAAGAGTAGGAAATCGCAAGAGGACATTGAGATCAGCAGTTACAACGGGTTTTCCTTGTAGGTACCGAGTTACATGTATGTTTTCCTCACTAGTTTTGGCATGCATGGCATATGCATGTGGTTTATTGGTTATGATTTGTAGTTGGCATGGAGGATTTCCTGGATTGATAGTGGATTTTCCTAGCCTTTCCATTTCCTGGATAGCCGTGGTGTTGTGGGTTCATTTCTTTATTTTTTCTCGTTGGATCTCATGTTTCCTTTAGATTGGGTTGATTTATTAGTTCTTGGAAGCACTAGTTAGAAAAAAGCTCTAGAAGCCCTGTAGTAACTTAGGTTGAGTTACTAGTCCTGGAATCCTTGGTTGGAAAAATTCTCTGGAAGCCCTTGATGGGTTGATTTACTAGTCCTAGAATCCCTGGTTGGACAAACGCTCTGGAAGCCTGGAGTAATTTGTGGGTTGAGTTACTAGTCTTGGAAGCCTTGGTTGGAACAAACACTCTAGAGCCCTAGAAGGCTTGGGTAGAGACCAATCTGATGATCGTTTAGTGATGTTTGACCATGAGGTGGAATCATTGTTTGATGGGTTGAGGTGGTTGGCCTCTAGAAGCCCTGGATGGTTTTGATTGATGTGTTTTATGATATCCCACATTCATGCTTGGAATATGGCACGAGGGTGACTTGCTGAAGAGATATTTGGCTCAGCCATATCTACGGTCGGCTGGTACATGGAAGTCCCAGATCTGGTTGCATTTTGCATATGTTAATAAGAGCTCTTTCCTATTATAAATTATGGGTAAGTGTACTTGTTATTATGTGATATTGGTGGTTGTATTAGCATTGTTATGTTGTTGGTTATATGATGGTTACGAGCATGTTTTATGACAGTGATGATGTATGGATCTCATCATGTTTTGATTTGTAAATGAATGAACAATGTATCTATGACCAAATAGATGAAATTATAGCTAATGATATAAGGGAACAATGCTTCTTAGCGATTCTCAAATAAGTATGAGACCCCTATGCTCAGATCTGGTATTTAAACCTTTAGATTACATATTTGTGACATGTTTGACGAAATGCATGTCATGGCTTGTAGGGGTCCAGTCTAATCCTTGTTGATTTTTTTACAAATGCATCATTTTTATGTTGTGTAAAATCATTTTTGAAAGTGTCATTGAGTTTTGGCCAGTGACCTAGGATTTGGGCCATACAAATTGGCTCAAATCCTAGAGACGCGGGCACAGTACTAGGCAAAAAAGTCCCTGGACGCATGCATGCCCATTTTGTGCGAGCATCCAAAACCTCTTGGACACATGCATGCCCATATCAAGGGAGCATCCAGTGGTTTAATGGTCTAAAACTTCATTTGGTCTCAGGGGTTGGTTACCTGACTGATTGGGATGGCTCCTCGGAGTTCTATTACTGATGTGGAAGGTTTGTATGGTGTTTTTCCATCGATTCCACTTCCTTAACTAACACATAGGGAGTTGAATCATATCATAGTAACTTCTCGTCACATATTTACCCCAGTTGGCCAGTTACTCGAGTAGATGTGGGAGGAGGGTGTTACAGAGTGGTATTAGAGAGTGGTTCACCCCTCCGACTGGATGGGTGGTGTGTTAGTCATGTAGGTTTGTTGGGTAGCGAAAGCCCCACGGAACGAGTATGGGGAGCGAAGCCCAGAATTTTGGGTAATATTGTGGTAAAAGACTCCGTGGAAAGCACAGAGCGCGAGCTATAGTAGGTTGAGTCAAAGGGTAGTCAGCCCAAAAATATTGTAACGAAATAGTAATAGAGTCAGCCCGCGGTGGGATCGCAGGCCAAGGGAACGTATAAATAGAGAGAGGATTTATGAGGGAAAGGCAGTTCATTTTTTGGTTTTTGGTCCTAAGATGTAATGGGTGAATAGTCTGCGAGCAGTTGTAAGTTTGATTCGAGGGAGTAGGGTAGAAGGTAGAGGCTCTGCAGTTGTGTGCGCAGAGGCCTTGAAATTTTGCAACTGTGTGCACGGACTGCTGCAGCTGAGTGCACAGGGTGGATCTGGATGTATTGTTGAAGATTGATAATAAAGATAAGTTTCTTCTAAATTCTGTGTTGATTGTGACTTTACTTTTTTATGATAAATGAACTATTATAATTTCTACATTTGCTACTGTTGAATACATGTGAACTAGGTTAAGCTTGATGCGCGAAGTAACCAAAAGTAATAAATGTTTTCTTAAAGACCGTTTTAACTAGATCAAACCAGTAATAAGTGACTCAGTCTGTAATAAGAGCGATAAGGGTATTCCGATCTACATGGATCTAGCGTAGCGTGAGGCTACAGAACAACGCGCGAGCCCCAAACCAAATCCAAGACATCCCCATGGTGTGGAATCTTGGTTCCAGCACTCTCCCCTGCTACCTCGGGTGAGACCTCAGTCTGCGCTTTGCAGGGTGTTGCCGAAAGGGCCGGTAGTTGCAGGATTTGTTTGGCTAAATAATTCTTCCAAACCTGGGTCAAGCCCATATAAGCCAACAAATGGTTTCGTTGCCGGGATAGGGATCTGCCTAAGGGGTGTCTATTGTGGGAACACTCGAATCCTACAAAGAAAGAGCTCAAATATTGGTGGGATCTGAAGCTCCACAAGTTCGCGGTTCAGGAAAACAGGAACTAGAGGATATCAGAGGAATAGTAGGTGGATCTCTATATCCTCACGGACATACATGAGATCTTCTTCATAACATTCCCAATATAATTGTATGAGTGGATCACAAAGTTAGCTGATAGCGTGGGAAGGTACAGATTAGACCAACCGATAGCGTGGACCCCAGAACTGGTGTGTAAACTAGAAGCCACTGAAGACAAACTCGCGCATGTGGTCGAACACTAGGTAGATCGAATCACTGGGGGATTTATCACTGAATTCACAATAGATACCACTATAAGCTATAGCGAAGCGGAGATGCGATTTCTCCAAGGACTGCAGGGTCGATACATCAAGTCATTAAACACTTGGATTAAGATGCTATTGTGCGAAAAATAGATTATGCACATACATTAATATCTGGGGTAACACGAAGTGGAAAAGGGTACTGAGGAACGGGAGGAGCAGGGAACAGTCCTTTGATTTCTATCTCATGGGAAAGCGAGGAAGATCTCACTAGGTTCTCGCCCAGGAGCGCAGTCCAGTTGATTACAGAACGCCTTCCGCTGATACCACCTCCATCTACACCATCACCCCTGTCACCCACGTTGCGTCCGTCCACACCACCTCCTAGAATAGGGATGGTAGTCGCAGTCAAGTTACCAACCTTTCAAGGTATCAAGGGAATGAAGATCCAAGCCAATTCTGGTTTGTGATAAACTCCGTATGGGATGCGCAAGGTATAACAGATGAAAACATCAAAAAGGCTACGCTGGTCAGTGCACTCCAGGACCGCGCGCTGACATGGTACATAAAACACTCAACTGACCATCTGAATGAAGGACTAGCAGCTATACAGGATGCGCTTAATAAGGAATTTGGCCGACCAAAGTCTCAGAACCAATCAATCATTGGGTTCAAAGAAATAGCAATTCTACCTAGTGAAACACCATGGGATGTCGACCAAAGATTAAAGAGTACTATTCGCGAAGCTAATATGATGCTAACCGACGGACAGCATTGTGTGTGGTTTGTGGCATTGTTAACACCCCATCTGAGGACAGCTCTGTCACAACAGAAGATCTCAACCCAGACCGAGGCACTAGAAACAGCAATGAGGTTATACGCGACCCCGATATTGGACCCAGGGTTGGGAGTTCAACAACTCCAAGCGCAACTTCAGAACTTAAGTTTTGAAGTACAAAGCTTGAAGTAAGAAATAATGCCTCGATCAAGGGTACAGCCAGAGGCACGATGTACTAAATGCAAAATCCACACACATGACAAAGACCATTGCCCGGTCTTCGCGAACTATCTAGCGGGGGGAGACCCAATGCCATTAAAAGTGGAAGTCCAGACTATACCAAATTTCGTGCCTGTGCTCTGGTGCGCGATTTGCCAGGTGGGAGGGAAACATGCAATAGATAACTACCATCTATTACAGAAGTATACCCAGACCTCACAACAGTTATATTGCAATTTTTGTTGATCAGTAGGACACGATGAGCGAACGTGTCAAAGTTATGACTTAATGATGGAACGGACCCCAGCCTACCGGGTATAGGCTGAAACACGAGGAGGATTTCAAGGACGAGGTTGGGGAAGAGGATGGGGACCCAGCTGAGGTTGCGGATAGATAACTTGTTATAATTGTGGTGAACAAGGACACTACGCTCGTGAGTGCACTAACCCAACTAGGATCTCATGTCCTTATTGCGAACAGTTCGATCACAAATTGGTAGATTGTCCAACCTTGCTTGCCCAATTAAATGAGAAAGGGGTGCTTCAACCTCCACTAACCTAGAATGTCCAGATGATGCGTGTGAAACCCCGCAAAGAGGACACTAGTATAAATATGGTGCGAAGGAACGGCATAACGAAAGGAGGGAAAATAGGAGGGGAGCGAGGCAACCCGCCTATGGGGAACCGTACTGTTGAACTAAAGCAAGGAAGGGTGAGGAAAAACGAAGATCAGCTGAGCTTCGCAAAAGCTACTACCTCAGGTGAGAAGGACCAAACAAAAGCCAAAATGGACCCCTACATGATCACCTCCTTTCTTGACGCATGCATGAAATTGTTGTGGAATCAGAAGGTTGTCCAAGGGCTATAGGAGTTGATTACCAAGAGCATCAAATTTAGCGAACCCCAGGTGGTCCGGAGGATAGGACAACATGCTTTACGCACTGGACGAGAAATGAGAATGATGGCGCAAATAGGAGATTATGAGATGGATCAAGTCATCCTGGATTTAGGCTCGGATGCAAATATACTACCTAAGCAAACTTGGGAGCATATAGGCAAGCCCGTACTGCAATGGTCCCCGATTCAACTACGAATGGCTAACTAGCAAAAAATCTTACCAATGGGTCGATTGCAAGGGGTGACGGTGGATATTGATGGTGTAACGACCCAAACTGACTTCGAAGTCATAGAGCTTATCAATGATAGCAGTCCTTACCCTGCTTTTCTCGGGATTGATTGGGCCATCGACATGAAAGGAATCATCAACTTGAAAAGGTGCATGATGACTTTCGAAAAGAAGTCACTTTGCGTAGTAGTTCCATTGGACCCAGCGGAAGGGGAGCGCTACACAGAACCCATCTGCGACGAGGAAAATAATGATGAACTGGATTGCATTTATTAGATAACAGTGCAGAACCCCGGTCAGATGCATTACAATGACAATAGAAGAACCTCATGGGAATGTGAGAGTATCTACACTATCGATTCTGAGGAGGAAACGGAGCATTGGCAGAATCAATTGTAGGGAGTTACAACACTCAACTGTAATAGGGTGACTCAATCGGCACGATGTGAAGAAAGACACCACCCGAAAGAGAAGGACGCGACCACTGAAGACTAGCTCACATGTGTAGTACAGGAACTACCCAGTGTGTCAGCAGATAGGGCGCACACACCGATAGAAGGATCAGGGAAGCTGAGATACACAAGAAAGTTTCGACTCTAAATTGGAAGATATGCACGACAGTTAAGTTGGAACAAAACAATAGCACAAAGAATATGAGTGTATGGCGGATGACCGACACCTCAAACAGACCAGAGTGGACCACAGGATCATTAGGATAGAGGGAACCTCCCCCCTATAGCCTAATCAGCCACTATAGGCATAACTTCTCCCACCAGAGAAGGTGTCCGCAACAAGGTTCAACAATTGTGGGCTGCCATTCGGCATGCAAAACGACGACTTGATGAGTTGGAACAAACTGAGGCCCGAATCTGTGACCATAGTATGAATTTGGACAAAGCCATCGAGAAACTTCAATTAGAAGTGGCCGCCCTAGATGACGAAAAGGAATGGCCCAAGGAAACCAACATGGTTGGCTTTCCTACCTTGATACGGCTACACCAGAAGCCACAGGGGCATGCACACCATAATTTCGTGATAGAAGCAGGAGGACATCTAGGGTGCTCGCGACCCAGGTCAGTGAGGAACTGGGGGACCCGCGGGAAGGGTTCACCCTTCTAACTATCCGTCGAGGGTTTAGTCCCAGCACCCCAAGCAGTTGGAAGAGGGTGCGTGACTATAAAACAGGCTGTTGTATAATGGCGTGATATGACCATCGCCCCTGCAGAAACCGCATCTGCGACCTTGGGGATTCGCGGCTGCAAAGGAAAGATGGAAAGTGACCATTGAAGATACTGGTCATGGTATGATGGCACATTTAAAGCACCATGAAGCGGGCGGCGGGCCAGTAAGGCAAAAGCATAACCACCCAAGTCACATTTATGAGCTACCACAAAAACAAGCCGCCGGTTTCCGAGTTCAATCAATATATAAACAAAGTAAAGGTCACACCACCACGTCGTACTGTCCAGCAAGAGAATTAGTCTATATTGCCTACATCATGAGCACCGAGGAAGTTGAAAACAGTTCGTGGTTTCAGGCAGTGCCGTGGCATTACAAAGATGTCATCTTGAAAGCTCAAAGGCCTACCGCCGATAGTCCACAGCCAGAGTCACCGCAGGAAGCAGAACACTCTAAATCCCCATGGATGCCGAAGACCAAGAAGAAACCTCCACTCCCAGAATCAGTTTGGCGGTCGCCACGACACCTGCAGGTTGGCAAGTCCATAATGAAGGAAAAAGGTAAAACTGTTATCATCGATAGCGAGGAAGAAATAGAAGAGTCTCCCACGAGGGTCGAAGAGGACATCCCTGAGGAAGACCCTGTACAGCCGATGCGACGACCCAAGTATATGCCTCCAAGCAAGGGGACGAACAAGGTACCCACAAACCTGGACGAATTCAATAGTATAATCACTACCCCCTCTCTCCCGAAAGATGTTCCAGTAGAAAACTCGATGGTTGGCCATGTTGCGATGATGAAATTCGATGGTTGCGACCTTGCAGATCGAAAAAAATTTCCCCATATAGCGACAGATGCCTTAATGGACCACATGATAGAAGGCATGGTGACCACTCTACAGCCAAAGGAGTGGCTACGAAAGGTGGACGAAGCTGGATTACTTTGTCTCCTGGCAATTCCGCACTTTCTCCAGCCCCTTATTACTATGTTAGTCATCAAGAAATTGCTCTATCTAGTGCACGAAGATACACTATGGGTCGGTAAACCCATCTGTATCACAACAGAACTTGTTCACCGGGTCTCACATCTACCCTGCGCCAGACGGAACCCTCGGGAAATTATGGCCAAAAGTAATGATGTAGGAATGATAGAACGACTAAAGAAGATGTATAAGCTCGCCAAGGGAATGCGAGGGTACATCATTGACAGTATCTCCGACGACGCAGTCCAAGTGGCCACTCAGTTGCTGGCAGGAAAAGTAATGAGGAAATGTCAGAGCTCTGAGGTCTCCACCGTAGTTATCGCACTGGCTGAAGAATGTGCTGCTAGTGTATGATTCAATTGGTCACAATTTCTTTGTGAAGAATTTCTAGCCAATTGTCGCGAAGTCCAGGAAGAAGGAAAATCATTCTATTATGCGTGGCTACTACCGTCCCTCATGCTGGTGGCTACTGAGTTGCCTGAAGATAGCCAATTTCCTGTTTTAACCCCAAAATGGCCAGAAGCTACTCAGTATGCATCCCTCTAGGCGACCAAGGACGCAAGCAGAATTCAGGGGATTAAGATATTTTGGGTATTGATGGACGTGAATGTGCGTCAGTGGATCAATGTGTTACCATGCCTAACAAATGAAGTTTATGAGAGTATGAAGCACATTGCGGAATTCAAAGCAAATATGCATCACGTCTACATTCGAGCGCGAAAGGACCCAGCCCAGACATGGACCCCTCTCTGGTTCATTGTCACTAATGATGTTGTTCACAAGATTGTCGAGGCTTGGCCCATGGCTTGGCAAGGACCCGTGGCAGTGGAACGCGATGAGGCCGCTATTCAGAAACAAAAAGAGGCAGCCAAGCATGCCGCACAAAACAAAAGAGGAATGAACAATATGCTGCAGAAGTTAAGGCAACGCAAGAGGCAAAACTTGCAGCAACGGACAAACCAATACCAGGCGTGCAGACACCAGCAAAGGACAAAGGCACTCAGAAGGAAACCGCTTAGCCGGCCGCAACGGGTACCCCACTAAAGCGCTCAGCCACACCAGAGCGACCGAAGGCACAAAAGAAAGCAAAAGCATCTAAGACCGACAGTGAAGTTACCACCCTAATGGAGGGCAATCTAAATGACATTGAAAACATCATTCGCGAAGCTACTCGGGAGGTAGTCGATGAGGCTATGTTAGAACAACACATTGTGTTGGGGGAGCTCCGGACACAGTTACGTGAATTGGGATCAAGAATTGCGCAGGTAGGCCCTAGCGTTTCTACAGAAGCCTCTGGTATGACAGCTACAGAACCATTGCTCAGAGCCCAGGTTGCTCAGTCTACTCTGATCCCAGCAGGCGCGTTGGTCACCAACCAACCAGAAGAATGAGCAATACTAGAATGACTTACCAGATTGGGAATGAATGTGGCTACACTCCCACGCAATAATTTGCAACAACTTCACAACAGCACCACAATCAAACTTCGTGCAAGGGTCGGCCGTGCTGGCCAGATACTCCAAGAGCATAAAATTAATATGGAACAGCTATGACTCCAACGCAATGAAGTAGTCACACAAAAACAACAGATCGAAAAGGTAGTAGCAGACGCCTGTTTGAGTGCTCAGGCATTAGATATTACAGGGGACTTGCCCATTGAAGCATAGATTCGTACGTTGGCTATGGAGTTTTGAAGGACCAAGGAAGAGGTCGCACGGATGCAGCTCAAACTCAGCGCACAGATCACCGAATTGAAATTGCAGCTCCCACCACCAATGCCTCAGAGGTAGTGGTATAGCGCCAGAACATTATTGATATGGGTCGCGTGATGCTTGCACGGTCACTCGAAGAATGTACGGAGTTGCTAACTCAGTCGATTGATATGCTCACTATACTTCAGGAAGATCCCACACTCCGCAGGTTGGAAGCAGAGGTCCAAGAATTTTAGCACGCCTACGATCAGCTCCGGGGAACCGTGTAGACCGTTGCTATCCCGCAACAGTTGGCTAAAATGAGGGAGGTACAGGACATGAAAATCTAAGCCGAAGCCACGAGACAGAAGGAAGCAGTGGTGAAAGCTCGTATCTAGCCATGGTTGGATGAGGCATTTGCAATTTCAACCACCATAGAGCATAAGGTAGCACACATGAAGACTGAATGTGCTAGGATGGAGACAGTCGAGATAGGGGCAGAAATATCGGTACCACAGGTGGAACAAATGCAGTGCATGACGGAAGAATTTGCTTCTAGTACCAGCGACGCACAGAAGTTGTTGACTGACCTCCACGCAAAGATGGATGCACCAGCTCAGTGACTCGGGACGAGTCACGATGATTGTGTTGGGGGACTGTTGGGTAGTGAAAGCCCTACAGAACGAGTATGGGGAGCGAAGCCCAAAATTTTGGGTAATATTGGGGTAAAAGACTTCGTGGAAATCATAGAGTGCAAGCTGTAGTAGGTTGAGTCAAAGGGTAGTCCGCTCGAAAATATTATACAAAAATAGTAATAGAGTCGGCTCGCAGTGGGATCGCGGGCCAAGGGAAAGTATAAATAGAGCGAGGCTCTATGAGGGAAAGGAAGTTCAGTTTTTGGTTTTGGTCCTAAGATGTAATGGGTGAATAGTCTGCGAGCAGTTGTAAGTCCGAGTCGAGGGAGTAGGGTAGAAGGTAGAGGCTCTGCAACTATGTGCACAGAGGCCTAGAAAGTTCGTAGCTGTGTGCACAGACCCCTGCAGCTAAGTGCGCAGGGTGGATCTAGATGTATTGTTGAAGATTGATAATAAAGATAAGTTTCTTCTGAATTCTGTGTTGATTGCAACTTTACTTTTTTATGATAAATGAACTATTATGATTTTTGCATTTGCTACAGTTGAATACATGTGAACTGGGTTAATCTTGATGCGCGAAGTAACCAAAAGCAATAAATGTTTGCTTAAAGACTGTTTTAACTAGATCAAACCAATAATAAATGATTCAATCTGTAATAAGCTCGATAAGGGTATTTCGATTTGCGTGCATCTGGCGTAGCACGAGGCTGTAGAATAGTGCACGAGCCCCAAACCACATCCAAAACATTCCCAGGGTGTGGAAACCTAGTTCCAGCACCCTCCCCTACTACCTCGGGTGAGACCTTAGTCCGCGCTTCATGGGTTGTTGCCGAAAGGGCCGGTAGCTGTGGGATTTGTTTGGCTAAGTAATTCTTCCAAACCTGGGTCAAGCCCATATAATCTAGTCTAATCCTTGTTGATTTTTTTACAAATGTGTCATTTTTATGTTGTGTAAAATCATTTCTGAAAGTGTCATTGAGTTTTGGGCAGTTACTTGGGATTTGGGCCATAAAAATTGGCTCAAATCCCAGAGAGCACAGCACTAGACAGAAAAGTCCCTAGGCACATGCATGCCCATTTTGTGGGAGCATCCAGAGCCTCCTGGACACATGCATGCCCATATCAATGGAGCATCCGGTGGTTTAATGGTCTAAAACTTCATTTCGTCTCAGGGGTTGGTTACCTGACTGATTGGGATGGCTCCTCGAAGTTCTATTACTGATGTGGAAGGTTTGTATGGTGTTTTTCCATTGATTCCACTTCCTTAACTGACACATAGGGAGTCAAATCATATCATAGTAACTTCTCGTCACATATTTACCCCAGTTGGCTAGTTACTCAAGTAGATGTGGGAGGAGGATGTTACAGAGTGGTATTAGAGAGTGGTTCACCCCTCAGACTGGATGGGTGGTGTGTTAGTCATGTAGGTTGCATATGTGTTCCTTATGCTTGTAGTCCATGTGCTTATTGCATTAGCATGGTGTTGATCATGGTTGTAGTGATGTCACCATGTGAAGGTTGATGGTGTTGTTGTGGAATGTGTCATCATGAGTGTATGGTTTTATATGAATTTGTTATGCATGTCGGTATCTATATGTTGTTATGTATGCATTTTCATGGTCAAGGTTGTTGTGCATGAGGTCATTGTATGCAATTAGGTCATCATGATTTTATTGGTATGTTATGATGCTAATGTGTTGGTTGAGATAGAGCAAGATATGTAGATCATCAGAATGAGGTTGCAGCATTAGACTTTGGGGTAAGAGTAGATCGTCATACAATTTTGTATGTTTGGCATGTAGGTATGTTGGCTTGATGGGCCCTAACCCAGGTTCAGCATTAATTAACCAAGAAAATCCCTACACTATTGGCCCTTTTGGCATCAATCTAAGGAGCGCTGACTGAAGTCTCACCTAAAGCAGTATGGGGGGATGCAGGAACCAAGTTTCCACACCCTGAGATAGTTTTGATGTCGTTTTATACCCTAACCCTTCCTTCGTGCAGGCCGATAATCCTTTTAGGGCTTATCAATGCACTTTTCTTATTCGGCTTCGAAACCTTCGCGAAGGTCTATGATCGTCCTTCGCGGACCCTAAATAGGAAATTTAGATGCTTACATGCCTCTGTAATTACTCTTACTTCTGTGTCTACCCAGATTAGCTTAAGTATTAGTTAACTTCAACATGCATTATGATTATCTTCACATAAACAAATATTCTTACTTGCATTCATATGAAAAATTAAAACACATAGATTCACACCTTAATACAACATTAAATCATAAACCCAATATTCAACATAACATAACCACATATATTCATAACAGAATTAAAATAGCTCCTACAGATATATCTCCAGAATAATTCTCTTTATTGATGGTTCAGATCTCTAGTATCGACTCTAACTTCCCTACGCACACAGTTGCAGGGGTTTGCACACTCAGTTGTGGACTTCTACACTAGGCCTCTACACACTTAGCTACAAATCCTCCTTCCTACGCTAAGACTCTTTGCTCTTACCTCTCATAGACCCATTACATCCATCAATTGCCTAAAAACCTGCTAAAAACTGAATTGTCTTAGACTCTTCTAAGACTCCCTTTTTATACATTCCCATGGTTCACGGACCAAGGGTGGCTCTCATCAATCCAACACAAGATACCTAAACTAAGGGTGGAAACCCTTTTTGAATGTTTACATATTCACGCTTAATGACCACACA
This sequence comes from Pinus tabuliformis, assembly GCA_031772625.1. Lineage (NCBI taxonomy): Eukaryota > Viridiplantae > Streptophyta > Pinopsida > Pinales > Pinaceae > Pinus > Pinus tabuliformis. The sequence goes on along the minus strand of CM062809.1, from coordinate 677,621,908 downwards.
TGCGAAGACTTTACATTCTTTATACAAAACTTGGGCCTTTAGCCCCAAAGCTAGGGCTTTTAACCCCAAAATTGACCCTAGGGGACCCGTTTCTAATAGCCCCCTAACACAAATATTGTGACTCGCCCTAAGTCAATTGGTCGGTGTGGAGATCTTGTGACAAAGACCTCATAGGTCCACCTATACTACTGCAACCTTGGCAGTACACTCCGTTGCCACCTACTTAACCTACTTGATCAACTACTCTATCACTAGTTCTGTGCTATTTTCCTTTATTTTCTACTGTGTTTCCTATAGATAGGCCAATTTTCCTTAAATGGAGGTCATGAGCACATAGGATTCCTCTAGCCAAGGCCCCAATCTGGCCTTCAATACTGCCTCCTTGCGCTGAGTTGCGTCCACCTGTTCCTTTAGTGCCTTCGCTTCCTGGAGCTTTGCCAACCTTTGCATGATGGAAACAGTGTGCATCATTGCTTTGACCTCGTCGTACCTCTGCTGCAGCTCTCATGCCTCAGTTTCTAGCCTTTGCAGGTTGGGATCTTCCTGCAGACTGGTAACTACTTCGAGCACCTGTTCAAAGAGCGTAGTGCAATCCTTCACTACGGTATCGACAGCTGCAACGACATATTTAACAGCGGTCTTGCACTACTCTCTAACTTTTGGGAGAGGTGAAGGCTAGGCCCTCAACTCAAGTTCTGTGATCTTAAGGTTCAATTCAAACTGAACCTTAGCTAGCTCTGTCCATGCATCACGCACACCTGTAGTGAGCTTCCGGATTCTTGCATTGACTAGCGCATCTTCTGGGATGTTCAGCTCTAGAATAATCTGGCATGCCTCAACCACCATAGTTGTTGTGCACTCATTCTTCTCTGTGATCTTCTTAATAAGATCAATCATAGACATCTTTTCTATGAACATCTAGGCATTGTTCACCTTCTGCTCGCTGATAACATTAAATGTGCATTTTTCACGAGCTCGAAGTTCCACGATCACACCATCATGCAAGGTGTGAAGGGCTTCACTTGGAAGTGCATCCAAGTTTAACCCAACTTTCTTGAGAGTGCTAAAAGTGGCCCTGTCAGCCTCTGTTTCTATGGTCAATGCTCCATCCAGCAGTGCGACAGCTCGGGGATCCATTGAACAGACCATCTCTACTGCATCTGAGGTTCCAGGCACCAAACTGCTCGATGTCATGCTGCCCCGCCCTACACTAGTCTGCACCTGAGTAGCCTGGATCTGGAGTTCACGCAAACCCATTTGAATGGCGACCAAGGCCTATTTCTCTTGTTGCTTGAACTGTTGCAGAAATTCCGTTGTTGCGTCCCTCACTGTATCACCAATATCTTTCAAATCACCCTCTGTCAAGGTGATTGGGTCAAGGGAGGATTTTCTAACCTTGGACTTCTTCCGTGGCCCTACTTAACTACGTGGAAAGAATATAACACAACCCAACATTCTCCCACTTGTTGTTTTCTTTCCACAGGGGGTCACAAGAGAGCTTAGTCATTTTCCCAGCCCTGAAATGCCCATTGTCTCTCTACACCAAGAGAACTTCTCAGAGCTCACAGATTTTGTCAATGCATCTACAATATTCTTCAAAGTGTCCACCTTTACAAGCAACACCTTTTTGTCTTCTATCATATCCCTCACAAAGTGATACTGAACATCAATGTGCTTTGTCTTTGAATGATATGCAAGGTTCTTTGCCAAGAAAATTTCACTTTGGTTGTCACATTCTATCCTTATAGCTTCCTGTACTAACCCCATACTTGAACACAATCTCTGCAACCAAACTGTTTCCTTGCTTGCATGAGTGGCTGCCATGTATTTTGCCTCTGTAGTTGATAGTGCCACTATAGATTGTTTCTTACTCATCCAACTAACTGCACCAAAAAATAGGTTAAACACATACCCACTTGTAGATCTTCTCTGATCCAGATCTCCAGCCCAGTCTGCATCAACAAAGCCACGAATATCCAACACTCTGTCCAATCTTGGTCTTCCTTGGTAGCACATACCATAATCACTAGTGCCACACAAATACCTGAAAACCTGCTTCACTGTTCTCCAATGCTCCTTTCCTGGTTTTGACATAAACTTTCTCAATACTCCCACTACATGTGCAATGTCTGGTCTAGTACAGACCATTGCATACATCAGGCTACCGACTGCACTTGCATATGGAACACAGGATATGTCCTCTTCCTCTTCTTGTGTCTTCGGACATTGTTCAGCAAATAAACTCACACCTACAGGAATAGGAACCTTCACCAGTTTACTATCCTGCATATTAAGCCTCTGCAGTATTGTCTCGACATACTTCCTCTAGTTTAACCAGAGCTTCCTCTTTGCCCAATCTCTTCTAATTTCCATGCCCAAAATATAGTTTGTAGCACCAAGATCTTTCATGTCGAATTTGGAGGACAATTGGATCTTTAAATCCTGGATAATTTCTTTGTCATTTCCAACCAGCAACATATCATCCACATACAAGACTAGATAAATAACATGGTCACCAATTAATTTAAAATACACACAGTGATTTGCTTTGCTTCTGGTGAAGCCAAGTCCCCGTATAAATGTATCAAATTTCTGATACCACATCCTTGGTGACTGTTTTAATCCATACATAGACTTCTTTAACTTGCATACTAGTTCTTTCTTACCCTTCGCTGCAAAGCCTTCAGGTTGCTTCATGGAGATTTCCTCTTCCAGATCCCCATGAAGAAATGTTGTCTTCACATCCATCTATTCTACCTCAAAATCAAAAGCAGCAGCAACAGATAAAAGTAATCTAATAGAAGTTACCTTAGCAACAGGAGAAAAGTTATCACCAAAATCAATTCCTGGCACCTGGGAATAACCTTTTGCTACCAACCGAGCTTTGTATTTCTCTACTTTTCCTTCTAAATTTGTCTTCTTTTTGAACACCCATTTACTACCAATGGGTTTCCTTCCAGCCAGCAACTCCACCAGATCCCAAGCCTCTTTTTTGTGCAAAGATGCCATTTCATCAACCATGGCCTCTTTCCAGAGTTTTCCATCCTTTGAATCTACTGCTTCCTTCACAGTTCTGGGATCATCATCAGTAATAGATAAAGCAAAATTTGAACAGAAATAAGACAGACTATACCTTTCAGGTTGCCTTCTTTCTCGAACTAATCTTCTCGCAGCCGAAGTTTGTGGCTCTTCATCTTCTGATTCCTCCTCTACTGTAGAGTCTGATTCTTCCTCCTTTATCTCAAACTCTATCTTATCATGTTCCTTTTGTTGGACTTCATGTTTAATAACATCTTTCACCTCTCTGAACACCACATCTCGGCTGTACACAAACTTCCATGTGACTGGGTTCCAAATCTTATAACACTTTAAACCATCCTTATACCCAATAAAGATGCACTTTTTAGATTTACTATCCAACTTGGTTCGTTTCTCCTTTGGAACATGTACATATGCATCACATCCAAATACCCTCAGATGTGAAAGAGAGGGTTTCTTACGAGTCCATACCTCTTGTGGAGTCTTATCCTCCAACACTGATGAAGGTGACCTGTTGACCAGGTAACATGCAATATCCACCGCCTCTGCCCAGAATTCTTGTCCTAACCTGGCACCATTGAGCATGCTTCTTGCCCTTTCCATCAACGTCTTATTCATTCTTTCTGCAACTCCATTTTGCTGAGGTGTATATGGAGTAGTCTTCTGCCGTGTTATACCACACTTCTTACAGAATTCTTCAAATTCCTTACTGCAAAACTCTCCACTGTTATCTGTCCTCAGCACCTTTATCTTCTTCTTTGTTTGGTTTTCCACCAGAGCCTTCTTTAAACCTGTCAAAGACTTCAGATTTCTTCTTAAGGAAATATATCCATGCATTCCTTGAGAGGTCATCTATAAATGATACATAGTACACAGACTTACCTAGTGATGGAACCTTCACAGGTCCAAACACGTCACTGTGCACAATTTCTAATATATGTTTTTCCCTCTTACTACCAGAGGGGAAACTCACCCAATTCTACTTCCCATATACACAATTTTCACAGAAATCAAAATCCAGAGAGCTATTACTCATACCTTCTATCATACCTTTACCATGAATTATCCAAAGGCCCTTTTCCCCAATATGTCCAAGCCTTTGATGCCACAGCATGGTCTTCTCTCTAATGACCACTAGATTTGCTGCTCCACTTTCAGGAACCATAGAACTATTGCACCCATCAATAACAGTGCTACCTTACAGCTTGTACAGAGTTCCAATCCAAACTCCCCTCATCAATACGCGTGCTCCCCGAACTATCATGCAGGTATCCTTCTCGAACACTGTTTTTACACCTACATCATCCAGCTTGCTAACAGAAATCAGATTTCTGGCTAATGCAGAAATATATAGAACACCTGGAAGCGTTCTAACCCTTCCACCTTGCAACTTCAACTTTACTTTTCCGCGACCAATGATTCTAGCCTTCCTGTCATCCCCCAAGAAAACATCACCACCATCATATTTCTCATACTCGTAGAACCACTCTCTATGGGAGTGAAGTGAAAGGATGCACCTGAGTCAATCAACCATGCCTCATGATCTACATGTGTACTTGAAGAAGCCAAGTACACATCCCCACCTTCATCTGAGGTGGTTTTCGACTCTGCAAAAGGAGCCTCATCAGATCCCTTTCCTTTGTCAGGAGCTTTAGATTTACAGTCCCTTTTGTAGTGCCCTTCCTTTCCACATTTCCAGCACACAACCTTTACAGGTTTTCCTGGAGATTTAGATCTCCCACTCGATGACTTATTTTTGTTTCTGTTCTGCATCCGCCCTCATACAGACAAGGCATCACCATTTTTCTCTCCATATTTTTCCGTCTCATCTCCTCCATCAGCAAGGATGAGACTATTTCATCAAAATGCAAGGCAGTTTCATTACTACCTATTGCAATAACCAGACTATCCCATGAATCTGGTAGAGAACACAACAAACTGATGCACTTATCTTCATCTGAAATTTTAATATCAACAGATGCTAACTGAATTACCACAGTATTAAATGCATTCAGATGCTCTGTCACCGAGTCTCCATCTTTCATCCTCAGGTTATACAGCTTTTTCCGCAGGAACAGTTTATTCACCAGAGACTTAGATTGGTACAAAGTCCCTAACTTGTCCCACAAAGCCTTCGCCATAGCTTCCCCTGATACATTCAGCAATACTAAATCTGATACACACAATCATATTGTGCTCTTTGCCTTTCGATCCAACTTCTTCCATTCTTCATTGGACACTCCCCTTGGTTTAGTACTTGGATCTACCACGATCCACTGGTCTTTATCCACCAACAGATCCTCCATCTTGAGTTTCCACAACTTAAAACTCTGACCATTAAATTTATCGATCTCTATCTTTCCACTACTCGCCATCTTCTTTCACCACTAGAATCGATCTCGTAGATCTCCCACTAAACACGGTCTACCACAGGCCCGAGTGAAACCCCTCAGCAACAAAGGCATCCCCTTGAAGCCAAAACAGCTCTAATACCAAATGTAGGTTTTAACCCTGTACAGAAATTACCTGCATACGAATTTTAAAACAGAGAAAATAAACAATCCGAGATCATAACACATAAAACACATATACACAGAGATTTTCCCCTGGATCCCAAAATCGGGACTACCAGCGTGATTTTTCATTATGTTCCTTTCAATGTTATAATACATATTTATACATGCCGAAGCATCCAATACCATGGACCGAAAACCATTAAGTCCAATACCATGGACCAAAAATCATCGCGTCCAAAAAACATGTGCGAAAATCATGCACAAAACCATAGGTGGGTCCGCCCAACCTAACATAGGGTCCAAAACCAAAATTTTCCGGGGCGCTGCCCTAGACCCCATAAAGTGGGGTTACGGGTGCCCTTCAAACCCCCTGTTAACTATGTGGAAAGAATATAACACAACCCAACATTCATTAATTCGACGAGGTCACACTCACCCATCTTTCCGCCAAATGCCATGGCCGGATTCAAGCCTGAATGCGGGAGCAAAGTGATCCTGTGGATCAACATGTCAGTGATTGGTATTGTATCTCCTAACCATAGTCACCCATCGTGCACCAAGCATAATAGTTGTTTGATCACTATCAAAGTTATGGGTGCGTAGTTTTAATGCAGCATCCATAACAAGTTCAAGATTCCTGGCTTCTCCACCCCTTTTATCCACTGTCTCAGCTCCAACACGATCACACCAGAGTCTTTATAGAAGACGCGATGCATGAATATATCGATCGCCAAGTGGGGAAGCGCTTTGTATCTGCCAAATCCCAATCCTCCAACTTTAAATGGGGGACATGCGTCAAGTGCAGACCTTCAAATGTGATTTTGTCTAGTAGCAACGGTGTGAAAAGTGTGATTTTGTTCTCATCGATGTCCTTTGGTACCTTCACCTTGCCTTAGTGCGGAGGGACATATGCTGACAGCTTGGAGATAGGGTCTGCCCCCTTAATGTCAATGTCTTCTGCCCCCATGTCAACATCTTCCATGCCCATACCGACATCTTTTATGTCCTCATCAGGTTCCAGGTCGACTACCTTGCCCTTCTCCTGTGCAGTGGGCTTTTCTTTCTACGGGTGTTTTCTAGGCGACGCACGCACTGGATGTGCCACTTTCTACTTATCCTTCTTTGGTTTTGGACCCTCTCTTGTCAGTGTAGGCCTTGGCCTGGGTGACCTTGGTGATTTGGGTACTTCTGCAAGTACCTCTACACTCACTACCTCCGTGGCAGCTCCCTCAGCTGTCATCGCTTCTCCAACACTTGCGATCTCCACGGGTGCCGACATGATGCTAATTAAGAGCTCCTAAGTTTCCTTCGGCAATTTCTCAAACACTGAACTCACTACTAAAGCCTCAAAATAGTTAAGGTTCATGTGCACCTGATAACTCAACACCTCAATTCTCAAAATTCCAAGTGTTTTTTGTTGGTCGGCCATCTATAATTTATAGGCAATTTTGAATTTGAATTCGACTGTTCCCCCCAAAATCTGTTCATAAATGCTAGAGTGGCGGCAGATTTTCAAAGATCTTGCTCTTAAATTCTGACTTAATTGCCCCCCCCTCCATTTAGTCATTTTCCCGCTGTCAAATCATGAATAGTGACCATAACGGTCACTTTTCGGCTGCCCTGTGCAGTCTCTCTTTCAATAGCACAGCTCCCCTCGCGCTTTTGCTGACACTGTGACAATCCTCCATTCCGTGCAGTACCCCAATCACGCAACTCTATAGCCCGTGCATTGTAGTTTATAGTCCCACGCCTCCTTTTAGCTTCCTAGAGCACTAAGAATGTGCTTCCACCATATAGTCATATGGCTAGATCCCCAGTGTATGGCTTCAATCGGCTACCATTCACCTTCCCCGAAAATGGCTCTCCATTCAACTTCACCAACTGAACCGCTCCACCATCAGTAATCTCCTTGATGACATAGGGTCCCAGCTAATGCATCCCAAATTTTCTTGGAAATTTATCAAACTTGTTGTCATATAATAACACTAAATCATTTACAACATAGTTACTGATCAAACAAGAACTATTACCTCAAAATGGGTACTCGAGCCCAAAAATCCCAAAAAAACATGAAAAAACAACCCAAAAATTAAAAATGTTCATTTTGCATCACCATTTTTTTTTAGAGTAAATTTTCAATATTTAAAAAAAAAAACATTAAAAAACAATAAAAGCCATTTTGTTTGGTGCAAAAAACACCTTGAAATCAAAAAGTGTTGATACTAGAATAACGTCCTTTTTTCAGGGTACATTTTCAATATTTTTTAATAATGACGTTACAAATAAAATATCGTCACTCTAAAAAACTTTAAATTTCCAATTCTTTTCAAGCATGACATTAACGTAAAATATCACGTCTTTTAAAAAGCTTAAAATTCCAACGATTTTTAAGCGTGACATTAAATTTAAAATATCATTTCTTTGAAAAACCTTAAAATTCCAAAAAAATTCAAGCATGGTGCTAAGAAAAAATATTTATGATTGTTTTCAACCATAATATTAAAGATAAAATATCATGACTTAGAAAAACATTAAAATCTTGACAATTTTTCAACTATGGATTTAAAACCAAAGATTGTGACTACAAAACAATCTTAAAGTTTCAAAATATTTCAAGCATGACATTATAGAAAAATTTTATGACTAAAAAAGCTTGAAAAATGACCACGTGAATGAAAGAGTTATTATACCAAAAGTATTTTTTTTTAAGTGCTAAATGTATAACGATTTTGAAATCTTAACCTAAGACAACTTGATACATTGCAACAAAAAAAAAAAAAAAACAACTATCAAATTGACAAGCAGTATAGGTGAGCTCAACCCATTGTAATAACTTAAAGACCAACCATGAAATTAACACATTAAGGGAAAGACTCGATTCATTATAATGAAAAATTTAAAATCAACCATCAAATTGCACATAATGGGATCGGGTTGCTAGACAAGCATTGACATGGATCCTACAAATATATATATATATATATATATATAAGAAAACAAAAATTCAAATATTGAAAAAAATTAAAAAATAATAACAAGTAATAAACATTAAAAAAAAACATGACAAAAAAAATCAAATATAAAAAATATATAATGATGACATTAAAAAAAAAAAAAAAAAAAAAAAAAAAAAACCTATAAAATGTAAAAAAAAAAATTAACCACACCATGTAAAATTAAAAAAAGAAGAAGAAGAAGTAAAATAAAATGAAAACAAAATTTTTAAATTTAAAAAAAATACAAAAATCAAAAATTAAAAACTTAAAGAAAAATAAAAAACTATAAAAATAAAATAAAAAAAACCTTAAACATAAAACATGACAAAAATAAAAATAATAAAAACATGTTAGTAATAAAACATAAAAATATATTAAAAAAATAAAAAAACATAAAGCATAAAAATAAAAATAAAAAAACATTACAAAGAGAAAACAAATACAACAAAAGATATATTAGAAAAAAAAAAAACCCTATAAAATTGTAAAAAAAAAAAAAAACCCAAAATTAGCTAATAAAAAAAATGATTAAAAATTAATGGATATATATATATATATAATTTAAAGAAAAACAAATTGAACCACAAAAAAAAACATCTAAAAACATTTTATTAAGTTAAAAAAACAAATAAAAAAGAAAAACCTCATTAGAAAAAAGAAAAAACTTAAAATAATTACCAAAAAAATTAAAAATAAATAAATAAATAGAAATTAAGAAACAAAAAATTATAAAAAATAATAATAATTAAAATTAAAAATTAAAAAATATTTAAATTAAATAATTTAAATAAACAAAATTAAAAATAAAATATAAAATAAAATAAAAATTTAAGAATTAATTTTTTAAATTAAAATTATAAAAATAAAGAAGATAAAATAAAATTAATTAATTAATTAATTAAAAAAAATCAAAACAATCAAAAAAATTAATTATAAATATTAAAAAACAAAATTAAAATAAAAAAATATAAATATAAATATAAATTTCAAAACATATTACAAAAAAAATTCAAAACAAATTAAAAAATATTAAAAAATGAAAACAAATTAAAAAAATTAGAAAAAACATTAAAAAAACAATTAAAAAATAAATAACTAAAGATAAAATAAAAAATAAACAATTAAAAATTAAAATAAATAAAAAAAACAAAATTAAAAAAAACAAACAACCCTACCCCTCCCTCCTTACCCCGACCCTCGATCCCTCCCCTCCCCTCCTGTCACGCCCCAAACTCTTTTTTCACGAGTTAGTCTACGTGCGACACTAGCTAAACACTTAAACATTTTATCTTCTAAGTTATTTTTCGGACTACACCTAACACTTTCATCTTTCATCATTTTTACTTATTAATATGTAGAATAAACATCAATCATTAACCATATGCAAGAGACACAAGACACACGTAATAACAGTAATCTTTTATAAATGTTGTTTTACAATTTTCCTCGGGAGACAAGGTCAACCGAGTTATATAAATTTTATGACAAAGTCAAGCTCAAGCTCGGCCAGTCTACCCGACTCGGCAGCTGCACCATACAGACCTTCCCAACACACCCTCACCACCGTTCCCACGCGTTGTGCAAACTTTGTTTCAACTCATTGTCTGATCGCCTACATGACTCCCGTTCAACTCTACCATGGGCGCACCGCCCACCCGAGTCAGACTTGTCGTGGGCACACCGCCAACATGGGTCACCCTAACCAGCTCGCCTCGGTGCCCACGTTACAACCCGCTAGCACTTCATCCATGTGTCTTGTGTGACAACTACCCATCGACTCGCTACCCATGTGTCTGTCGCCTGTGGTTCGCCTGCTCGCCTATGGTGCGACTGCCACTTGGAACTTGGCCTTGTTCTACCCTCCGATTACGCTGTTGTTCAAACTCTATTCCGCTCGCAGTGCGGGCACATCCTACACCTCGCTAAGACTCGTCCGCCCCTTCACTTAGGACTTGTCTTACTCATCTCGTTGGATGATGCCTTTGCTCACCTCTTCGCCATGTCTTCTTATATGCCATGTCGCCCACATGTGGGGGCTTGCCACCACCAAGCCAACCCAACAATTTCGACACTTAGCATATTTTAAATGTCGCTCCAAGTGTAGGGGTGCCCATACGTTTGGTCGCTCGCCCCTATAAACTCACCAATGCACTCGCCCACACTTAATCGTTTTTTGAAACTTGTCTCGTAGGTGCATCCTTGGCTCGTTCCATTGACTCGACTCATCGGTCAGGCGCGCCCATCGCCAACTCGTTGGTTTTGTGTGACCGACTCATCTTACCCATGATGACTCGTCCTCAACTCATCGGTTAAACACGCCCATCATGCGCACCCAACTCGCCAATGTGTGATGATGAGTCGGGGGGCTTACATCCTCCCCCACCGGAAGTCATTGTCGTCCTCAACAATCAAGCTATCCTCCATAGCTTTCTATCAAACTTCGCAATCTTCTTCTTCCACCTCCACAGCGAGTCCCGTATCTCCCAGCTATCCTCCTCCAGTGCATCCTTCCATCTAATGAGGAATTCCCATCGCATGTTACTCCCAAGACATGTCATTCAAAGATCCAAGATCTTCTCCAAGACAAGGTTCGGTCTGTCAAGAATCATGGTTGGCCCTCTCGGTGGCTCTGTCCTATCTGGATGGTCTGCATCAAGTCGACACTTCTTCAACTGACTGATATGGAAAACAAGATGTTTCAAACACATGTGGTTTGGAAGCTCCAACTCATATGCAACTTCTCCCACTCGCTTCTTCACTCGAAATGGCCCCTCATACTTCCTCATAAAAGATCTTGCAATCCCTTTCGGTGGCTGAAACTAATCTTCGGTAATCCTAAGAAAAACCATATCTCCCACACTGAAGTGTGCATCTCGCCTATCCTTATCTGCCCATTTCTTCATCCTCCTTGTAGCCTCGTGCAAGCGCAACCGTGCCAACTCCAAGGTCTCCTCCCATGCTGTCATAAACCTCTTCGCATGAGGACTCCTCAAGAAACCTCTCGTCAACATGGTATGAGGAGCAATTGGAAAATGTCCATTCACTAACTCAAATGGACTATACCCTGTTACGGAACTCTTTTGCATGTTGTAGCTGAACTGAGCTACATCCAAGAGTTTAGGCCAATTCTTTTGATCAGCCATCACATAATGTATCAAGTACTCCTCCGCCAATGCATTAATTCACTCAGTCTGCCCATATATCTACAGATGGTAACTCAACTCATCAATAAATCTGTCCTGACTAACTTGAACAATGTGGTCCGAAATCTGCCTATAAATCGCAGATCTCAGTTTGACATAATGCTCAATGACACTCCCCAATACTTCACTATGTTCTTGAAGAACAATTCTACAGTATTCTCGGCTCCACAAGGTATCTTCATTGGAATGAAGATGGCATACTTGGAAAAATGATCTACCACGACCATAATCCCATTATACCCCTGAACCTGCAGTAACTGAGTGATGAAGTCCATCGAAACACTCATCCATGGTCTCTCCGAAATTAGTAAAGGTTGTAACAATCCTACCTGCCTCTAGGCATCTGATTTGTCCTGTTGACAAATAATACATGTGTGCACAAACTCCTCTACATCCCCCCTCATCTTCTCCCAAAAGAACCCTCTCTCCAACAATGCCAAAGAACGACACTGCCTTAGGTGGCCAGCGCACGAAGAATCATGGCCCTCCTTCAAAATGTGTCTTCTAAGTCCAGATGTCTTTGGAATATAATGTCAGTTCCCAAAGAATAAGAGTCCATCTCGGAGAAAAGACTTCCATGTCTTCCCCTCCTTTAACTACTTCATAATTTTCTGTTCCTGAGTATCGCTCTCAATGCTCGCTTTGAGCTTATTTTGCATCTCCTCGATCATCTGTACCAACTCTTACTTCATGTTTCCCGGTATTCTTCCTCCTCAAGTGCAGCTAGTTGTCCCTTCCTGCTAAGGGCATCTGCAATTGCATTGAGTCTACCCGGCCTGTACTCAATAGTCATGTCAAACTCTGCCAAGAAGTCTTACCAACGAGCTTGCTTTGCTTAACAGCTTCGACTATGATTCAAAATAACTCACTGCAACATTGTAAATCTTAACAACAAAAGGCTTCCCAATCAAGTAATGCCTCCATACCTGTAAACATTGGATGATTGCAGTCATCTCCTTCTCATGAATCGGATACCTTTGTTCCCTGTCTTGCAACTTCACACTCTCATATGCCACTGGATGTCCATCTTGCATAAGAACTCCTCCTATCGCAAAATTCAAAGCATCTGTGTGTACCTCAAATGGTCTCTTGAAGTCAAGCAACTTCAGTATCAGTGCTGAAACCATCCTCTTCTTTAATTCTTCAAATTCCATACGACATTTCTCTATCCAATTCCATCACTTATCCTTCTTCAAAAGGTTTCTCAGTGACAATGTCACTTTGCAGTATCCCTCTATAAACTTCCGCTAGTAGTTAGTCATCCCCAAAAACACCCTCATATCATGGACATTCTTCGGTTTGGCCCAATCCTCTATCGCCTTCACTCTGCTCGGCTCCATTCGTATGTGCCCTTGGCCTACAATGTGCCCAAGGAACGGAATCTCAGTCTGGGCAAACATACACTTCGACTTCTTCAAGTACAACTGACTCTTCTTCAGTGCCTCAAACACCAAAGCCAAGTGTTTCTTATGATGCTCCATGTTATCACTATACACCACAATGTCTTCCAAGTATACTACTACAAACGAATCCAAGTGTGGATGCAGTACATCATTCATCAAAGTGCAAAATGTGGCAAGAGCATTACACAACCCAAATGGCATAACAAGGAATTCAAACTTCCATACCTTATCACAATCACGGTCTTCATGTCATCTCCTTCTATTATCCGCCCCTAATAGTACCCATGCCTCAAGTCTAGCTTGGAAAACACTCGGGCTTTCACAAGCTTATCAAAGAAATCTGCAGCTAATGGCAAAGTGTAGAAATTTTGAATAATAAACACTTATTCACAGAGATTATCCCAATTATACACTATTGCGGAATACATGCACAATACATAATCTCCTCTACGTTGATCATCAATTTAGCAGCATCAAAAACAATGAAACATCAATCGCATGCACACATTAACACAATATGTATCCCGGGGAAAGCTTACAGCTGAAAACCCCACACTATCTGTATATTAATGATTGAGAACATGTAACATTACATAGTACAATACTCCTCTCAAGTATCCAACACTATCTCCACCTGTTACACACAAACCTAGCTCAGATCCAAACAAGTCACAGGTTCAAATTTTCTCCACTGCTTTGCCTGCCTCTATTGCACAATATATCTGCTGAGAATCACTCACACTGGAAATCACGTGAACATAGGCTATTCTACTGGGCATATACTATGCAATACTCATTGGCATACTCAATATATTGCTTGTGCAAGATCTCATGCACAACTATAGTCACCACTGATAGCAATCTCAACCTCTAACACCTGTCTCCACTGAACTGTACATGCACTGAGTTAACTGATGTATTCTTCAGTTGCATTATGAGTTAATAATCAGTGAATTAATTTAATCAATTAATTCACATCACTCATCACTAGTCTATTTGCAGTTAGACTAATTACAACTAGTTTAACAAAGTCAAACTGAACACAACTCCATCAACTCTACATCCAACTCCACAGAACTCACATGCATGAGTTCTAACTGATGTCATGCATGCAATAGCTCAACTGACTCACAAGAAAAGCGTATTTCCTTCTGACAGCTACATGTTCCACATCTGTAGCTCAAACTGAAGTGCTCCAAGAGGATAAGATAAAGTTTATAGTCTAAATATTATTATGAGACAATAATATTTGACTTTTCTATTTTTAACCTGGCAGTCTAAAAATAGACTTTGACACTCCTGTTGTGAACCAGAAAATAGAAGTCCATTTATTTTTCCCAACATGACCAATCATCCATAAACAAAATCCTGCAACTCATAGACATGATCCATATGTCTAAAAATAGACTTTGCGCCATAATTTGCCTGTGGGCCCACTTAGTGAAGGCGACTCCTTTCCACTAAGCTCCATCATCTTGTTGCATTCTCAACACTCCCTCTCAACAAGATATGGATTATCAGCAACCCCTATCCTGCCTTGGTGGTATTCGAATTTGCTCCTGGTGAGCGCCTTCATCAAGATATCAGCATCTTGATCCTCCCTTGGAATGTATGAAAGTAACATGATTCTCCGCTGCATACAATCTCTGATATGATGGTACTTGATGTCAATATGCTTAGATCTATCATGAAATACAGGATTAGCCGAGATTTTAATGCAACTCTGGTTATCACAGTAAATCACAGTAGGATCCAAGTGAGAACCGAACAAACCAACCAGGATCTTCCTCATCCATATAGCCTCGCATGCAGCCAAACTTGCATACTCGACCTCTGCTGAACTGAGTGCCACAGATCTCTACTTCCTGCTGTACCAAGAAACTGTTGTTGACCCAATACTGAAGACCCCTCCTGATGTGCTCTTTCTGTCCGTTGGGCTCCCTGCCCAATCTACATCTGTGAAGCCAAATAGCTTCACCTCATCCTCCTGTCTGTACCACAATCCATATCCTGATGTGCCTCTCAAATAATGCAATACATGCTTGCCCGCCTTCCAGAAGAACTTGGTAGGCTTAACCATAGCTTGTGAAAGTTGGTTAACAACATAGCATATATCGGGTCGTCTATTGACCAAATACATAAGCGACCCCACCAATTGTCGATAAACAATGACATCCACTTCTTCTGCCGAAGTGGCATCCTCCTTCCTCCAACCTCCAGGAAGAGGAGTATCAACAGGCTTGTAGCCATGCATGTTGAACTTCTCTAGTATCTCCCGAGCATACTTACCCTAAGAAACAAATAGTCCATCACTGCGCTGCCAAATTTCCAATCCCAGGAAATAATGAAGGAGGCCCAAGTCCTTCATCTCAAACTCCTTAGCAAGATCATCCTTGCATGAAAGAATCATCTACATAAAGTACAATGATAAGAAACTTACCCTCCACCACAATCTGGTATAGGTTAGGATCCACCTCACTCTTGGAGAATCCAAGTTCGGTGAAATAACTGTCTATCCGTGTGTACCAAGCATGTGGTGCTTGTTTCAACCCATACAGCGCTCTCTTGAGCCTGCACACATGTGACTCGTTGCTGAAGATCTAAAAACCTTCGGGCTGCTCAATGTACACCTCCTCCTCAATGACTCTGTTGAGGAACGCAGTCTTCACATCCATCTGATGAATGTGCCACCCAATCTACGCTGAGAGAGCAAGAATCGTCCATATGAAAGAATAACTTGCAACAGGTGCAAAGGTCTCCTCATAATCGATCCCCTCTATCTGTGAAGAGCCTCGGGCAACAAATCTTTCCTTGTACTTCTTCACACTCCCGTCAGTTGCCTCCTTAACTTTGTAGATCCATCTCAAACCCACCACTGATTTCCCTTCCAGTCTAGGAACAATCTCCCATGCACTGTTTCTGACAATCGAATCATACTCTTCCACCATGGCGTCTACCCATGCGGGATCCTCCACAGCTTCCTTGAAAGAGGATGGCTCAGTCACAACACATTTTCTCACAAGAGCCATGTATCCAGTGTACCGATCAGGTGACTGTCTCTGCCTGCGTTGGGCTGTAGGTGGTCCTACAACTTTCTCTGCATCTTGAGCCAGTCACTCAGCTTCTATCAAGCGCTTTCGCCCTCTGATGGTTGGCGCTGCATGAGTGGTCTCTTCCACTCCATGAACTTCGTCCTGTGGCTGATCCATGTCATGAAGCTCATCCTTAGGAATTAATAGCTCATCATCTACATGCAAGTGTAGATCCCTCTCAAGCAAACACTTCATGGCTTTCTTCTCCTGAAATTTTATATCCCGTCATACAACAGTCTTACCACTGTCTGGCAAATACACACGATAGTTGTGGGGCGTATCAGTGTACCCCAAAAATATCCCAACCTCTACGGTCAGCTCCAAATTCTTCCTGGCATCCTTCATCACATGCATGTAAACGTTAGCACCAAAAATCCTCAAATGAGAAAGATCAGGCTTCTTACCAGAATAAGCCTCCTCGGGTGTACTCATGCCAAGTATCCTGTGAGGACAACGGTTCTGCACATAAACTGTTGTATTGCATGCTTCTGCCCACAAGTGAAGGGGTAGTCCCTGATCATGCAACATCGCTCGTGTAGCACCCACGATCATTTTTTTCTTCCACTCAGCAACCTCGTTCTGCTGTGGGTTATGGGGAGCTATGAGCTCTCTTCGAATCCCTTCTACATTGCAAAAGTCCTTGAACTCGCCAGAGATGTATTCACCACCATTATCACTCCTAAGAGCCTTCACCTTCTTCCCCAACTCCTTCTTGACCAATGCTTTGAATTCACAGAACTTTGAATATGTCTCGCTCTTCTTTTGTATGAAGAAGATCCAGCAATTACGAGAGAAATCATCAACAAAGATCACATAATAGCTGTGTTTTGTTGTCGAAGCTACTGAGAAAGGTCCACACACGTCTGTGTGAATTCTCTCAAGGATCGTCATGGCGCGACTATCCTTCTCGTGAAGGGTGGCTTTCACAAACTTTCCTAAAGTACACCCATCGCATTGATCTGACTACACAAGAGTGCCTTTAGGAAGCCCTGTAGTGATCTACTGCAGTATCTTCAAGGCTCCATGGTGAAGGTGACCCAATCTCCTGTGCCACAGCTCGCCATCATCCCAGCTCACCAATCCTTCTGCCTTTCATGCCATTGCTCGTATCCATATACATGCAACTGATAAAGGTTCCTCACTCGAACCCCTATCTTCTGGGTTTCTCCAATTGTCTTGCTGCGCAGGAAATCCTTTCCCTCGCTGAAAACAACATCATATCCCTTGTCTTCTAACATCGCCACAGAGATAAGATTCTTCTTCAATCCTAGAACATGCATCACTTCCTTCAATACGAAGGGTTTACCAGACTCCATCTCAAAGGAAATGGTACCGATACCAGTCGCATTGTATCTACCATCATCACCCATCTCCATGTGCACTCCAAGATCTTTGTCCTCTAGATCAGAAAACAAATCTCGATTTCCTGTCATGTGAAAAGACGCACCACTGTCCAAGAACCACACTGATCCCATCACACTTGAAACCAAGCATGCGATCAATGAAAAATCAAGCTCAAACTGCGAGGCTAGAGCCTCTCCTGCTGCAGATCCAGCAGCTTGCTTGTTCTTCTTCTTCTGCGAACAATTTGTGGCATAGTGTTCGTGCTGGTGATAGTGAAAACACTTCACCTTGGACATGTCCTGCTTCTTGCCTTTCGCACCAGACTGAGAAGCTTTCTTGCTCTTCCCCTTCTTTGCTTTGGCAGCCAAAGCACAATTTTCTTCATCAGGTCCCTTTGATGAAGATCCGTCCCTGGTATTCCGCCTGATCTCCTCCTGCACAAGATCTGACCAAAGTCTCTCCCATCTTGGCAATTTCTCCCGACCATTGACAGAGTCTTGATAGGAATGCCAACTCTTCGGAAGACCAAGGAGAGCCAAGCTCACCAAGTCCTCATCATCGACAGTCACCCCCACACTTCCCAGCTCATCCCTACACTGAGTGAACTTCATGAGATACTTGGGCATACTGTCTCCCTTCTCACATTTGATGTTTCTGAGTTTATCCTTGAGCGCCAGCTTCCTCTGATCGCTCTTGCTTTGGAATAGATCTGTCAATTCTTTCCACATCAAGTATGGAGAAGCCTTTCCATGCAGGCTGGCCACAATGTGATCCTTCACACCCTCCAACAGAATCCTTCGACACTTTGTTGTCTTCTTTTGCCTAGCATGAACCTGCGCAGCATCAGTAGGCTTTGGGACATTAGCCTCTATGAAATCCTTAAGCCCATTATCATCCAACACTGCCTCCATCCTGTCCTTCCATGCAATATAGTTTGAGCTGCCCTCAAGATCATACTCCAATCGCAATCCGTTGAAAGACATTGCCACGTTGATTCCAAGAAAACACTGCTGCAAATTCGAATTCAACCAGCTCCAAACTCAACTGCCTCTGATCTAAGATTCGTGAGAAAAAATTATTTCTCGTACAGAGATTGACTATATGGTCTTTTACCGGATATCTCACCTTCCAAAGGAAGGATGAATCCAAAGGCTACCTGGCCCGATTACAGACTCTGCTTGAAGAAATAGAATGTAAACACTTCCTGAATAGTAGATCTGATGATCAACAGCTTTGATACCATGCAGAAATTTTGAATAATAAACACTTATTCACAGAGATTATCCCGATTATACACTATTGCGGAATACATGCACAATACATAATCTCCTCTACATTGATCATCAATTTAGCAGCATCAAAAACAATGAAACATCAATCGCATGCACACATTAACACAGTATGTATCCCGGGGAAAGCTTACAGCTAAAAACCCCACACTGTCTATATATTAATGATTGAGAACATGTAACATTACATAGTACAACACTCCTCTCAAGTATCCAGCACTATCTCCACCTGTTACACACAAACCTAGCTCAGATCCGAACAAGTCACAGGTTCAAATCTTCTCCACTGCTTTGCCTGCCTCTATTGCACAATATACCTGCTAAGAATCACTCACACTGGAAATCATGTGAGCACAGGCTATTCTACTGGGAATATACTATGCAATACTCATTGGCATACTCAATATATTGCTTGTGCAAGATCTCATGCACAACTATAGTCACAACTGATAGCAATCTCAACCTCTAACACCTGTCTCCACTAAACTGTACATGCACTGAGTTAACTGATGTATTCTTCAGTTGCATTGTGAGTTAATAATTAGTGAATTAATTTAATCAATTAATTCACATCACTCATCACTAGTATATTTGTAGTTAGACTAATTACAACTAGTTTAACCAAGTCAAACTGAACACAACTCCATCAACTCTACATCCAACTCCACAGAACTCACATGCATGAGTTCTAACTGATGTCATGCATGCAATAGCTCAATTGACTCACAAGAAAAGCGTATTTCCTTCTGACAGCTGCATGTGCCACATATGTAGCTCAAACTGAAGTGCTCCAAGAGGATAAGATAAAGTTTATAGTCTAAATATTATTATGAGACAATAATATTTGACTTTTCTATTTTTAACCTAGCAGTCTAAAAATAGACTTTGATCACTCCTACTGTGAACCAGAAAATAGAAGTCCATCTATTTTTCCCAACATGACCAATCATCCATAAACAGCATCCTGCAACCATAGACATGATCCATATGTCTAAAAATAGACATAGTCTAAAAATAGACTTTGCGCCATAATTTGCTTACGGGCCCACTTAATGAAGGCGACTCCTTTCCACTAAGCTCCATCATCTTGTTGCATTCTCGACACAAAGGATACATGTTCTTTATCATCTTCTTGTTAAGAGCATGCTAATCACAACACATCCGTAGCTTGTTTGTGTCTTTATTTCACTGGAATAATATTGGAGCTTGATATGGGGACCTTGAAGGTCTTATGAAACCTGCACCAGTCAACTCTTTCAACTGTCATTTCAATTCCTCCAACTCTAGTCTTGACAATCAATAAGGAGATTTTTCCGTGGGTTGCTTCCCTAGCTCTAGCTCAATGCTATGGTCCACTGTATGCCTTGGTGGAAGTTTCTTTGGTAGCTCATCGGGCATCAAATATACATACTTGGCCAACACCTTGGAAATTTCATCTGGAATAGGCGTCCCCACTCCATCATCATTGTCAAATTCTCTGATGGCTATCGCATATGTCTTTGCATCTGACTCCTGAATAGCCTTCTCCAAACTTAGTTCAGAAACATGTTGCACCTTGACTTCCTTCCTTTGCTTATGAGTAGGCAAAGTCCAAGTTCGTGAGCCTCCAATTAGCATAATCTCATCACAGAAGGGGACAATAACCACTATATTTCCCTTCAAGAAATCCTGCCCCAATATCATGTCAAAGTCACTCATCTCCATCACCATGAAGTCCAACCGACCCTGCCAGTCTTCAATCCAAATTGGCACTTCACTGGCCAATCTAGCCACTTTAGCCCTTGAGTTCACTGCCTTGACCTCCACATCCGAAGGGATAATCTGCAGCCCAAATTCTTTCACTAAACGTATAGTCATGAAGTTATGTGTGGCACCCATGTCCACCAATGCTTGGATAGTCTTGCCATGAACCTCCAAGTCCATAAACCCCAAACTGTGAATCCAAGATTTCTTGTCCAAAACTTCAGACTACATACATATTTGGTCTCTGCAATTTCCTCTGATACCATCTATCATGCCCCCAACTCTTTTTTCATGCATTAGTCTATGTGTGACACCAGCTAAACACTTAAAATTTTTATCTTCTAAGTTATTTTCCGGACTATGCCTAACACTTTCATCTTTCATCATTTTTACTTATTAATATGTGAAATAAACATCAGTCATTAACCATATGCAAGAGACACAAGACACATGTAATAATAGTAATCTTTTATAAATGTTTTTTTACAATTTTCCTCAGGAAACAATCTCAACCGAGTTATATAAATTTTACAATAAAGTGGCTGCTGTGCAGCACGGCCGATGCAC
This sequence comes from Pinus tabuliformis, assembly GCA_031772625.1. Classification (NCBI taxonomy): domain Eukaryota; kingdom Viridiplantae; phylum Streptophyta; class Pinopsida; order Pinales; family Pinaceae; genus Pinus; species Pinus tabuliformis. The sequence continues at coordinate 677,600,716 of CM062809.1, read as the reverse complement.
TCTGCAGACCTCCCCAACACACCCGCACCACCGTGTCTATGTGCCGTGCAAACTTCGTTTCAACTCACTTCCTGGTCACCTACACAACTCCCGTTCAACTCTACCATGGGCACACCGCCCACCCGAGTCGCCCACCCGGCTCCCCGTTTAGACTTACTGCGGGCGCATAGCCCACCTCGATTGCCCTGCCTAGCTCGCCTCGGCTCCCATGTTACAACTCGCTAGCACTTCGTCTGTCTATCCCATGTGCTGACCGCCCGTTTACTCACTACCTGCCTATCCGTCGACCTGTGGTTCGCCTACCCGCGTACGGTGTGACCGCCACCTGGAACTCGACGATGTTCTGCCCGCTAGTTATTTCGTTGTTCAAACTCTATTACGCCCGAAGTGTGGGCACATCATGTACCTCGCTAAGACTCATTTGCCCCTTGACATAGGACTTGTCTTGCTCAACTCGTTGGATGATGCCTTTTCTCACCTCTCCGCCATGTCTTCTTATATGCCATGTCACCCACATGTGGGGGCTTTCCACCACTAAGCCGACCCAACAATTTCGACACTTAGCATATTTTAACGTCGGCCCAAGTGTAGGGGCACCCATACCTTTGGTCGCTTACCCCTATGAACTCACCAATGCACTCACCCACACTTAGTCGTTTTTTGCAACTCATCTCGTGGGTGCATCCTTGGCTCATTCGGTTGACCCGGCTCATCGATCAGGTGCATCCATCGCCAACTTGTCAATTTTGTGTGGCCGACTCGTCTCGCCCATCGCGTTCCCACGATGACTCGTCCTCAACTCGTTGATTAAACCCACCTTGTGCACCCAACTCACCAATGTGCGATGATGACCTGGGGACCTTACACCTCCCCTCCCCTCCCCTCTCCCCTCCCCCACTCCAACCCCCAGCCCCCCCTCCCTCACCCCCCTCGCCCCTCCCCTCTCCCCTCCACCCGCTGACGCCCGCTTTCCCACCTCCCCTCCCCGCCTAATCCCCAGCCAGTGGCCAGGAAGCTGCAGGCCAATTCCCAAAATTGGCCTAGGGCCTCTTGGCTGCTGGCTAGGGGCTCAGGCAGGGAGGGGAGGGGGGTGAACGGGGGTGGGCGGGGTGGGGGGGGGTGGAGATGCAGATGGTAAAAAAATGATTCGATGAATGTTGTTAAATGTGATGATGTTGCAGATTCCACTTCATATGAGTGAGGCGGTTGATGTTCGGATGTTGGTTACTCACTCGGATGTTGTGTAATGCTTCTGTTTTGAATGTCATACCTGCTGACTGGTATCACTCTTCCCGAGGGGGATGAGGGAGGGAGGGAGAGCAGCAGAAGGGGAGAGGAGAGGAGAGGGGAGGCATCGGGTGGCGGGAGGGAGGGGGAGGGCCGAGGGTGGGGAGGGGAGGGGGTTGAGAGAGGGGGGCGAGGGGAGAGGGGAGGGGTCGGGAGGGGATGGGGGGGGAGGGGTAGGGTTATTTGTTTTTATTTAATTGTGTTTTTTATTTTCTTTTACTTTTTTTTTTAATTTATTTTTTGTAATATGCTTAGAACTTTTTATTTATTTTAATTTTAATTTTGTTTTTTAATTTTTTTTATTTACTTTTTCTTTAATTGTTTGAATTTTTTATTTTATTTTTAATGTTTTTTTTTTTATAATATTATTATTATTATTATTATTATTATTGTTAAAAAAATAATTCTTAAATTTCTATTTTTATTTTATCTTTTATTTTTAATTTTGTTTATTTAATTTAACTATTTCTTAATTTTTTATTTTAATTAATTCTCTTTTTAAGTTTAAATTTTTTTATTCTTATTTTTTTATTTTAATTTTTTTGGTTTTTTTTTATAATTAGGTTTTTCTTTTTTATTTGTTTTTTTAACTTAAAAAAAATGTTTTTAGATGTTTTTTGTGGTTCAATTTGTTTTTCTTTAAATTATATATATATATAGATATAAATTTTCTTTTCTTTTTTTATATTTTTTAATTTATTTTTGTTTTTTCATTAATTTTTTATTCAAATTTTTTATTTTTACAATTTAATTTTGGTTTTTTTTTTACATTTTTATAGTTTTTTGTTTTTTTGTTTCCTTTTTTATTTTATTTTTGTATTTGAATTTTTTGTCATGTTTTTTTATTCTTATTTTTATGTTATATATATATATATATATATATATATATATATATATATATATATATATATATATATATATATATATATATATATATATCTGTGTGTGTGTGTGTGTGTTTTATGTTTTATTGCTAACATGTTTTTATTATTTTTATTTTTGTCATGTTTTATGTTTTATTTTTTTTTTACGTTTTTATAGGTTTTTTGTTTTTTGCTTTTTTCTTTTTCTTTTTTTTATATATTTTTTGTATTTGATTTTTTTTTAACATGAAAATCACCAACATTTAAAAAAATTATCCACACTTAATTCATTAGAAAATTTAAAGTGTAAAAACTAAGCCCTTTAAACAAAAAGGTTTAATGCGCAACAACACTTTTCAAAATCAAGATGAAAATCACTAACAAAAAAAAATGTTGACACTTGATGAATAAAAAAAAATTAAAGTGTCAAAAATAAGCCCTCTAAAAAAATGTGCTAATGCTGCATCGACACTTTTCAAAATCAGCATGAAAATCACTAATATTTACAAAAATTGTTCATACTTGATGCATAAAAAAAATTTAAAGTGGCAAAAATATGCTCCAAAAAAAAAGGTGTATTATGAATCACCATTTTACAAAATCGAGTGATTTTTTGCTAGCTTGAAAAAACAAGTACTAGCTCATTTTCTCATTTGATCGGTAACTATGTTTTACCTTGAAGTTGCATAGTTTGATGTGTTGATCGTGTCATGCCTTTTCACGCTCCTTTTGAACTTTCTGATGGAATCTAGCCAAAAACCTATCTTCTTCCAATTTTTTCAGTTACACGAATCTTTCTTCCAAGGCTCTGCGATCCGCCATTCCTATGAATGTCGCTATGCGCAGACTAGGTACAATGTATTCCATTGGCATCATAGCTTCAACGCCATAAACCAACCTGAAAGGCGTCTGTCCAATTAGCTTCTTACAAGTTGTTTTGTAAGCCCATAGCACCGTGGGTATGCGCACATCCCAGTCATTTCTTTGTGCATTGCAGACCTTCGTCAGTGCGCTCTCCAGTATCTTATTAAACACTTCTACCGTTCCATTAGCCTGCAGGTGATATGGCATACTTTTCTGATGGTAAACCTGAAACTTCTCTGTTAACGCATTGATCATTTCATTAAGAAAATGCGTGCCGCGATCTCTCATCAAAATTTTCAGAAAACCAAACCTCGTCAGCATATACTCAAAGATGAATTTTGTCGTTTTTGTGCTTGTATAGTCCTTCATAGGTTGCGCCTCCACCCATATAGTCAAATACTCAGTCACAGTGATGATGTACTGCGCACCCGTCTTCTTTCCTCGAGGCTGAATTGGTCCTACAAAGTCAATCACCCACTTCTTGAATGGTTGTAATGATATCTGCGGATTCAGCAGCAGCTCATCCCTCTGTGATGGTCTACCAGTCCTTTGGCATGCATCGCATGCCCTACAATATGCTTTTGAATCCTTATGCAGTGTCGGCCACCACAACCCAATGCATAGAATCTTTTGCATTGTTGCTTTTCCTGCATAATGTCCTCCCATGACTCCTCCATGAGCCTCAGTGAGGATGTTGTTTCATTCAAATTCTAGCACATAACGTCATAGTTTTTCATCTGATCCCATTTTATACAAGTGCCCTGCAATGACAAAAGAGTCTGCCGCGAGCATGACCAATTCCTTCTTTTGTTGGCTAGTATATCCTTTTGGAGTCATTCCCGTCATTAGGAAGTGTATACTATCTTCAAAGTGGATGTTTGCGACGCGCACCGCAAAGAGTTGCGCGTCAGGTAGTCCTTCCTCCAAATTAGTAGGCTCCTCTCCTGAATTAATGCGCGATAGATGATCCGTCCCGGCATTCAATTGTCCTAGTTTCACAATAACCTCAAAATTATATCCCTGAAATAGCAACAACCATCTGCATATTCCACCCCCAACAAAACCTTGTTCACCAAGTACTTCAATGCAGAATGGTCTGTATATATCTTAAAGTGTTCACCTAGCAAGTAGTGCTTGAACTTTTGGAGCACATATACCATAGCCAAACCTTCGCGCTCTGTCATTGAATAATTCTTCTTAGCTTTAGATAGCTTCCTACTTACGAACGCTATAGGATGATCCAATTCTCTCTCACTAGCCTATGTCAGTACTACTCCCAACACAATACATGACGCGTCCACATGCAAATGAAATTCCTTCTTGCAATCCAGGAAGACTAGGATCAGCGCAGTGACCATTTTCTCTTTTAACACATCTAAGCTCCTCTAACATTCCTCATTCCATAGAATGTAGCATCCTTTTTTAACAGTTTCTCCATTGGCGCAGTAATATCGACATAGCTTTTGATGAACTTTCTATATTACCCTGTATGCCCCGATGTCACGCGCAGTTGTTTCACACTTCTTGGTGCCTCCAAATTGATTATAACCGTGATCTTCGTAGGGTCTACCATCAAGCCCTATCTACATATCATGTGACTCAGAAAGATCCCAAAAGGGACAAAAAACAAAAATTTCTTTAGATTGAGTGCGATCTGGTACCTCTGGCATGTATCCAGCATTAAGCGCAAACTTTCTACATGGCGCTTTACTAGGCCAAACATTGTCTAATCATCAAAGTATACCTCCATAAATTTGTGAATGAAATCTTTGAACGCTACGATGACTACGTGTGAGAAGATCGTTGGTGCATTCTTCAGCCCAAAAGGCATCAACATATACTTGAATCATCCCCATTTGGTTGTGAGGGTCATCTTACTTCTATCCTCTGGCGTGATCTTGATCTGATGGTACCCTGAGAACCCATCAGTAAACAAATATGCTTCCTGAATGCCAACATTATCCAGTACCTCATCGATGAACAGAGTTGGGAAAGGATCATGCACACAAGTATCATTCAACTTCCTGATATCTACGCATATCCATATCTCATCCTTTTGTTTCTTGTCCTAAACTACCATGGGGCTTGCCCAATCAGACTCTTCTACTGGTTCAATAATGTCTGTTACAAGAATTTTATCCAACTCCAAGCACACCCTTTCTTTATACTTCGAATTGAGGGGGTAAGGCCTTTGACTAACAGGATTCGTGTCTAGTTTTAGAGTGATCTTCATGACACCCAAGCCCCCTATTATCTCTTTCAAATTTGAAAACTTCATAGGGAACAAATATTGATATTCGCAGATCAATTCGGCGAGCTTATCTACTGTTGCGTCATCCCAGTAGTCCCCAATCTTTAAAAACTTTGGCTCTGCCTCCGTGCCAATGTTCACATGTCTAGTTTTGAGTGGCTTGGTGACGTCTATATTCTCTAGTTACGGTCCTTCAACCTCACGGTGACCTTCAGTCTCTGGAATATTAATCTTCCTTGGGTCTTCGTCTTCTTCTTCCATTATCACATTGTAGCACTCTAGCGCGTGGCTCAACTGGGTAGTCTAATCATGTTCAATCAAATCTAGAGGATCCTATGGTTTCCTGAATATCACTGCCTTAACCTCCTGCAACACTTCATCAATACATTCAAACCCATCCTCAAAGCTGAATGTCATAAAAAATCCTTGGCGCAAAACATCCCATTCTTCAGTGCCATGGTGGAGCTCTGTCTCCAAGTACCAATTCATCGGTATAACATCCAAGGTATGAAAAAACATATGTACCCACTCTCACTGAGGCTCCGCTCCATACACTTCAGTCCATTTGGCCAAATGGTTGCATGGGTCATTCCTCCCATCATATTTTTTTGTTAGCCGCACTTGTGGGTGACCAAACCGCACTCTCATCATTTTTCTATACACATGCAAATCATCAAAATTGTTCTTGTGTGTGCCCCACCATCTCGCAAGCGTAGAACGTAGTGCCCAATCCAAGGCCTGGAAGCAATGCTTCTCTAGCACTTCTCTTTCGAATGCATCCAAAAAGTGATCAACATCAGTTAAACCATCATAGTAGGGAATATTTCTTACCTCTGATGATACCCAGCACAACGAATTGGTCATCATATTACAGCACAGCGTAGATACTTCATGCAGTCGATTCTTCCAATGCTCCAACTCTTCATTTGAATCTGAAGTGTAGGAACTTTCACGATCACATGTAATATGCCCATCTACTATCAGATTCATGCAATCCTGATCTCCCATTGTTATCTTGCAAATATGGTCTAAATCGTCATCGCTTTCATAATCGCAGACTTGTTCAGTATAATGCGGTCCTTCTACAGGGTCTAGGGGCACCACTACGCGGAGCGATTTCTTCTTAAATATCATCTTCTGCTTCTTCAAATTGATTACCACATTCATGTCAGTGGCCCAATCAATCCCAAGGAGCGTAGGGTAGGGATTGTTGTCATCCACAATCTCTATTACTTCAAAATCAGCTAATACGTTTTCACCCTCAATATCAATCGTTACTCCCTGCAATCTTCCCATGGGGATGATTTTCCACTAATTCACCATCCTTAACTGAATCAGAGACCACTGTAGCATAGTTCTCCCCATCCTTTCCCATGTTTTCTTAGGAAAAGCATTCGCATCTGACCCCATATCTAGAATAACTTGATCCATCTCATATCCTCCTATCTGCGCAATGAGCCTCTCTCACGCTGCTTTCTCACCTTATACCTTCCAATCTTCTTGACTACACGAGGTTCGTCAGTAGCGTTTTCCTCCCCATCTCACCTATTGATCAGCTCCTGTGGTCCCTTCAAAGCCTTTCTGTCGTGCAACAGCTTCATATAGGTTTCTAAGAAAGTAGTAATCATGGACGGGTCCATTTCTTTAGATGGATTCTCCTGACTTCTTGAGGTAGAGGCCTCAACGAAGATTTTATTCGCTTCCATAAACATTTCCCTTGCGCATTTTAAATCAAACTCGGTCTCTTTTTTTTGTGCTTTGTGGACCCACTCACCTTCTTCAGCCCACTTCCCCTTATCTTGACCAGTCATCGCTCCACTTTGCAGCGTAATGTTTACCTTAGGATCTTCCTCGCGAAGCTTAGCCCTCATCAACTACAGGTTCTGAGTCATTTGTTGAGGTTGCACCCCCTTTTCACATATCTTAGCTAATAATATAAGGAAATCCTCTATCGCATGGTCAAACTGAGTACAATAGCGGCATGAAAAACGCGTCAGATTCTGGTAGTCTCGCACGTAGTGTCCTGCTCCCCCACAATTGTAACAAATGACTTGCCCCCGACCTCTGCTAGGTCCTCCTCCACCTTGGCCTCGTCTACACCCTTGATACTCACCTCATGCTCCCCTAGTGCCTTTGTCCGGAGACTGGGTTTCTACCTGCACCCTATATACAGGCGTTATATCCATCATTAATTTGTAACTATGGCAATTGTACTCATCATGACCCACCGATTGACAGAAGTTTCAGAAGAGATGTTGCGGTGTCTGTACAAATTTCTGCAATAAATGGAAATTGTTTGTCACATCTTTTCTAGCTACCTAATAGATAGCACACCATAGTGTGAGTCCTGTACTTGGCCCTGCTGGAGCTTCTAGCATCATTGGCATTAGTCCCCTACTGCAACATAGTTTGCGAAAACTGGAAAATGATCTTTGTCATGCCTCTGGCTTTTTCACTTCAGGCACCAAACTTCTCTGTGCTCCTTGGGACGAGTTGTTCTATCTTTCTTCAGACTACATTTCCAGGCAAAGGTTCTGCAACTGTGCATGAATCTACTGAACCCCCCAGATTAGCATCTTGCATCGATGTCTCATGCAATCTCATTGCAATTTTCAGGGCTTCCGCCTGGGTCCTAATCTTTTGTTGTGATAGCACAACCCTTAGATGAGGCAAGAGCGAAGCCACAAACCATTCGCGGTGTTGCCGATTAATCAGATTCATGTTAGCCTCGCAAATTGTACACTTCAATCTCTGATCCAGATCCCAAGGTGTCTCACCAGGCTTCATCATGATCTCTTTAAATCCCACAATGGATTGTGCTTCAGACTTAGGTCTATTGAATTCCATATTCAGCGCAGTCTGGATATCTATCAACGTAGACGTCAGGTTATCATTGTAGTACTTAATGTACCACATTAGCGAACGATCCTGCAAAGCACTAACCAATGTTTCTTTCTTCATTTGATCATCCGTGATACCCTGAGCTTCCCATACAGCCTTCGTGACAAACTAAGACTGGTCCAGATCTTCATTTCCCATGCCCTTGAACACTTGTAGCTTTACTGAGTTCACCATATTGAACGATGGCAGAGGTGGTGGTGGTGTAAGTGAAGGTGTATGCGGTCGACGCGAAGATGGAGGTGGTGTGGGTGAATGGGGTATTCATGGGAACCCTTACTTTATCAACTAAATAGTGCTCTGCAGAGATGCCCATGCTGCTTCCTCTTCGTCACTCAGAGGAGGTTCAATTAGTGGGCTATATTCACGCCCTGTTTTCCCCTTGCTCTTGAATGTCCTTCCATTTCGCGTAGCCCCAAACATCAAGGTAGTTGCATAACCCACTTTTCACACAAGAGAATCTTAATCCAGGTATTTAACGATTTTAAATACTTACCTTGTGGCCCCTTGAAGAAGCGGTGCTCTGCTTCACTGTAACTGACTGAGGTATCGACTGTGAACTATGTCACAAACCCTCCTATGATACGATTGAGCCAATGATCGACAATGCATGTGATCTTATCTTTAGAGGCTTCTAATCTTCACACTAACTCCGGGGTCCATACTATTAGACCATCAAGCCTCCACCTTCCTTGGCCGTCTGTCTATTTCATAATCCACTTGTACAACTCGACCAAGAAGGAACAGAAGAAGATCTCGTGTATCTTTGTGTACAATTATCTATCCAAACTATTCTTCCATGAATCGCGGATTCCTGTTCTCTTGCGCCATGAAATCATGGATTTTTCTATCCAATTAGTCTTCGATCTCCTTCTTAGTTGGACTCCATTGATGCGACATCACACATCTCGTTATGTAGATATCAGTCTCGACAACGAAACCATTTGTTGGCTTGATGGACCCTGACCCAGGTTCAGCATTAATTAGTCAAGAAAATCCCTACACTACTGTCCCTTTCGGCATCAATCCATAGATCCCGGACTGAAGTCTCACCCGAATCAGTATGGGGGGATGCAGGAACCAAGTTTCCGCACCCTGAGATAGCTGTGATGTTGTTTTATATCCTAACCCTTCCTTCACGCAGACCAATAAGCCTTTTAGAGATTATCAATCCACTTCCCTTATTCGGCTTCGAAACCTTCACGAAGGTCCGCGATCATCCTTCGTGGACCCCAAATAGGCAATTCAGACAGTTATGCGCCTTTGTAATTACTCTTACTTGTGTGTCTACCCAAATTAGCTTAAGTATTGGTTAACTTCAACATGCATTATGATTATCTTCGCATAAACATATATTCTTACTTGCATTCATATGACAAAGTAAAACACATAGATTCGTGCCTCAATACAACATTAAATCATAAAACCAGTATTCAACATAACATAATCACATATATTCATAACAGAAGTAAAATAGCTCCTACATAGATGTCTCCAGAATAATTCTCTTTATTGATGGTTGAGATCTCGATTACTGACTCTAACTTCCCTGCGCACACAGTTGTAGGGGTCCGTGCACTCAATTGCAGACTTCTATCTAGGCCTCTGCGTACTCGAGTGCAGAGCCTCCTTCCTATGCTAAGACTCCTCGCTCTTATCTCTCATCGACCCATTACATCCATCAATTCCCTAAAAAGCTACTAAGAACTGAACTTCCTTACACTCTTCTAAGACTCCCTTTTGATACATTCCCATGGTCCATAGACCAAGGGTGGCTCTCATCAAGCCGAGACAAGCTACCTAAACTAAGGGTGGAAACCCTTTTTGATTGTTTACATATTCGCGCTCCGTGACCACAAAATGCAAAGACTTTACATTGTTTATACAAAACTTGGGCCTTTAGCCCCAAAACTTGGTATTTTAACCCCAAAATTGACCCTAGGGGACCCATTCCCAACAAGGTATGTGATTCATGGTTGTTGTAAGCATTAGGGTTACTTATATGGTTGTCATTCTATGGTTACATATATGATAAATGGTAGTTGATTAGTGTAGTCATATACACGTGTTAGATAGTCATGAATAATAGTAACATGTGGTTGTATGCATTGTTGTTGTTGTTTTATGTTAGTTAACCTGATGATTATGTTATATGTCATTGATAAATATGTTATATGTTAAATTGTAGTTAACTCAATGATTATGTTATATGTTGTTGATGAGCATGTTACATGTTAACTTATTGTTGTTATATGTTAGTTAACTTGATGATTAGGGTTATAGCATTAATATCTTGATGTTATATTTATCATGTTGAATTGATTGGCCTATGCAGATGGTTAGGGTTATGACATTCAGGTATGAGTCGACTTATTTGTGACATTGTGTTTTTCTAATCTAGATTGATCATACATATGTGACTGTTATGCATGAATGACAAATGTTTATGAGCTTATGATGTGAACATGTTAGTTAGTTATTATTATGGGTATCATGACCTTATTTATGTTTGAGTTGATATGTCGTGAAGTTATATCATGCTTGGTATTAGCATGACAAGGTAATAGTTAATTTGTTTATATAAATATCCATTGGGTGATGTGACAGTACATAGTAAGACTCAGTTGCAGCAAGGTAAAGGTAAAAGAAAGGAATTGGGTGAGAATTCCTTTGGCTATGTTTTTAAACTGCAATTCCAAATGAATGAGTGCTTTACATACATGAATTCTTCTTAACCCTAATATGTCTAAAATTATGTGGATATGTGTTATATTCATGGACATGTATTTGACAGATATAAAAGTTGGTGTCTAGTTATAGCTAGATCTGTCAAGGGAAGTGGAGTCCCTTGAGACATGGCATAGATGTGTTCAGCTACAAGGAAATGAGTTTGGCATAACAAGGTAAGCTAACTGGTATTTCTTATATTTATTTATACATTTACAATTATGTGTTTATGGTAGTTTGATGCAGGGAGTTGCATGGCAAGAGAGATTTCCATGAAATCTTAAAGAAGTCTTGAGTTGAGATTTCACTTGGAAGCATTGGAAACCTGTGTGGATGGAGTCATGGTGTCTATTGTTAGTGTTACACAAAAATATCGTCACCATGATTATTGGCAGTCAGTATGGGTCTATCATCACTTGTAATGTCCTCCTAAGCAAGTCTTAGACCTCAGCTCTTCAAATCAAGCTTTGGAAATGAGAGAAAGACATTAAAAATCAATGTAACTCTGGTTCCGCACTTTCTCTCATGGTCACCTGCGGTCCCGCACCTTCTGTGTACAAAAACTGCGGACCTACCCGCTTTGTCCCTAACGGTGTAGGTGCAGACCCCTGTGAAAGTCAAAAGGCGCAAGTTTTATCTTAAAAAACTCACTTTGGGTTAATTCTAGAGGTTTCTAGAAGGAATTTTGACGTGGATTGTTCGCTTTGAGGTGGTTCATGCATCCCAAAAGAGAAGGAGCTGATCCCTTGATGAGAGGAGCTATCCCTTTGAAGGAGGGCTTTATCCCTTTAAAGGAGGACCTAGTAACCTCCCTCCATTGCACTATAAATATAGGCATTGGGCTAGTTGCTGAGGAGGTTAGAAGTTGAACATTTTTGAGGGTAAATGCTGGTGAAATCAAGACTTCCTAGTTAAGCCTAAGAGGAGAGATCACATACCTTTTTGGTTTCATTGGGGAGTGAGTGAAGCTTGTTAAAGTAGAGGAGAATTCTTGTTAGACCCTGGGAGGAGCTTGTACAGCGTCAAGGCAAAGGTTGTAAAGTTCTTCTTCTTTTGGATTAATACAGTCAAACTCATTTTTCTCAACAAGTATCTTATGTTATTTGTTTCATGGACTCCTTGACTTTCATGTTAAATATGTTTTATGCAATTGGCTTTTCAGGTGCTATTTAATTTGTTTGCCTTGTTTGTGTTTTCAGATTCATGAAAAGGAGCTCATTTGGATCAAAGGAGCGAGGGCATCCACAAGCTTACGTTGGACCAAAGGTAGGCCCTAAAAACACTTGTTTGCCATTGTTTATCAAAGCATATTTAGAGAAAGATAGTGCCTGGTTGGTTTGCTTGTCATTAGGTCTTCTTTATATTCTAGGAAGGTCTATCTTGTCCACAAGATCAACTTATTCCATGTGACAAAATGGCGACTCCGTTGGGGACTTGATTGTTTTCCTTGTTTTTACTTTGACCTGAGAAACTGTATTTTTTTTTCTGTTTTTGGCTTGTTGTGTGTAAACTTGGGTAGAGTCTGTAGATACATGGTTATTTTTCGTTTTTCATAGCTTTGGGAGAGGACCGCACCCTAGCCATTTGACACAGTGCGTACCTACCCGCATCTTGGCTTTTAGCACAGAGCGGGATCGCACCTGTGTCAACAGTGGGCCTGTGGACCCTGTAAAAATTTTGAAAACCCTAAGATTTCCTCTGTTAGTCGGCTTAGTTTGTGTTTAGAAATTGTTATCCACTGCCCAAACCTGCATATAACTTGTCAGAAGCTTTCCTTGGAATGATTTCGTTAGTGTTAGGGTTTTAGGTGAAATTCCTAGGAGTTTTGCTTGTTGGGTTTGTTTTTCATTTTGGTTGTGTAGTGGCTTTGAGCTTAGAAGCTGTAGGGACTTTAGATCACCTTAGTGTCTACCAGCCTTCTTATGAGTCTGACCATTTATGAAATCTCCCCTTGTTTGAGAAATCCGCTTTGAGTTTTCTCTTTACAAAACTTCGAAAAGCTTGTGTTTGAAAGTTTGGATTTTCATTTTCAAAAAGAAAACAAAATTGGTTGTTCTTGACTAATTTGTGATTCTGCATAAATTGGTCCTTAGCATACATCTAGCTAAGTAAAACATCCTTAAAAAAGATATTTAGTAGGCTTTGACTTCAAATAGGTTTTTATAGTTTGTAGATCTCAAAGTTAGTCATTTTCATTAGTTTTGAGTGTTTTATTAAAAAGAAAAACTATAAAAATCTCTTTTGGAAAAAAGTTTGTTTTTGTAGTGATTGAGTGCTTTGAAACAAAAAGGAAATTTTTTGTGAAATAACTAGTTGTCTTGTTTTGAGTGCTTTGGAAAGGAAAAAGCTCTTCTTTTAATTTGTTTAATTGAGAAAGATTTGTGTTTACAAAGTATTTGCATTCTCAAACTCTTTCTTAGTTTAGAAGTTCATCGCAGAGAAAAAGATTGTTTAGATCATCTTAGGTGCATTTTTAGTGATTTTGAGTCGAGTCTTCATACCACGAGTTTCATCTCCGCACCTTTGGACTTAAACAAAAACCACTAAAATTAATGCTTAAAGTAAAATTCACCTAGTAACATTTTTATTTCTAGGGCTCTGATACACCAACTTAGCTTAGGCTAGTGTCTTGGAGTAGGAGAGTAATTAACTCTCCAAGACAGTAAAAACAAACAAGTATTTGTATCTTGTGGTAGGGAAGAAATCCAATTGTTGCATTTATGCTCTGGGAAAGCTCCTCTTAAAGGAGAAGCACGAGATTGTGTCCGAACCAGTGTGGGAATCAATCCTTCCTCATTGGGAACGACGCCAGATATTCACGTATTAAAAATAGTAAACCTCGGATTAACCATTGTCGAGGAGCCTGGGGTCACTTGTTGGTAAACCTTGGATTATGTCAAGGAGCATTCAAGGGGATTGAGCTTGCTACTCTGCCCTTGCGTGTGTATCGAATCGTAGACTGTTCCCCCAAGTGTATTTGTCTCAGTTGGTAACCTTAGTGGCCATATTCTTTAGGACTCTTCCTAAGGTGACAGTGGTGGGAAGATCCCACTGTACTTGGAGCAGACGTCGGCTAGACTCACTTGGATTTTCTGGGGGGTTCTCTTCACTCGAGACGGTTAAGTGGAGGAACTTGTGCCAGTCTATTCATTAAATAGGTTGTCGGGGTAACTGTTCCAACCGCCATTTCTGTATTGAACTCTGCGATGTTGGATTTCATCACCAACTAGTGTTTTCAGTCCGGAAAGTTACTGTTTGTGTGTGTTTGATCTCCTAGATTCTTTAGGCGTGTGATTCAAATTTGTTGGTTCTTTAGAGACTTTAGGTTCTTTTCATTGAGATTTTACTTTGTTTGCGTGTGAAGTAGTTAAAAGTCTTTAACTGTGGCTGAATTACCAAGACAGTCCCATAGACTTCGGGGCCAGTCTCCTGAGTTTGTAAACGTGGCTGAGTTACTGAGGAAGTCCCGTAGACTTCGGGGCCAACCTCCTGAGGAAGTATCGAGCCAGCTTGAAGGCTTAAAAGTCCTCGTAACTCCTAGAGATAGTAGAGTTGGGTCACCTGAAGAAGGAGAATCTTCTTTGATAGTACATCCTGATTTTCAAACGCCAGTAGCAGAGTATAATCCGCAGTCAGTGTCTGTTTCTGAAATTGCTGGTAGCTTTTCATCTACTAGTGATATAGGTGAGGAACCTGAAATATCCAAGCCTGAAAGTGAATTTGTTGCTACTCCGACATCGGGGTTTGTTTCTCCAACTTCTAGTGGTCCTGGTTCACCTAGGGTAGAAAGAATAATCACCCAAGATCTTCCTTTTGGTTTGATAGCTATTGAAGAACTTGCTCCTCCCGAAGAAGAAGTAGGCATCCCTATCCTTGAAAATCAACCTGTTATTGAGCTAAGGGAGCGTGAATCAATTTTTTACAGTCCACCTAGGAGCAGTTCTTGGTATCTTTCTTTGACTAATTTTTTAGATAACTCAGGGTTAAGTTTTTCACCGCCTCATGCTCCTTATCACCCAAAACCTAGAGGTTTTTATACTCCCGTAAATATGTCAGGACAATCATCCATGTTTACTTAATCGCCTGAATCCTTTTTGTACGGCGGTCCTTCTGTTCCCTCTGGGTATCAGTCACTTTCTGGTACTTTTTCGGGAGCATCTCCTCAACCCATTGAGCAAGGGTTATTAACTGGAAACAATGGTAATAAGCTGTTGAGTGTAGAAGACATTCTTATGATGTTAGGTTCTATTCCCAATCCTCAACCTCAAGGTGGCCAGTTACCGCCTGGGGGGCAGCCTCAATTAACGCCTGGGGGGCAACCTCAAGGTACACAATTTGCATCTGGGGGGCAACCTCAAGGATAGTACATACCTACGGGACAGTACGTTCCTCAAGGTCAACCCCAGACTCAATATGTACCCCAAGGTCAACCCCAGTATCAATTTATACCTCAAGGTCAACCCCAGTATCAGTATGTGCCTCAAGGGTATCAACCCCAAGGTCAATACTCGAGCCAAGGTTTCCAACCACCCCAAGGTAAAACGTATGTTCAAGGAACGGGAAATGTACCTTTCAATTATCAATCCTACCCTCAACCTGGTTATGGTCCTCAGTATTCTCAACCTGTTATGGGTCAGTTCCCTAGAATGAATATAGTGTGGGATCCATCGCAAACCCAACAGGTGTTGCAGCCAAGTGTACAGTTGTCATCTCAAACTGGAAAACCCTTAGTTTCTGGCACACCCCAGCAACCAGTCCAGTCTAACATTCAAACTTCTGTACCTTCGGTAGTTTCTCAGTCTGGGCCAAGTGCGCCTCGTACTCCGTCTCAAACGACTGCGGCAACTGCCGCAACATCTGTTCAATCTACCCCACCTACTTCTAGAGTATCGACAACTCTGGTTTCTACTGTTCTTGTATCTACTCCTCAGACATCTTTACCACCGTCTGGATCTACGATTCAAACTACGGTTCAGATGTCTGTAGGACAACCTGGTTTAAGTACGGTTGTCACAAGTCAATCACAATTCACCTATCAACCGTACCAGGGACAGTACCAATTCAGTCCTGCTGTGCAGCAGCCAGTCTATCAGTATCAACCGTATCCTAGGTACACTTATCAACAACCTCAACAACCCCAGTACGGTCCGGTTAATCCTGGTTTTCCGGGAGGATACAATATCCCAAACGCAATTCCTATTCCTAGTTATCCTGGATATCCTCCTCCTGGGGCTGGTCTCATGACCCAGAGTTTTAGGGATCCTAATCGGCAGTTACCGTTTATCGCAACTTTGGACTTGCCTGACTTGTCACGCCTAACGAATGATCCCATTAATTATCTTCCGTTTTGGCCGCCAATGCCGAATAAGTTGCCCAGTGACATTCCCAAGTTCGAAGGTAAATCAGGAGAGGACCCGTCGAACCATGTGATGACTTACCACCTCTGGTGTGCATCTAACTCCATTTCAGATGATTCAATCCGTCTTAGACTTTTCCAGCGCACTCTAATTGGTCTCGCGGCCAAGTGGTACATTGAGTTACCGCGAGGCACTTTTTATAATTTTAGTCAGTTAGCTACCTCGTTTTTAACTCATTTTCAGTTGCCAGTCTGATATGACAATGGCACGGAATTGTTAACTTTGCTAAAACAATCGACATCCACTTACATTTCAGATCATATTCATGAGTGGAGACGTCGACGACGTTTAGTGAAGGTATTTATTCCGGATCAGATTTTGGCTGAGTGGTTTGTAAAATCTTTGTTGCCAAAGATCACTGAAGATGTTGCTAAAGCCAGAGTTGTTACTGAGGAGCAAGTGATTGCTCAAGCACATTACCTTGACTTGGTCTATACTCAGTCAGGTACGTTACACGAAAAGATCCCTGATCTTCCCAAGCAAAATCAAATCGCTGCAGCTCCTTCGGGATCTCATGCTGCTGATGGTATGATTGGTATGGTTAACACTAAAAGTAAGAATAAATCTTCCAAGAATTCTTCTCCTATCATAACCTTGCTTGATTCCCCAACAGGAGATTCTTCTGTAGAGATTTCCGCCGATATTCATGTTGTAGAGTCATCTACAGCCAAATCAAAATCTGGTGGGAAGAAGAAAGGAAATAAGAAGAATAAAACGGACAAAAGTTCAAAGGAGAAACCTGAAAAGGTGGAATCCAATGATGAAAAGCGCAAACCTCGTTATCCTTGTCTCATTTGTGACGATGAACATTTTACAAGAGACTACCCTCATCCTGCAGAGGTTGCGAAGATTGTCAAAGGTTCCCAAACTCCTGCTGTTTTGAAGGATCCTTTTCCGGCTCAAGACAGTAAGATGATAGGTTCATCCTTGAGTGCCAATGAAGAACCCATACTGATGATGTCCCATGTTAGGATTGCGGCTCAATCGCAAGATTATGGTAGTAAGAGTCCTGTTGATGGTAAAGAAGCAGAATCTTCTCATTCTAATCCATCAACCTCAGCTCCTGGTTCCTATCCACTATAGATCGAGAAACCTAATCCAGACTTGGTAATCAAACCGCCCGCCAAGGGTATACTTCGAAAGTCAGCTTTCAATCCACATGCGAGAGCGGCTCAGAATTATAACATTGTTGAGGATTTAGTTGTTTCACCCTCAGCAATGTCAGCTTTGGAAGTGCTGCAATCATGTCCAGCACAGCGTAAATTACTTTTGTCGGCTATAGGAGCTGTTGATGTTCAGGACCCGAACCTAATAATTTTCGATCTAGAAAATAGTACACCGCGGTTGCCTCATCAAATGGCTTTCCAGATTCTAGTGATATTCAAAAACAGGCCTATTCATCGGACTGTAATTGATGAGGGAGCCTCAACATGTATTATGTCGATATAGTGTTGGAGATCACTTGGTTCTCCTTCGCTAAATCAATCCCCGATGATTCTAAAGGCCTTTGATGGCCATGGGTTTCATCCTTTTGGCATTCTACAGGATTTGCCTATAGGGGTTGAAGGAAAAACCGTTAGTCTAGATGTGGAGGTGGCTGATGCCCCTCTAGATTACAACCTTATCTTGGGTCGAAGTTGGTCTTACGCTATGACAGCGGTCGTTTCATCGGTCTTTCGAGTAATAAAGTTTCCACATAATGGAAAGATCGTAACAATAGACTAGCTGGCTTACTTTTCATCTAACCCAGCCTCTTCGGAGAGTATTCAGCATGTCGGTAAAATGACTATCCCATATAAGGATGTTGGAGTAGGACTAGTTAAAGATGCCAGTTTACTAGGAACTTTTCCTTTTCCTCCAATCAACGCATCATCTTCATTTGGAACCATTCATATGATTACATCAGACACCATTGTTTATGATGATCTTTGGATCATTCCTTCTGAATCTGAGATAGACTCATTTGGTAATGCCATGCCTTTGAGTCCATATGAAATTGCCTATGAAGCCGTGCAGTCGTTTGTTGACCTGTGTTCAACCAAAAATGACTTAATGAATGTAGTCCGTGAGGAATCACTTTTCACAT
The DNA here is from genome assembly GCA_031772625.1 of Pinus tabuliformis. NCBI lineage: Eukaryota > Viridiplantae > Streptophyta > Pinopsida > Pinales > Pinaceae > Pinus > Pinus tabuliformis. The sequence continues at coordinate 677,582,323 of CM062809.1, read as the reverse complement.
CAACCTCGTATTTAATCACGTTTTCTGAACTTGTTCACTCTGACGAGCAAATTCGCAAAATCCCATGTGTAGATGATTTACCGTGGGAAGATCTCCATCACAGATCTTCGTTTTTACCTGAGAATGATCGTTTTGAAAATGATTTCTCATCAATTTTTACAACTGAATATGTCAAGGAACCTCAGAATCCAATGAAACATCCTGATTCGGAGTTAAATTTTGGAAACATCTCTCGAACTATTCCTATTGACATTTCGGTTAAGCCCAGAATTGTTGAGAACATTCATATAGGTGCCTCGTGTACAGATGACGAAATTCAAATATATAAGGCCCTATTTCAAGAATTCCACGACGTGTTTGCCTGGTCCTATGAGGAAATGCCAGGAATTGATCCCGCAATTGTTGTTCATGAGATCAAGACTTACCCAGACGATAAACCCGTTCGGCAACGTTTGCATCAGATTCACCCACGAAAAGCTGCTGCAATTAAAGCAGAAGTTGAAAAACTGTTGAAAGCAGGTTTCATTTATCCGATCCCGCTAACAGATTGGGTATCGAATATTGTTCTGGTTAACAAAAAGCAGGGAACAATAAGAATATGCATCAACTATAGGGACATTAATCGAGCCTGTCCAAAGGACAATTACCCAACTCCCTATATCGATCAAACCATTGATGATTGTGTCGGCAGCGAAATATTTTCCTTTATGGACAGTTTTTCCGGATACAATCAAATCAACATTCTACCTGCCAATCAACCAAAAACGGCTTTCATTTGTCCATGGGGGACATTTTCTTATTGCAAGTTACCTTTTGGGCTTAATAATGCTAGAGCAACTTTTCAAAGGGTGATGTCTTATGCGTTTCATGACATCAAGCACATTGTGCAACCCTATCTCGATGACTTGCCTGCTCATTCATTACATCGAGCTGATCACCTCGTCCATTTACGAGCAATCTTTATGAGGCGTAGGCATTATCGTATTCGGTTGAACCCACACAAATGTGTCTTCTGTATAGAAACATGTCGATTGCTGGGATTTGTAGTTTCGAAAGCCAGCATTCGCGTTGATCCCTCGAAGGTCGAAGCTATCATCAATTTGCCTCCTCCTTCAAGTCTTTGCCAACTCCAAAGTTTGCAGGGGAAAGCAAACTTTTTACGACGATTCATTCCTAACTACGCCGAGGTTACAAAGGGTTTTACCTGGTTGTTGAAACAGAACACTCCATTCTATTGGGATGAGATAGCTCAGAAATCTTTTGATGCACTCAAACACGCGTTGACCCATGCACCGTTGTTGCATCCTCCCAACTACAACCAGGATTACTTCTTGTATCTCGCCGCCTCTCATTCCACCATTAGGATGGTCTTAGTTCAGGAAGATGAATTCGGAACGGAACATGTGATATATTACCTTAGTCGAACGTTAAATCCAACTGAGCTAAAATACTCACATGTGGAGAAATTGGCATTGGCAGCCGTTCAAGCTATCCAACGTTTTCGTCACTACTTTTTACTACGTAAAACTACGGTAATTTCGGATTGCAACCCTATGATCTACATTTTGACCAAGCAATTGCTAGGGGTCAAGTACTCTAAATGGATCGTTATCCTGCAGGAGTTCAACTTGGAATTTGAGAAATCCAAGTCTAAGAAATCTTTAGTTTTTGCGGAGTTAATGTGTGACTTCCCGCATGCTGACATGGAAACTGTGGCGGAGGAGCCCATTGCAGACGAATCCTTCTTTCTAATCAGCACTTTAGATCCGTGGTATGGGGATATCATCGTTTATCTTCAGACCCAATCCGTTCGGCCAGAAATTTCACGATCGGAACATCGAAAGATTCGTTTCCAGTCCCAACAATTCAGGATTATTGGAGATACTCTTTATCGCCGTGGGGCAGATTCTGTTTTTTGATGTTGCTTAACTCACGAGGAAGCTGAAAGGGTTCTAAATGACTACCACTCTGGAGCGTGTGGCAGTCATATGTCTGGGTATGCCACAGCCCAAAAGATATTGCGTGCTGGCTACTTCTGGCCGTCTTTGTTTAAAGATTGTATTACGGCGGTCCGAAAATGCCACAACTGCCAGATTTTTGATCGAAAGATGCGTGCTCCACTTGCTCCTCTCCACCCTATAATTGCCATTGGTCCTTTTGCCAAATGGGGTATCGATTTTATTACATGTAACCCTCACTCGGCCAGGGGGCATGCGTATATCATCGTTGCAGTAGATTATTTTACTAAGTGGGCCGAGGCGATGCCTACATTCGAGGCAGACGGCAAGACAGCTGCAATTTTCGTGTTCAATCATATAATTGCCAGGTTTGGTGTCCCACAAGCGATAATCGCTGATCATGGGCGTCAGTTTCGAAACGTTATGATGACCGAACTTACAGGCTAGCTTGGTTTACGTCACGATAGTTCAACCCCTTATTATCCACAAGCGAATGGTCTAGTTGAATCCATCAACAAAGTTTTAGTTATCATGATCCGACGAATCATTGGGATTCATCGGTCGAATTGGCACAACATGCTATTTTCAGCGCTTTGGGCGTACCGAACTTCAGTAAAGACATCAACAGGGTTCAGTCCTTTCCAACTAGTCTATGGTTTGGAAGCTGTGTTACCCATTGAATGCGAAATCCTGTCACTGCAAATGGCCATCGAGTTACTTCCAGCCACTTCCGAAGAGGAAAAGCGTTTGTTATACTTGGCTCAATTAGATGAGAATCGACGTGATGCTGCATTGGCGATCGAGACTCACGCAAAACGTATGAAAGCCCAGTATGATCGAAATGTGACCCCTCGAAATTTTTCGGAAGGAGATCTAGTCTTAGTTTATGATCAAGCTAATGATAAATTAGGCGGTGGAAATTTCATTCCTATGTGGCATGGTCCCTATGTTGTCAAGCGAAAGCTAGCAAAAAGGGGCCTATGAATTGGTAGACTTTGACGGGGACTCTTTGGGTAAACCCATAAATGGTCTTTACTTGAAGAGGTATTATGCTTAAAAGAATGGGTATGGAGATTTTTAGTTAGGATAGTTTTTTTCTTTCTAGCTGGTGTGTTTTAGTTTAAACAGTGTGCTTAGCTTAGAGAGTGTTTTTTCGTAATTATTCATGCTTATCTTGGTTTTACTCTTGATATTGCAGATGTCGATGCCTCTCCAAACATACATTGGTTTTGCTGATGTTGCTTGTCGTAATACACGGAACATCTCTTCCGCAGCTTGGGTTATCTATTCACCCTCTAACGAGTTAGTATCTATGCATGGGGTAAGCCTCGGTCAAACAACGAACAACATTGCCAAGTATAGTGCAGTGATTGAGTTATTATCTGAATCTATTTCATTTGGGATTCGGAGTTTGATAGTGAGGTTAGATTCTGAACTCATTCTATTACAGCTTAATAGAGTGTATGCCATTAGAAATCCAGTGTTATTAAGATTATTTTTGAGAGTGCGTCTCTTGGAACGTGAATTTGATTACATTGAATATCAGCATATTCCAAGATCTTTAAATACATTAGCAGATGCAATTGCTTCTCAAATGTTAAATAGACATTTGCAATAATCAGGCATGTAAATTTAAAACCATTCCATAACATGATTTACAAGATAAGCTGGTAATAGTGATATATATATAGGAGTGTGTCAAAAAATACATCGTCCTCGATCATAGGTTGAAAAACACCTTATGATCGACAAAAATGATAAGTACAAAAAACAAAAATGTCACATGTGCCCACAATAGGCAATCATCCTATCACTGGTGATGATCTCTATAAGAAACCACTGCCCGGGCCACCTTGCAAAGGAACCTCCTAAAAGGTCTCGGGACTCCAATCACATAGCATTGAAGTCGACGAGGAATGTCATCTATAGTGGTCTCGGGAATATCTCCTATCAAACGCTCGAGATGACCCTCCAACTCGGCCAAAACCTCTACTGATTCGTCCTCTGGGGCTGGCACAGGTGCAACTGGTTGCTTCCTATCGAAATGCAGGAGAGTGGCTGGTCACTGTGGACCCACATCTGCATTTGAAACTTTTGCTATCAGTTTTGAGACGATGGAAAAAAAAAAAAAAAAAAAATAGGAAAAATGTTGAAAAGGATTTTACCTGAGTCATCCCACTACTCTCCTGGTGGAAGAGCCATGTCTGGGTCACCACGAAAATCTATCCCAGTGTAAGGGAAGTCCTGAATAGAAAAGACCTAGTTTTCCAGCCATTGGAAATACTCAGGTTTGAATCGAGCAACCTCTTTCCTCTCGTCCGGGTGACGGGCCATGACTGCGACCCATCGCATCAGTTTGGGCTCTCGAGGAAGCCCAGCTCCAACAGTAAGGTGCTGCAGGATCAGCATAGGAACCCTCTCCAGGCCAAAACTCACGACCAAAGCCCCATAACCAAAGGTCTTTAGTCGTCCGTTCTTGGCCCTGGTCAGTTGGCCTTTCACATTGGCCAGCACAGCATCGCACCAGTTGAAGATGGTGCCTCGAAAGCAATCAACTGCCATACGCATCTAGGATCCGGTGGAAATATGTAATGCGATAGCTCCGCAAAGTCTGGTGACAGTAAATGCAATCACCATGAGTTCAGGATGAGATATGGTCTTTATGTCTATCCCTTTGTCTCTAGCCTGGCTGTTGCAGTACTCTAGCCGGAGGCTATCGACAAACTGGCCACCTGGCCTAGTCCCGTGCAGAGTCAAGTCTTCGCCTCTCTTAGGCAAACTAGTCAAGAAATAAATGTCCGCCGGCTCTATTTCGAGCTGGTGGCCGCCAATGAAGAAGCATTAGTCCTGTATGCTCCATCTGTCAACCAGCCACTGTAAGAAATCCACCTGAGCCCTCATGCTAGGAATGGCCCAGAATTTGTACAAGCCGCATGGCCTCAAAGCATCAAGTGAAGGCTGATGATTCCATGCGGCAGCATCTACGTCCTCATGCTCTTGTTCATGCCAATCTAGCATGATGTACTCTCTGCATCAAATATAAAGACAAATTAAAATGCTAGAAAATATTTTGTGTGGTCCATTTTTGAGAATTTTTGGGTTAAAAACCCTTGCGGTGGGGACCGCACCCTCCAGGTTAGACACAGTGCGTGGGACCGCACTTTGTCTACACGGAAGGTGCGGACCCCGAGCTTTTTCCCAATGGAGAAAAAGTCGGGGTCCGCAGGCCTGCAATGGTAAACCTGCGGGCCCCCGCGCGCGGGTTTTGCGCCTAAAAACCGTCCCAAAAATGAAATAAAGGACTAAAACAAAAAATTAAACGGTTAAAAATGAAGAGTAGGATGATGTGGATTACCTGGAGAAGACGGCGTTCGATTCTGACAGTTGGATTTCCCGCAATCTTCACGAGAAGTTTTCTGAGCAAAAGCACTATTTTCTCACCCAAACTCAAACAGTAAAAATGAATTGACAAAGGCCCTTTTTATAAGTTTTTTGAGTAAATAAATTGCAAATTTGTTTATGTTTCACTTTGAAAAGGTATTTTGCGACATTTTTATCCATTTCAAACAGGTATGAGTAATGTTTGTGTTTTTGTGCAGAATAAAGGATTATTCAGGCGAAATCTATCATTTTCGACGAAAAAACATGTAGAGTCATCTTTAAGCTCTTTTCTGACTCCTAAAACATGAAAAGATTGCCGAGTGTTTCTTTTAAACTCGTTAAAACGGAATTAAAAGACAGTCTACTTACAGCTCTTTTCTGACCGTAAAAACATGAAAAGATTGCCGGATTTTTGTCGTTTCAAATTCGATATTGGTTATAAAACGACGTGTCATTGATCGCTTTTTTACTTTTTTCGGGTCAAGGGCACTAATAACGAAAAGTACTCCTTGGTCGTAAAAGATCAAGCGGTTCTCTCAAGTATTATTTTATGCTTTTTTGGGATTGGGAGACACAAATTTACGAAAAAGGTCAACCCTGGAGTCTTCTTAAGTTTTTTCAGACTCTCTAAAATTGAAAAACGCTGAGTTTCTCCTATACTGGACTCGTTAAAATTTCACAGTAAAGGACCTGTTCAATTACAAACAGGAACGAACCACTCCTTCTTAGGGTTCAAATTTAAACTAAGTTGGACTCATCTGAAGGATGAGCTTATAATCAAGCAAATGTTATCCTCCTCAAGCTTGTCAAAAATAAAGAGGTACTTGCCAGAAATGGTGGGGGAAAAGAGAGAAAAATGAGTCTATTTGTCATACTTTGTAACCACTCTTGAACATGACACTTTCATTCACCTGGGTTGGGAAATCCTTTGCCTAACAGTTGATCAAACCACATTGAAAGTCTTCAGCCGGTTTCTGGGTATTAACTTTGGGTCAATTGTCACCAAACCATCTGTCGTGTCGTTATGTGTTCAAGAGGTCACTGCCAATAAGCCATTCATCTGCAAAATATCTGTCATCCATCTTAACAATCCCCGAGTCAGTCCTTGCAACTAAAGTTCTTCAACTTGATCTATGATTTCATGTTATGGGCTTGCCTATGACAGATCACTTTCTATCGACATCAGCACATTATCTAGAAACATGATCTAGAAATCGTCAATACCTTGAGATCTGCATGCCTCAATGGCAGGTTTCTCGCCTTTGACGACAGTTTGCATCATTGACTTTCGATCAAAGGATTCCGTGACATGTTCGACATCAACACATTTATTCACATCTCATGGATTGTACTGGGTACTTTGAGAGCCATTGACATCACTGGTGGTTTCTCTCACACTTGTTAACAGTTTACATCATTGAGTGGTAATCAAGTGGTTTCTACCATGTTCGACATCAACACATTTATTCGCATGGATAGAATCGTACTATTTCGGGAAGTAGAAATGAAGACCCTGGATCTAGTTTCCACAATCCAGGCTGCGAGGAATTTTGTATTCATTATATAATGGACTATTCATAAATAGATGGCTGCTTCCATACTGTGTCCACATGAGTCTATACTTGTGATGTTTTACAAGATCATTCCTATATTAGAGCAGTAGTTAGATTTCCAGTCAGTTTTGATCTGAGTATGGGAATGCCTACCTTAGCGATGATATGATCTCATATATATATCTTGCATTGAATGTTTTTACAGGTTCCGACCGGGCTCTCCACAAGATGATCCTCGAAATGATAAAGTACTTCACTCTTCCTATATGATAAATGAAATCGTCATCTACTACAGACTTCGCACTTTAGGGGGAAATTTGTTACACAAAAATATCGTCACCATGATCAAGGATAATTTTAGGGGCGAATGTTCGCCCTTTGGCGAAATTAAGGGGTTTTAAATTTTTAGTGGGCAAATATTTTGTATCATAGTACATTTTTACAAATCACCTCAAATAGCCCACCTTATTTTAAGGGAGAGGGTAAAAAAGGTAAATTTAGCCCTTGAAATTAGGACTTACAACCTTCCATTCGCCCATTTTCAAGAATAGGTTTTATTTAAGTGAATCCTATGGGCCAAATACCATATTTATAAAAGAGGTATGGTAAATTAATAAAAATATAAATAAATGAGAGGTATGGTAAATTAATAAAAATATAAATAAATGAGAGGTATGGTAAATAAATAAAACATTTTTTATATTTACTCCATAAGTCACCTTATATACATGTAAGGGTGTAAACAAATAAAAATATAAGTAAAGTGGAGGTATGGTAAATAAATAAAACGTATTTTTATACTTACTCAAAAGGTATGGTAAATAAATAAAAATATAAATAAACTAGACGTATCGTAAATAAATAAAACCTCTTTTTATATTTAGTCCATAACCCTCGTTCTATTTATGAAGGCTCAAGAAAGAGGTTTTATTTAAGTGAATCCTATGGGCCAAATACCATATTCATAAAAGAGGTATGGTAAATTAATAAAAATATAAATAAACTAGAGGTATGGTAAACAAATAAAACATTTTTTTATATTTACTCCATAAGTCACCTTATATTTACGAACACTCAAAAAATGGGTTATATTTAGGTGAAACCTATGGCCAAAATACTATGGGACAAATACCATGGACTAGATTGTTATTAATACCATGCAAAAAACAATTATTAACGCTAATATTAGAATTAATAAAAATAAAAATGGCACATGGTATTGACCCATCGTATTCACCAAAAGGGCACATGGTATTGACCCATCGTATTCACCTGGAATGTAGCCTATTTAAATGGGGGAATTAAACCAACATGTAGCCTATGCTAAGATTCACTAGGACTTTACAAAGTTTTATTATTTAGTGAAAGACTCGCCAAGGTCTTACAAGACTTTATAATTGAGTAAAATATTCGCCATGCCTGGTGAGAGATTCGCCAAACAATTATATATACATATTATATTATTGATAAAATCGCCTTCCATTTTTCCTATATACCATGGAGATTCGCCCATTTATTATATTTATAAATTTAGGGGGCGTTCTTAAAATTTTCCCTGACCATGATTATTGGCAGTCAGTATGGGTCTATCATCACTTGTACTGTCCTCCTAAGCAAGTCTCAGACCTCAACTCTTCAAATCAAGCTTTGGAAATGAGAGAAAGACATTAAAAATCAATGTAACTCTGGTTTCGCACTTTCTCTCATGGTCACCTACGGTCCCGCACCTTCTGTGTACAAAAACTGCGGACCTGCCCTCTCTGTCCCTAATGGTGTAGGTGCGAACCCCTGTGAAAGTCAAAAGGCACAAGTTTTATCTTAAAAAACTCACTTTGGGTTAATTCTAGAGGTTTCTAGAAGGAATTTTGACGTGGATTGTTCGCTCTAAGGTGGTTCATGCATCCCAAAAGAGAAGGAGCTAATCCCTTGATGAGAGGAGCTATCCCTTTGAAGGAGGGCTTTATCCCTTTGAAGGAGGACCTAGTAACCTCCCTCCATTGCACTATAAATACAGGCATTGGGCTGGTTGCTGAGGAGGTTAGAAGCTAAACATTTTTGAGGGTAAATGCTGGTGAAATCAAGACTTCCTAGTTAAGCCTAAGAGGAGAGATCACATACCTTTTTAGTTTCATTGGGGAGTGAGTGAAGCTTGTCAAAGTAGAGGAGAATTCTTGTTAGACCCTGGGAGGAGCTTGTACAGCATCAAGGCAAAGGTTGTAAAGTTCTTCTTCTTTTGGATTAATACAATCAAACTCATTTTTCTCAACAAGTATCTTATGTTATTTGTTTCATGGACTCCTTGACTTTCATGTTAAATATGTTTTATGCAATTGGCTTTTCAGGTGCTATTTAATTTGTTTGCCTTGTTTGTGTTTGCAGATTCGCGAAAAGGAGCTCATTTGGATCAAAGGATCGAGGGCATCCACAAGCTTGCGTTGGACCAAAGGTAGGCCCTAAAAACACTTGTTTGCCATTGTTTATCAAAGCATATTTAGAGAAAGATAGTGTCTGGTTGGTTTGCTTGTCATTAGGTCTTCTTTAGATTCTAGGAAGGTCTATCTTGTCCGCAAGATCGACTTATTCCGTGTGATAGTTAGTCTTTTTCTTTTGGTCTTTTGTGATTTGTTATGCTTGATTTGCAGTTTTTTTAATGTCTAATGCAAGGCCTTTCCCCTTTGTTTGTGATGTCGTATTGTTATTGATTTTCATGGTTTTCTTCTTGTTTTTTTCTTGTCTTTCCTTTTATATTTTGATTCTTGAGAATTGGTTTGGGAAAGAGGAAACTTAATGGAGTTTGGGGAGAGTTGTGTGGTACCCAAAAGGTGATGTAAGCACTGAAAGAAGGTGGTGTTGTGTATAGGTGGTACTATGTAAATGTTATACATGGGGTACTAGTGTACATGTGGTATTATGTGAATGTCGTACATGTTGTGTTGTGTACATGTGATTCTACATATGTGAATTGTGTAGTCATGGCATCATGACATGTGTATTCATTGTTTTTTAATATGTGTACGTATGTGTATTGTGTTATACACTAAATGTAGGTGTATGTATGTGTTATGTTGTACACTGGGCGTGGGTGTAAGAGTTGTATGGCAGATGTAGGTGCATATATTGCATGGTGTTGTATGTCGTGTGTGGTTGGATGTGTGTGAGGCACACTATGTGTATGTGCACATGGTTGAAGAGAAGACATTGTGTTTTTTCAGGTATGGAAACCGATCCGAAGTACATACGGAATAAGGACAAAGATAGAAATTAAGGATTGATTAAAGGATAAGTATCAATATTTTATTTCAATTTTATTATGCATGTGATTTATGATTTCGATCTATGATGGTTGTCTTTTAAGCTAACATGATGTGATATGTTTATACATGATGATTTGGTCAAAGATGCTAGTTTGACTTGTTGTGACAGGAAGTGAACAGAATTACAAGTGTGCCTTGTTGACGGGCCACCAATGAGGTATGATTTGAAGTTATTTCAATTTATTTTGAATCATAGCTTCAACACCACAAACCAGCCTGAAATGTGTCTATCCAGTTAGCTTCTTACAAGTTGTTTTGTAAGCCCATAGCACCGTGGGTACGTGCACATCCCAGTCATTTCTTTGTGCATTGCAGACCTTCATCAGCACACTCTCCAGTATCTTATTAAATGCTTCTACCGTTCCATTAGTCTGCGGGTGATATGGCGTACTTTTCTGATCGTAAACCTGAAACTTCTCCATTAACATGCTGATCATTTCATTAAGAAAATGAGTGTCACAATCGCTCATAAAATTTTTTAGACAACCAAACCTCATCAGCATGTACTCAAAGATGAATTTTGCTATGCTGTGCTTGTATAGTCCTTCACAGGTTGCGCCTCTGCCCATCTGGTTAAATACTCAGTTGCAGTGATGATGTACAGCACACCCATCTTCTTTCCTTGAGGCTAAATTGGTCCTTGAAATTCAATCACCCACTTCTTGAATGGTTGTAACGATATCTGCGGATTCAATGATAGCTCATCCCTCTGCGATGGTCTGCCAGTCCTTTGACATGCATTGCATGCCCTACAATATGCTTTTGAATCCTTATGCAGTGTCGACCACCACAACCCAGTGCATAGAATCTTTTGGATTGTTGCTTTTCACGCATAATGTCCTCCTACGACTCCTCCATGAGCTTCAGTGAGGATGTTGTTTCGTTCAAATTCTGGCACATAACGTCGTAGTATTTCATCTGATCCCATTTTATACAAGTGCCCTGCAATGACAAAAAAGTCTGCCGCACACACCACCAATTCCTTCTTTTGTTGGATAGTATATCCTTCTGGAGTCATTCCCGTCATTAGGAAATGTATAGTATCTTCAAAGTGGATGTCCGTGACACACACCGCAAAGAGCTGCACGTTAGGTAGTCCTTCCTCCAAATTAGTAGGCTCCTCTCCTGATTCAATGCGCAATAGACGATCCGGCCTGACATTCAATCGTCCTGGTTTCGCAATAACCTCAAAATTATATTCCTAAAATAGCAACAACCATCCACATATCTCCCCCCCAACACAACCTTGTTTACCAAGTACTTCAATGCAGAATGGTTTGTAAATATCTTAAAGTTTCCACCTAGCAAGTAGTGCTTGAACTTCTGGAGAGCATATACCATAGCCAGACCTTCGCGCTTTGTCATTAAATAATTCTTCTCAGCTTTAGATAGCTTCCTACTTGCGAACACTATAGGATGATCCAATTCTCTCTCACTGACCTGTGTCAGTACTGCTCCCAGCGCAATACATGACGCATCCACATGCACATGAAATTCCTTCTTCCAATCTGGGAAGACTAGGATCAGCGCAGTGACCATTTTCTCTTTTAACACATCCAAGCTCCTCTGACATTCCTCATTCCAGTAGAATGTAGCATCCTTTTTTAACAGTTTCTCCATTGGCACAGTAATATCGACATAGCTTTTGATGAACTTTCTATATTACCCTGTATGCCCCAATGTTGCGCACACCTGTTTCACACTTCTTGGTGCCTCCAAATTGATTATAACCGTGATCTTCATAGAGTCTACCATCAAGCCCCATCTGCATACCATGTGACTCAGAAAGATCCCAAAAAGGACGCAGAACAAAAATTTCTTCAGATTGAGTGCGATCTAGTACCTCCGGCATGTATCCAGCATCAAGCACAGACTTGCTACATGGTGCTTTACCAGGCCAAACATTGTCCAATCATCAAAATATACCTCCAGAAATTTGTGAATGAAATCTTTGAACGCTGCGATGACTACGCATGGGAATATCATCGACGCATTCTTCAGCCCAAAAGGCATCAATGTATACTAGAAGCATCCCCATTCAGTTGTGAAGGTAGTCTTACTTCTATCCTCTGGTGCAATATTAATCTAATGGTACCCTGCAAACCCATCAGTAAACGAATATGCTTCCTGACTGCCAACATTATCCAATACCTCATCAGTGAACAGAGTTGGGAAAGGATCATGCACACAAGCATCATTCAACTTCTTGAGATCTACGCATATCCGTATCTCATCCTTATGTTTCTTGTCCTAAACTACCATGGGGCTTACCCAATCAGACTCTTCTACTGGTTCAATAATGTCTGCTACAAGAATTTTATCCAACTCCAAGCGGACCCTTTCTTTATACTTCAATTTGAGGTGGTAAGGCCTTTGCTTAACTGGATTCGCGTCTGGTTTTAGAGTGATCTTCATGACACCCAAGTCCCCTATTATCCCTTTCAAATCTGAAAACTTTGTAGGGAACAGATCTTGATATTCGTGGAGCAATTCGGTGACCTTATCTACTGTTGCGTCATCCCAGTTGTTATCACTGAAAATTCTGTTGCCAAAAAATTTCTAGCCTAGCTTAAAGACAGGGTGTTTTCGCAGCGCCTGAATTCTCTTTAAGCAGTTTCGCAGCGCTACATGTTTAGGTGTTTTCGTAGCGTGCTACGAAATTGGGGATTGGCTCGAGCTTTTAGCAGAAGATTCATATACTAAATTTTGATGATAAGACTCTTACCCGAATGGTGCTTACTACTATTGACACTGCAGTGTTTAGAGCCACACCAGAGCCTTTTGGTTCATCACAAACAGTTGTTCAGTTGCAGCTCATTAAGATTAATCTTCAAGAGAAATCCAGATCCTTTGCTTCTCCCTGCACCGAAAAGATGATTTGAGTGGATTGATTGTGTATAAAGCTGATAGTTAAATTGAAGTATACTTGTATTGGTTTAATGTTCTCATTAGCAGTTGCAAAACAGTGTCTGATGGTTTAGTGGCCAATCTTCTGGGTAAATCAAATAAGAGTTTGTGCAGTCTTCAGTAGATTATTCCCTTCTGTTGGGTGATAATGATATAAGAGGGGAGTCTCATATTAAAGAAGCGACTGGTGAAGAAGCAGATGCTCTCAGAGGAAGACTCATTCGTAGGCTTACATCTGTCATTGTGCACCATGTACCAACATTTTGGAGATTAGCTCTTTCGATATTCAATGGGAAGTTTGCTAAGGTAGGTTCAACAAATGGCGCTCCTGGTTCAGTGAAACATGAAGAGACTGCTAGACAAAACTCCTTTGAAGACGGCCTTGGTAACGTAAAGGATTCAAATCATTCCTTGGAGGAAGTTGCTGGAATGGTACAGGACATTATATCTGTTTGTGAAACTAAGGGAAGGACTGCGCACCCTTGAATGCAGTACAAACATTGTTTGCATTACGAACCGAAGTTATGGAGGTGTTCATATTGAGGCTCTGCTCTTGGATGAAAATGATTACATCAGATATTGTCAATAATGAATATTGGGTGCCAGTATCTATTCTTGAACGCAGTGGATCACCGTTTGCTATTTCTTCTTTGCCTCTATCCTTTGGTGAAATGCTGGTCTCTGCAATGGATGAAATTAGTAAATACCCGGCCTGTTGCATCTGATGTATCTTGTCCACTTAGCTTGAGAACACCATCAGACTGTTTTTGGAGTTGGAGCCCGAGTCAAATCCAGTTTGGCATTATCTTAATATTCAGAACCACAGAATTCGTGGCCTCTTGGAAGGCTGCGCATTTGATCATGAGGCGCGTATGGATGCTCTATATTGCCATGTCCGTGAACTAGCATGGAGAATGCGCATAAACTGTTTGACAATATCAGCATTAGAATTTTCTCTTATGGAATGCAGTGATTAAATGCCAAGTGTCAAGTGGTTTTTATAAGGATTTGATTGCCACAAGGCCGCCATGATTAGTGACACCGGGATAGAGATGTGGCACAAGGGCTGGAATTAGGTTAACTGGTGTTGTTAAAAGATGAGTGCGCATTGAATAAAAACAAAAGAAGGAAGGCCTGAAACGTGCTGGAGCAACGAGACCTCAAAGCTGGACTCCATCCTTTATAGCACCGATTTGTTTTCTGATACTTTCGTCGACAATCTGGAGTTAGATTACAAGCATCATATGAGTGGAAAGGGAAATGGTGTGCTTATATACAAGTTTTATGCTGTGGTTGTGCGCGTCGACAACATTGGAGGACGACTTTTTTATTGTTTGGTACAACATGCTTAAGGACAAACAAGAAGTTTCGGCCCAGACAATTTGAGTATCATCCATCTGATGCTAGTTTGATGGTCTTCGGGACTTTGGATGGAGAAGCGGGAGAAGGGGCATGTCATAGTTCAGCAGAGTCTCGAGGAACTTGTCGAGGATATGACCAAATTTCAGGACTTTGTGCATTGGCCCTCATACCGGCGCCCCCCTGCATTACAAAGTGCTTCCTTTCCATAGAGTTATCAAAGGTTTTATAATACAAGGTGGAGACATTTCAGTTCAAAATGGTACAGGGGGTGAATCAATATATGGATTAAAGTTTGATGATGAAAACGTTCAACTGAAACATGAGTGCAGAGGAATGTTGTCAATGGCAAACTCCGGACCTAATACAAATGTCTCTCAATTTTTCATCACAACAACAAGGACTTCCCATCTGGATGGAAAGCGTGTTGTCTTTGGGAAGGTAATTAAAGGCATGGGAGTTGTGCGTGGCAATGAGCATACTCCCACAAAAAGTAGTGACCACCCTTCTCTAGATGTGGTAATTTCAGATTGTGGGGAGATCCCAGAAGGATCAGATGATGGAATAGCTAATTTCTTCAAAGATGGAGACTTGTATCCAGACTGGCCAGTTGATCTTAATGAGAAATCTGCAGAAATTTCATGGTGGATGAATGCAATAGATTCTGCGAAATGTTTTGGGAATGAAAATTACAAGAAAGGGGATTATAAGATGGCTTTAAGAAAATACAGAAAGGCATTGCGCTATCTTGACATTTGCTGGGAGAAAGAAGGCCGTAATGAAGTTGATATAAATGATGAAGTGCACTACCTGATTCGAGATCTGGTGATGCATATGCATGAACAGGAGCAAGACCTAAAGAATAACATTATTGGTTTTCTTACCAACATATCGGTCCCTGGAGCAGCAGTGACTGTTTGAACCAATAGAATGACATATGAATAAAGTTGCATCACCAAAGGTTGAACGGATCACTGTATAGGTCCTTCTATTGTTTCTGTTTGTTGCTTGTCGTTAGAATTCATGTTGGGTTTTCATTAGGGGTTGTTTGGAGGACACTGACATAAATACAGTCATCAATTACAACTACAGGATACCAATCATATTCATAAGCAGAGCTATGATTTTATGATGTTCGATATTCTTTAAAATGATGATGATGATGAATCAATGATAATGCGGCAGTACATGACATCATTACAACACCCATACTACAACTGCAATGAAATTAAGTGAAAGTTATGTTTTGCAAGAACCTGTACCAGCCCCAGTGTTATGCAGAATATAGTAATGTTGTAAAGAGGTTCAGTAATGAAGACTGTGAAGTGGAGCGAGCCCTGGTTTTGTAGGCCTGGGGAAGTAGATCAAGATAAGAAAATCAGAGTGTTACCTTCCTCAAGCCACATTCTAGGATGTGTTTCAAGGTCCACGTTCTTCATAGTAGCATTGATATTGAACAAGTAACAAGAGAAACTACAGGTCAATTTGTTTTCTTTCTATTGAAAGTTGCAGCTTTAGAGGTGGTACGAAGGACTTTTGAAGCAAAATTTCCAGTAGTATGGAGGGGTATACAAGGACTTGGGTTGCTTAAATGCCCACCTTTTAGTTGGTTGCAGAGGTGGACTCCATTCAGACTTCTTGCTAAGAGCACACAGAGATTCTCAAGCAAATCATTTACCAACTACAGATTCATTTGCTACGGAACAAATAGAGGTTGTTAACAGCAGTTTCGTAGCGCGCTACGAAACTGCTGTAGGTGATGTTTTCAATACAGAATAAACAGTTTGACCGGGAATATTAGAAGAGAGACACCTGTACATTAATACATCCTACACAGCCTACAGCTCATCTGGAGACATGGTATTTGGTAGCAGCGTTCAATAATATGAGTTATTAAAGTTTGGGAACATGCTGCTACATTTTCGGAGAATGTTGGGAGACAGAGACCGTAAAAATAGAGCACATCTCTTGGTCAATTAATGAGCCATCCACGCAAATAGAATCCAAAGCTAGTTCGTTCAGTGTACTTTCCTTCAAGATACCTCAACCCAAGCAGCAAAAGGACATGTGTCAAGAGCCAGAAAAGCATCATGCTACGAGGAGCAAAGATTTTGGATTTTGATTAAATGAAAACCATTTGTAATTTCAGTTTAGCCATTATGTAATTAATAAATTAGTTATGCACTAGATAGGGATAGTCAATAGCCACCTTCGAGGCTCCCCTCATGATGTAGGTGGAAGCTCGAGGTGGTTAAGCTTGTTTGCCTATATATGGATCAATCTTGGATATAGAAAGGGTTGGAGATTTTATACAAAAACAGAGTTTATTTGGGCCAATGTAAAGACTTATTACAGTAATAGTAAAACAGCTGTTGTTTCTTCTCAAGATTCTCGATGGATTATATTGTTCAAATGTGATGGTGGTTTATTCTCTTAATGTTCTTTTACAGCCTTGTTATAGCACAATCACTCAGAATTCATATCTTATGCTCTGACTTCCTGTGTGTTTGGCAAGCTGTGGTTTTTGTGAAGTATGTTTGAACATTTAATGCAAAGAGCCTTGACTTCCATGAAATGACTGTGATTTTGTTTACTAAATGTGTGAGACTCCATAGCCCAATGAAGACCCATTTGATATGTGTCCAACCAGCTTAAAAAATTCATCTACTGTTTAAAGAGATTAGCCATCTTTTCTTGTCCTTAATGCATATCAAAAATCTGTGAGAGAGCCCTCTCCGACTAAGGAGGCTAACCTTAGTCTAAAGCCTGGTCTGAAACAGTTACATGAAATCTTGCTTGGTTGCAGCCCTTAGTACTGATTTTGTGATAACACCAGTAGTCCCCAATCTTTACAAACTTTGGCTCTACCTCCGTGCCAATGTTCACGTGTCTAGTTTTGAGCGACTCGATGATGTCTAGATTCTCTAGTTACGGTCCTTCAACTTCACGGTGACTTCAGTCTCCGGAATATTAATCTTCCTTGGGTCTTTTTCTTCTTCTTCTGTTGTCAGATTGTAGCACTCCAGCGCATGGCTCAGTTGGGTAGTCCAATCATGTTGAATCAAATCTACAGGATCCTACGGTTTCCTAAAGATCACCGCCTTAAACTCCTGTAATGCTTCATCAATACTTTCAAACCCATCCTCAAAATTAAACGTCATCAAAAATCCTTGGCGGAAAACATCCCGTTCTTCAGTACCATGGCGAAGCTCTATCTCCAAGTACCAATTCATTGGTATAACATCCAAGGTATGACAAAACATATGTACCCACTCCGGCTGAGGCTCCACTCCATACACTTTAGTCCATTTGGCCAAATGGTCACGTGGGTCATTCCTCCCATCATATTTTTCTGTTAGCCACACTTGTGGGTGACCAAACTACACTCTCATCATTTTTTTGTACACACACGAATCATCAAAATTGTTCTTGTGCGTGCCCCACCATCTTGTAGGTGTAACATGCAGTGCCCAATCCAAGGCTTGGAAGCAATTCTTATCTGGAACTTGTCTTTCGAATGCATCCAAAAAGTGATCGACATCAATTAAACCATCATAGTAGGGAATATTCCTTACCTCTGACGATACCTAGCACAACAACTTGGTCATCATATTACAACACAGCGTAGACGCTTCATGCAATTGATTCTTCTAATTCTCCAACTCTTCATTTGAATCTGCGATGTAGGAACTTTCACGATAGCATGGAATACACCCATCTACTGTCGGATTCACGCAATCCTGATCTCCCACCATTATCTTGTAAATATGGTCCAAATTGTCATCACTTTCATAATCGCGGACAGGTTCAATATAGCGTGGTCCTTCTGCGGGGTCTAAGGGCACCACTACGCGGAGCGATTTCTTCTTAAATATCATATTCTTCTTCTTCAAATTGATTACCCCATTCATGTCGGTGGCCCAATCGATCCCAAGGAGCGTAGGGTAGGGATTGTTGTCATCTACAATCTCTATTACTTCAAAATCAGCTAGTGCACTTGCGCCCTCAATATCAATCGTTACTCCCTGCAATCTTCCCATGGGGATGATTTTCTGCTAATTCACCGTCCTTAACAAAATCAAAGACCACTGTAGCGCAGTTCTCCCCATCCTTTCCCATGTTTTCTTAGGAAAAACATTTGTGTCCCACCCCAAATCTAGAATAACTTGATCCATCTCATATTCTCCTATCTGCACAGTGAGCCTCATCTCACACCCCGTTCTCGCCTTATGCCTGCCAATCTTCCTGACTACGCATGGTTTGTTAGTAGTGTTTTCCTTCCTAGCTCACATATTGATCAGCTCCTGCAATCCCTTCAGAGCCTTGCTATCGTACAGCAGCTTCATATAAGTTTCTAAGAAAGTATTAATCATGGACGGGTCCATTTCTTCAGTTGGCTTCTCCTGACTTCCTAAGGTAGAGGCCTCAGTGAATATTTTCTTCGCTTCCATAAACGTTTCCCTTGCGCCTTCTAGATCAAACCCAGTCTCTTTTTTTGGCGCTTTGTGGACCCACTCACCTTCTTTAGGCTGCTTCCCCTTATCTTGACCAATTGTTGCTCCACTCCACAGCATAATATTTACCTTAGGATCTTCCTCGCGAGGCTCAGCCCTCATCATCTGTAGGTTCTGAGTCATTTGTTGAGGTTGTGCCCCCTTTTCGTGTATCTTAGCTAATAATATAGGGAAATCCTTCATCACATGGTCAAACTGAGTACAATAGCGGCATGACAGATGCGTCGGATTCTGGCAGTCTTGCACATAGTGTCCTGGTCCCCCACAAATGTAACAAATGACCTGCCCCCAACCTCTGCCAAATCCTCCTCCACCTTGGCCTCGTCCGCACCCCTAATACTCACCTCGTGCTCCCCCAGTGCCTTGGTCCAGAGGTTGAGTTTCTGCCTGCACCCTATATACAGGTGTTCTATCCATCATTAATTTGTAATTATGGCAATTGCACTCATCATGACCCATCGATTAACAAAAGTTGCAGAAGAGATGTTGCGGTGTCTGTATGAATTTCTGCAATAAATGGAAATTGTCTGTCGCATGTTTTCTAGCTACCTGACAGATAGCACACCATAGTGTGGGTCCTGTACTTGGCCCTGCTGGAGCTTCCGGCCTCATTGGCATTGGTCCCCCTGTTGCAACATAATTTTCGAAAACTGGACAATGATCTTTATCATGCCCTTGGCTTTTTCACTTCAGGCACCAAACTTCTTCGTGCACCTTGGGTCGAGTTGTTCTATCTTTCTTTAGACTACATTTCTAGGCGAAGGTTCTGCAACTGCACATGAATCTGCTAAACCCCCTGGATTAGCATCTTGCAATGATGTCTCATGCAATCTCATTGCAATTTTCAGGGTTTCCGCCTGGGTCCTAATCTTTTGTTATGATAGCGCAACCCTTAGATTGGGCAGGAACAAAGCCACAAAGCATTCACAGTGCTTCCCATCAACCAAATTCATGTTAGCCTCGCGGATTGTACACTTCAATCTCTGATCCAGATCCCAAGGTGTCGCACCAGGCTTCATCATGATCTCTTTGAATCCCACAATGGATTGCGCTTCAGAATTAGGTCTATTGAGTTCCTTATTCAGCGCAGTCTGGATATCTGTCAATGTGGACGTTAGGTTATCAGTGCAGTACTTAATGTACCACATTAGCGCGTGATCCTGCAAAGCACTAACCAATGTTTCTTTCTTCATTTGATCATCCGTGATACCCTGAGCTTCCCATACAACCTTCGCGACGAACCAAAACTGGTTTGGATCTTCATTTCCCATGCCCTTGAACACATGTAGCTTTACTGAGTTTGCCATATTGAATGGTGGTAGAGGTGGTGGTGGTGTAGATGAAGGTGTATGCAGTGGAGGTGAAGATGGAGGTGGTGTGGGTGGATGGGGTATTCATGGGAACCCTTGCTTTATCAACTGAACAGCGCTCTGCGGAGATGCCTGTGCTGCTTCCTCATCATCACTCAGAGGAGGTTCAATTAGTGGGCTATATTCACGCCCTGTTTTCCCCTTGTTCCTAAATTTCCTTCCATTTCGCATAGCCCCAAACATCAAGGTAGTTTCATAACCTGATTTTCACACAAGAGCATCTTAATCCAGGTATTTAACGATTTTAAATACTTACCTCGCAGCCCCTTGAAGAAGCGGCACTCTGCTTTGCTGTAACTGACCGAGGTATCGACTGCGAACTATGTCATGAACCCTCCTATGATACGATTGAGCCAATGATCGACAACACGTGTGATCTTATCTTTAGAGGCTTCTAATCTCTGCACTAACTCCGAGGTCTAGACTATTGGACCGTCAAGCCTCCACCTTCCTTGTCCATTTGCCAATTTCGTAATCCACTTGTACAACTCGACCGGGAAGGAACAGAAGAAGATCTTGTGTATCTTTGTGCATAGGTATCCATCCAACCATTGTTCTTTCGTCAATCGCGGATTCCTATTCTCTTGCACCATGAATTCGTGGATATTTCTATCCAACCAATATTCAATCTCCTTCTTAGTTGGATTCCATTGATGTGATATCACACATCTTGTTATGTAGATCCCAGTCTTGGAAACGAAACCATCTGTTCGCTTGATGGACCCTGACCCAGGTTCAGCGTTAATTAGCCAAGAAATTCCCTACACCACTGTCCCTTTCGGCATCAATCTGCTGATCGCGGACTGAAGTCTCACCCGAATCAGTATGGGGGAATGCAAGAACCAAGTTTCTGCACCCTGAGATAGTTGTGATGTCATTTTATATCCTAACCCTTCCTTCACACAAACAAATAAGCCTTTTAGAGCTTATCAATGTTCTTCTCTTATTCAGCTTTGAAACCTTCGCGAAGGTCTGCGATTGTCCTTTGTGGACCCTAAATAGGCAATTCAGGTGCTTATACACCTCTGTAATTACTCTTACTTCTGTGTCTACCCAAATTAGCTTAAGTATTGGTTAACTTCAACATGCATTATGATTATCTTCGTGTAAATTTATATTCTTACTTGCGTTCATATGACAAAGTGAAACACATAGATTCGCGCCTCAATACAACATTAAATCATAAAACCAGTATTCAACATAACATAACACATATATTCATAACAGAAGTAAAATAGCTCCTACATAGATATCTCCAGAATAATTCTCTTTATTGATGGTTGAGATCTCAATTACCGACTCTAACTTCCCTACACACACACTTGCAGGGGTCCACGCACTCAGCTGCAGACTTCTATCTAGGCCTCTGTGCACTCAGGTGCAGAGCCTCCTTCCTACGCTAAGACTCCTTGCTCTTAGCTCTCATAGACCCATTACATCCATCAATTTCCTAAAAACCTACTAAGAACTGAACTTCCTTAGACTCTTCAAAGACTCCCTTTTTATACATTCCCATGGTCCACAAACCAAGGGTGGCTCTCATCAAGCCAACACAAGCTACCTAAACTAAGGGCGGAAACCCTTTTTGATTGTTTACATCTTCATGCTCCGTGACCACAAAATGCAGAGACTTTACATTCTTTATACAAAACTTGGGCCTTTAGCCCCAAAACTTGGGCTTTTAACCCCAAAATTGACCCTAGGGGACCCGTTCCCAACAAGGTATGTGATTCATGGTTGTTGTAAGCATTAGGGTTACTTATATGGTTGTCATTCTATGGTTACATATATGATAAATGGTAGTTGATTAGTGTAGTCATATACACATGTGTCAGATAGTCATGAATAATAGTAACATGTGGTTGTATGCATTGTTGTTGTTGTTTATGTTCGTTAACCTGATGATTATATTATATGTCGTTCATAAATATTTTATATGTTAAACTGTAGTTAACTCAATGTTCTGAATAAAATATATATAAATAATATAAATATAAGTAACGTGGATAATTGTAATAATGATTAGTAGTTAGGTTGAAGAGGCATGTCTAAATAAGACATGACTCTCCATGAAGAGACACTTGCTTGATATATAAGCAAGCCTCTCGTTCTCATTGTAAATCATTCATGTTCACACATTTAATATATAATATTTGTATCCTCATGGATATCTTTATATTCCAAGTCTTTTGGAGTAATTAATCTATAGAAGGAACATTGTTCGCTTCATTGGTATCAGAGCAGTTCAGTCCTCTAGGTTGCTTAAGCACTGCATAGAGCTCGTTCTCTGGTCACCAGCCCTTGGCCATCAATCGTCATCAACCTTGTTGTTGTCATACTCGAAGCGTTTCGCTACACATTGGGAGATTCTCCATTTTTCAAGTCTTTGGCCATTTGAAAAAAAATCGAAATAAAAAGAACATAAAATTAAGTAAAAAGGAAAAGATATATATATATATATATATATTATTAAAAAAAAAGGAGTATATATAAGAACAATCTGCAGCCAACACCGCCATCCAACAGTGCGTTGTCGAGCTGCACGATGGTAGCCACAACAATTGTTTACGCCACTGTCACAGACCACTGCACCAGAGTGACCAATCTAGTCCAAGCAACCACAAAAATACCCGTCGCTGCTCAGATAGCATCCAACTGCTCTTCCATCCGACTGACAACCACTGTTGTTCCGCTACCATAACCCGATCCTGTAGCTGCCTTGTCTGCAGGCTCAAACATCCAACTATTTCATTTTTTGAGTAGCTTGTCTCGTTGAAGTCCTTCCGCAAACAAATTATCCATGTATTTACCTTTGTTCCTCCATTTTCGTTTCATATTTAAAGGAGTTGCGTCGTTTCATATTCAAGGTCACATATATATATATATATATATATATATCTAAGAATTAACTATATAATAAATTATATATTTATGAGTTAAAAATATATAATTTATTATATAGTTAATTCTTATATATATATATATATATATATATATATATATATATATATATATATATATATATATATATATATATATATATATATATAGATATATATCTTATTTAAAAAAAATATTATAAAAAAATCAAAATATATATTTAAAAAAAAAAAGAGAAAAAAAATTATTAAGAAAAAAACAGCAATATATATATATATATATATATATATATATATATATATATATATATATATATATATATATATATATAAGAAGAAGAGGAATAACAATAAAAATCAATAAAAAAAGGGAGATAAAATAAGTGGAAAAAAATATGGAATCTATAAGTAATGAACAAAAACAATTTGCAAGAGATATAGAACAATTAATCACAATACTTGAGTGACAACATGCTGAGGAGAGAAAGAAAATGGAATCCCTATTCCAAGTTGAACGTCCATCATCACTCCCACAGAATGATGTAATCCAGTGTACCAAGAAAGTGCAGCTAAAAAATCAAGAGAATGGCAAAATAGCCAAAATTCAATTGTTATAGATCTAACCCAAAAATATATGATAATAGAAATAAACCAAAGAAATAACATATAGAAATAGATTGAAGTGATTCACTTTATTGATCAAACCCTTAAGGTAGGGCAGCACCATACATTCACTCCTTAAGGAAGGAGAACACTCCACAAGCCATATGCCTATTCATACAATAATCCTTGACATCTCTCAATGGGGAGTCTCTAGCCTCTATATAGGCCTCATACATACAATACCATGAGTCATTACCATGGTTCCCTCAATACCATCTATCTAATACCATGGGCCCATTACATTATTACTAACTACTTGTGGTCCCTTACATGATACGGGTTAACCACCTTATTTATTACTATGGCCCGTCCCATTATTACATTATTCCCTTGGGTACCTCCCTTTGTACCCCATATTATCCCCCCTAGGTATACTACATTCCACCCCCCTTAATATGTTTCATCTCTGAAACATGGGAAGAACACAAATAATAAGATCTACTCAAAAGAGTAGTCCACTGGTACCATGCACGTGCATCTAGCCATCCAAGAGAAAGGTGAACCCTCGATCTCATTGGTGCCTCGCTCGCTTGAGATGAAAGTTGACCTTGGCAACTCTTCTGTGTTGATGTGTAGTAGGTGGATCTTTGCTCCTCTCTATCTGTCATGCAGGGGTTGTTGTCCTTGTGGCTAATTCGTTGCCATCTTGTTGGTTGTTTTCTTGCTGGGTGATGTGGGTGGTGATATGCTGACGGTGTATCTTTCTTTAATTCACAACCTAATGGAGCCTGATTGGTATCTGGTACATGTTGTGGTGCCTGTTGTTGTTTATTATCTTCCAATATTATCTCAACCACTGAGTCCTCATCTGATGTAACATTTTCTACTTCGGCCTCCTTGGACTCTACTTGTTTTTCTGGTACTTGGTTTGATGTTTTTGTTTGGTTGTCTACCATCAATGGCTCATCATCTGATATGTCAGTCGCTGGAACATCTTCTGCTTTAGCCTCCTTGGACTCTACCTGTTTATTGATGGAAATATCTTGTAATGTAATTTTCTTCCTTATACCAGAGCTTCAAGAATTTCTTCTACACATTAATATTTATAGTACCCACTAATTCCATCCAAGGGTATCCCAAAATAACATCCTCATTAGCCATATCTGAAGCATAAAAATTAGAATGCAATACATACTTGTCCATAGAAATCTTCAAATCCTTATAAACTTGAACATCCACATTATCAACCTATATGTTTTCAATCTATTTTACTCGAACTTGCAAATTTTTTGCCAAATTAACATCGATAAAATTATGCTTGCAGCTAGGATTTATAGACACAATCGTCTTCTCCTTTTGAATCAATCCATGAACCTGCAATAAGGAGACACCCGTAGAAAATAACCCCTTATGTGTCTCATTCTCTTGTTTTCTAGCACGAGACCATTTGTCTAAAAGGACTCTTTCAAATTTTGCATCTAAAAGTTTGGTCAACTACTTGTTGTCAAGTGAGAACCACCATTTGGCAGCCTCAGCGTTGAAACTAAGCGATACTGAACTCTTTCAAAGTGTCCCATATGTGAACTTTTGTCTCTGTATGAATTCTTCAATAGTATGGCTATCATCTTTCCCTATAAAATTAAGATCCGCCATGAAGAGTGTTTTGAAAGAAATTCACTTACTTGGCGAAAATTTGAAATGGCCACAATTCCGTCAATATTGCTCAGAATCTCTATTATGACCTGTTTTTGGAAATGGAACAACCATTCTACATCTTCTCATGTGGTAGAAATCCCAATCTAAGCACTAGAATTTCAAATCCGCGCTACAACTCTCCTGTTGTCACCAAAAATTCTGAAAAAAGAGCAGATTTTAAATCAGCGATATCTCCCTCATCCAGACTCCATTCGACTGATTTTTTTTTTGAATTTGGGTATTTTTTCACAAGAAATCTAGATCTACAATTAGATTTTGCAGATTTTGCACCAGAATGTACATATATGCTCCGTAAACTCACCGCCCAAAAAATGTCTGCAACAACACTGATTTTTAAATTAGCAAGATCTCCTTCATCCGAACTCCGATTCGACCGATTTTTTTTTTTTTAACTTGGGTATTTTTTCATCAACAACCTAGATCTGCAATTAGATTTTGTAGATTTAGCCCCATCTCATACAGATCTGATCTGCAAATTTGCCACCCTGAAAAATGTCTACAACACCACTGATTTTTAGATCAGCGATATCTCCTTCATCCGGACTCTGATTTAGCCGATTTTTTTTTGAACTAGGGTATCTTTTCACAAATAATCTAGATCTGCAATTAGATTTTGCAGATTTTTCCCCAAAATGTACAGATCTGATTTGCAAACTCACCTCCCTAGAAAGTTCCTGTAAAAAATAAAAATAAAAAAAGATTCTCCACTTTTGCCCAAGAAAGTGCTCTGTTACCACTTGTCATAGATCTAACCCAAAAATATGTGATAATAGAAATAAGCCCAAGAAATAACAGATAGAAATAGATCAAAATGATTCACTTTATTGATCAAACCCTTAAGGTAGGGCAACACCATACATTCACTCCTTAAGGAAGGAGAACACTCCATAAGCCATATGCCTGTTCATACAATAATCCTATCTCTCAATGGGGAGTCTCTAGCCTCTATATAGGACTCGTACATACAATACCATGGTTCCCTCAATACCATCTATCTAATACCATGGGCCCATTACATTATTACTAACTACTTGTGGTCCCTTACATGATATAGATTAACCACCTTATTTATTACTATGGCCCATCCCATTATTACAATATTCCCTTGGGTACCTCCCTTTGTACCCCATATTATCCGCCCTAGGTATACTACATCAACAAAACACGAAAGTGTTAGAACACAAACATAAAGATCTTGTTGATATGCATTACAAAGAAATAATGGAAAAGGATGAAGAAATTTCTCATCTAAAGGACCATGTCGAAAAATTACTGGCGCAAGTGAAGAAGACTAAGGTCACAAAGAAAGAACTCAAGAAGCACTTGTCAGAACAAGAAGATGAAACTTTGAATTTAAAGAACCTTAATAAAAATTTATTAGAACAAATCAGAGATCTAAAAGATGAAAAGCTTAAAATCCAAAACATTGAAAATAAGATTGATGAATCAGAAACCAAAGAACTTTTACGTTTGAGAAACCATAATCAAAGTCTACTCACTCAAATTAAGAAACTTAAGGATGATAAGAAAGCATTAAAAGACAAGTTAGAACAATTCACTCAAGAAGAAGTATCGAAATCTCCAGTCGCAACAGTTCAAGTTGAAAATAAGGGAACAAATACCGATCCAATGAATATGACAACTCAAGAAGACAAGTTAGTTGAAGAAACGACACACTTAGATGTTGCAGTTTAGACAATGAAATTCCCAAGCGAATGTTCCATAACCAACTCAAAAACATCTTCACCAGAAGAAAATATAAAAATTACCACATGCCCAATAAGGGAAAGTCAAACCAAAAAAGTACCCTATCGACATAGACAACTCAATCAAGCTACGTATATGTACCTTTCACAATCGAAACAACAAACTGATGTTCCAGAGAAGAGTGATGTAACATCAATCCCGTCTTATGATGACAAGTCGTTACAAAATTCTAGTGATCAGAATATTCCACAGAAGATTAATTTAGGATGGTCTGATCCCTTCTCAGTGCGACAATTTTGTTTGTCACTAAGAAGATCATATCAACTTGTATCGACGAGGATCACTATTCCGAGAGAAAAAAACATTCGAAGCTTAAAAAGAGATCAAGCTTTTTCCCGACAAGCTTTGAGGACAAAGCTTTTTGAGGAGGAAGGCAATGTTACGAATAAAATATATATAAATAATATAAATATAAGTAACGAGGATAATTGTAATAATGATTAGTAGTTAGGTTGAAGAGGCATGTCTAAATAAGACATGACTCTCCATGAAGACAAACTTGCTTGATATATAAGCAAGCCTCTCGTTCTCATTGTAAATCATTCATGTTCACACATTTAATATATAATATTTGTATCCTCATGGATATCTTTATATTCCAAGTCTTTTGGAGTAATTAATCTATAGAAGGAAATTTGTTCGCTTCACTCAATGATTATGTTATATGTTGTTGATGAGCATGTTACATGTTAACTTATTGTTGTTATATGTTAGTTAACTTGATGATTAGGGTTATAGCATTAATATCTTGATGTTATATTTATCATATTGAATTGATTGTCCTATGCAGATGGTTATGGTTATGGCATTTAGGTATGAGTCGACTATTTGTGACATTGTGTTTTTCTAATCTAGATTGATCACACATATGTGATTGTTATGCATGAATGACAAATGTTTATGAGCTTATGATGTGAACATGTTAGTTAGTTAGTGTTATGGGTATCATGACCTTATTTATGTTTGAGTTGATATGTCGTGAAGTTATATCATGCTTGGTATTAGCATGACAAGGTAATAGTTAATTTGCTTATATAAATATCCATTGGGTGATGTGACAGTACATTGTAAGACTCAGTTGTAGCAAGGTAAAGGTTAAAGAAAGGAATTGGGTGAGAAATCCTTTGGATATGTCTTAAACTACAATTCCAAACGAATGAGTGCTTTACATAAATGAATTCTTCTTAACCCTAATATGTCTAAAATTGTGTGGATATGTGTTATATTCATGGACATGTATTTGACAGATATAACAGTTGGTGTCTAGTTATAGCTAAATATGTCAAGAGAATTGGAGTCCCTTGAAACATGGCACAGATGTGTTTAGCTACAAGGAAACATACTTGGCATAAAAAGGTAAGCTAACTGGTATTTCTTATATTTATTTATACATTTACAATTATGTTTTTATGGTAGTGTGATGCAGGGAGTTTCATGACAAGAGAGATTGCCATGAAATCTTAAAGAAGGCTTGAGTTGAGATTTCACTTGGAAGCATTGGAAACCTGTGTGGACAGAGTCATGGTGTCTATTGTTAGTCTTGTTCTTTTGGTCTTTTGTGATTTGTTAAGCTTGATTTGCAATTTTTTTTATGTCTAATGCAAGGCCTTTCCACTTTGTTTGTGATGTCGTATTGTTATTGATTTTCATGGTTTTCTTCTTGTTTGTTTCTTGTCTTTCTTTTTATATTTTGAGTCTTGAGAATTGGTTTGGGAAAGAGGAAACTTAATGGAGTTTGGGGAGAGTTGTGTGGTACCCAACAGGTGATGTAAGCCCTGAATGAAGCTCAGTGCATGTATAAGGGTAGCTGAAGGCAATCGTATGACAACTAGTTGGATTGGTTGGGTCCATTGACGTAAATGGACAGTGATAGGACAATCATGGGAAAGGTAACAGAAAGGGTAAAGTAAATGGATTTGAGGTTTCATATGCCTTGGCTATGTTTTGAACTATTGTTCTCAATATTTTGCATGTTTTTCATGTTTTTCATGAATAAAGGAAGTTCTCTTAACCTTGGCCTTATGATATCTAATAATTATGATGTGATCACGATTGCTTTATGCTAATGTTTATATGCATATATGTATGTATGTATGATTGTTGTCTGACAGGGTCATCACGAATCATGATTGATTTTATGATAATGTTTATATGTATGTATGTATGTTATTGTCTGACAAGGTCGTTAGTAATCATTCTTGTGGCGGAATGATTTCTTATGCAAGTGAATGGCATGAAGAGGTTCATGGTTTATGAGGAATCAAGTGGGAAGAGTAGTCATGAAAAATATATGAGGTCAGTATCATGTGGATATGAATTGATATTGTATGCTTGTATTATGCCTATGTTTATGTTATGATAGGTAATGTCGAGTGATACATCAGCGAAATGAAAGTAGTGTGGTATGCGGCATGCTTGGACAAGCATGGATAAGACATTGGAAGCAAGGTTTCTTGGTAGAGATAGTGTGGTTTTGGATGTGGGGTACTACTATTGTGCATATGTTGTATATGTTGTAGATGTTTCATCTGTGATATTGTGCACATGCAGTGTTGTGTATATATAGTGTGTGTACATGTTGTTTATGCAATGTTATGTATAGGGTGGTATAGATAGTGTTGTGCAAATATTGCATATGTAGTGTTGGGTATAGATGGTGCTATGTACATGTTGGATATGTAGTGTTGTGTACATATTGTATTGTGTGCATGATGGATATGCGATGTTTTATGCATATGGTGTTGTGCGCATGTTGGATATGTAGTGTTGTGTACATAGGGTGCTAGGTACATGTTTTATATGCAGCATTATGTACATATGGTGTTGTGTGTATGTTATACATGTGATGCTATGTACATATGGTGTTGTATGAATGATTGTACAAGTGGTGTTGTGAACATGTGGTGTTGTGTACATGTGGTGTTGTGTGCAGGTGGTGTTTTGTACATGTTGTGCATATGGTGTTGTGTACATGTGGTGTCGTGTACATGTCATGCATGTGGTGTTGTGTACATTTGGCATTGTGTACACGTTGTACAGGTGGTATGATGTACATGTGGCATTATGTACACATTGTGTAGGTGGTGTCATGTACATGTGATGTTGTGTACACGTTGTGTAGGTGGTGTTGTGTATAGGTGGTACTATGTACATGTTATACATGTGGTACTAGTGTACATGTGGTATTATGTGAATGTCGTACATGTTGTGTTGTGTACATGCGGTACTACATATGTGAATTGTGTAGTCATGGCATCATGACATGTGTATTCATTGTTTTGTAATATGTGTACGTATGTGTATTGTGTTATACACTAGATGTAGGTGTATGTATGTGTTATGTTGTACACTGGGTGTAGGTGTATGAGTTGTATGGTAGATGTAGGTGCATGTATTGCATGGTGTTGTATGTCGTGTGTGGTTGGATGTGTGTGAGGCACACTATGTGTATGTGCACATGGTTGAAGAGAAGCCATTGGGTTTTTTCAGGTATGGAAACCGATCTTGAGTGCGTATGGAATAAGGACAAAGCTAGAAGCTGAGGATTAATTAAAGGATAAGTATCAATATTTTATTTCAGTTTTATTATGCATGTGATTTATGATTTTGGTTTATGATGGTTGCATGCGATTTATGATTTCGATCTATGATGGTTGTGTTTTAAGCTAACATGATGTGATATGTTTATACATGATGATTTGGTCAAAGATGCTAGTTTGACTTGTTGTGACAGGAAGCGAACAGAATTACAAGTGTGCCTTGTTGACGGGCCACCAATGAGGTATGATTTGAATTTATTTCAATTTATTTTGAATCTAATGGAAATTATGTGCTTGGTATAGGAAAGCATAAAATGCCTGGTTGGGTGGTCGAAATTGACGGCAAGCATTAGCAACAACAACAAAAGGAATTGGAACATGTTGTAGTATGTTTGTAAATCACTTCAGGAGCAGAACCATTGTGGGACATTGGTACCCAATAGTGGTCATTGATTTCCTTGAGCATACTATGACCAGTATGATGGTTTTAAGGCAGGGATATGCCTTGGTTTTTAGAACTTCAGATGCGAGGAAACCTTGCCAAGGGATGGACTGCCCAAGATGGGGGTGCCGTGTGACTGCACGGAAGGGGTTGACTGGATTTCCCGAGGGACTATGTAACAAAGAAGGGAAGGTCGGGGATATATTTTTTGGTCATTAACATTTCTAGATGGAATCAAATGCACATTGGGAGTGTGCCCTGGAATAATGAGCTAGTAATTGTTCACTGAGAGGATAAGTGGCGCAGGATTATAGTGTTGGACATTCAATGAAGATTTGACCTTGTAGTGGATTATGGATCTCTTGGGAAGGAGGTGAATCCTAGTATTACTTTGAGGGTAGAGGTGTGAGCCTTTGGATTCCCTTGTTTCAGATGCAGGTATCATATCTTTTATTTGTTGGTCGAGAAAATGTGCATATGTGTATATTATAGTAAATACTTTATCAAGCTAGATTTATAAAGCTCCATAAACAATATAATTATTTGTTGGGTGAAGCAAATGTGTATGTGTGTATATGTCATTATTAATGTAAATATCATAATGAGTTGTGTTAGAAAGCACCAGTAAACAATATGTTTTTCATGTTTTATCATATGGTCATTGTAAATACTGCAACAAGCTATTTTATAAAGCTCCATGGGTAGTATGTTTTGTTTTCCACAGTCTTGCTGGTTATAGGTGTCATTGAACACCTAGGATAATGTTCCCCCAAGGGGGAGGGTTCTGTAACAGCCCTGGTTAAAAAAATCCATGTAACTATAAAAATATAAGACCATGGTCATGGGACACGTATTCCAAGCTAAATGGTAGGCAAAAACATCATAGTGGGTGTTCACTTTGGTTTATTATGGATAAGTAAATTAGCAAAGGATTTGGAAAGGCATGAGACATTTAGTAGCATTTTACCTATGAAAATAAAGGAAATTAGGAGAAAAGGAAGGTGAAAGGGTACAGGTTGCATGCGAGGAGAAAAATTAAGGAAAATAATGGAAAATGAAGAAAATAGAGGCCTCATTGATAAAAAGGCTTCTGAGGATCAGTTGGTAGGATTTTTCCAGTTCAGTTTTGGAGCTCTCATTCTATTCTCTCTCTCTCTCATACTCTTGGATACTTAGAGTTTTCTTGGATCACTCTTAGGGGAGTGTGGCATACTTAGATTTTTGGAGAAAGAAGGCAAAGGAAGAGCAGGAAATTACAAGAGTACATCAGGATCAGAAGTTGCAACGGGTTTTGCTTGCAGGTACCGAGTTGCATGTGTATTTTCCTCACTATTTTTGGCATGCATGGCATATGCATGTGGTTTATTGGTCATGATCTGTCATTGGCATGGAGGATTGCCTAGATTGACAGTGGATCTACCTAGCCTTGCAATTTCCTAGATAGCCATGGTGTTGTGGGTTCATTTCTTTGTTTTTCTAGTTATATATGATGTTTCCTTTAGCTTGGGTTGAGTTATTAGTTATTGGAAGCCCTGGTTAGAAAAACGCTCTAGAAGCCCTATAACAACTTGGGTTGAGTTACTAGTCCTAGAATCCTGGGTTGGACAGATGCTCTGGAAACCCTTGGTGGGTTGAGTTACTAGTCCTGGAAGCCCTAGTTGGACAAACGCTCTGGAAGCCTGGAGTAAGCTATGGGTTGAGTTACTAGGCTTGGAATCCTTGGTTGGAACAAATGATCTAGAGCCCTAGAAGGCTTGGGTA
This sequence comes from Pinus tabuliformis, assembly GCA_031772625.1. Lineage (NCBI taxonomy): Eukaryota > Viridiplantae > Streptophyta > Pinopsida > Pinales > Pinaceae > Pinus > Pinus tabuliformis. The sequence continues at coordinate 677,549,260 of CM062809.1, read as the reverse complement.
GAGACCAATCTGATGATGGTTTTGTGATGTCTGGTTGTGAGATGGAATCATTGTTTGATGGGTTGATGTGATTGGCCTCTAGAAACCCTGGATGGTTTTGATGGATGTGTTTAATGAGATCCCACATTCATTCTTGGAATATGGCATGGGGGTGAATGGCTCAAGAGATATTTAGCTCAGCCATGTCTATGGTCGGGTGGTATGTGGAAGTCCCAGACCTGGTTGCATTTTGCATATGGCAATAAGAGCTCTTTCCTCTTGTAAATTATGGGTAAGTGTACTTGTTATTATGTGATCTTGATGGTTGTATTATCATTGTTATGTTGTTGGTTATATGTTGATTATGAGCATAGTTTATGACAGTGATGATCTATGGCTCTCATCAGGTTTTGATTTGTCAATGAATGAACAATGTATCTATGGACTAATAGATGAAATTGCAGCTAATGATATAAGGGAACAATACTTCTTTGCGATTCTCAAATAAGTATGAGACCCCTATGCTCATATCTGTTGTTTAAGCCTGTAGATTACATATTTGTGACATGTTTGACGAAATTCCTATCATGGCTAGTAGGGGTCCAGTCTAATCCTTGTTGATTTTTTTACAAATGCATCATTGTTATATTGTGTAAATTCATTCCGAAAGTGTCATTGAGTTTTGGACAGTGACCTAGGCTCTGGGCCAGAAAAAGTGGTTCAAATCCCGAAGACGCTGGCATGGAACTCAGCAGAAAAATCCCTGGACGCATGCATTCCCATGTTGTGGGAGCGTCCAAAGCCTCCTTGACGCATGCATGCCCATATCAAGGGAGTGTTAGGGGGTTTAATGGTCTAAAACTTCAGTTGGTCTCAGGGGTTGGTTACCTGAGTGGTTGGGATGGATCCTGGGAGTTCTATTGCTAATGTGGAAGATTTGTATGGTGTGTTTTCATCGATTCCACTTCCTTAACTGACACATAGGAAGTTGAATCATATCATAGTAACTTCTCGTCACATATTTACCATAGTTGGTAAGCTACATGGGTAGATGTGGGAGGAGGGTGTTCATTTAATTAATTCGTAGACTAATTATGATTTGTCCTTGTCATTATGTACACAGACCCATATGCAAAGTGTTATTGATGCCACTATTATGTGGAGACATGAGTGGGATTTTGGGTTTAGAGGAACTGATGATGCAGGTCCATTGATGCATGCCCCAATCATCGAGCCACATGTAGGGGAGAAACAAACCCAGATTCATGATCAGACCCCCATCCTAACTTACTTGCATTTGGACTCAACTGAGGTTAGTAGAATCATGTATATGTAATTAAAAATATGGTTCATTATCATTTATTTCCATATTTTTATTTTATACAAATAATGATCTAAATAGTTTGAATTTGAATGTGTTGTATTGCAGTACCAGCTAATGGACACTTACTTTGTGTGGCAGAACTCACATAGGAGTTCTGGTGGTACTTAGAGTGTTATCGTTTGTATATTTTCAAGCTCATTTCATCTAGGGCATATTCACATGTGTGATACATACTTTGTATATTTTTATACATTGACAATTTATGGATGTACATCATGGACATTATTTTAGTTTATGGATGCTTATTATTTCATTTGATGAATGTTCATTTGATATTTGTAATTTGTATATATTTTCATATGGATAATTTATTGATACATGTATTCACTATTTCAGTTTATGGATTTGTATTAATCTTGTTTATGGATGCTCATTAATTTTTGAAATTTATGGATCTGTTAAAATTATTTTGCTAATTTAATAATTTATCTATATACTATAACTTTTATTAGTAAAATATATGTTCAATTTTGATTTCCAGTTTCATATACTAAGAAAATAAGTACAATATTAAGTTATGATAAAAGTAACTTTGATACTTAAAATGAACTAAAATATATCATGTATCACTTTAATATTGAACATGGAAAGAATTATAATCATGCTTCATATTGCCTTGTAGAAAGTTTCTTCTAGTGAAATCAACATATATGTTATTATAATTCAATTTTAAAAATAAATTATTTTAATTATAAAGTTATATATATATATATATATATGAAAAAATTTGTGGCCCACCCATATACCATTACATGGATAATTTTTTTAAGTATTTCAATCAATTTCTTATGTCAAGGTTCAATTAAAAACCACAAATATGATTGAAATATGTTTTATTCAATTTTAATATTAAAATATGTCATGTAAACAACAAACAGGTTTTATTCAACATTATTTATTTTGAGATTATCTACAAGATCTTAGTCATAACATGATATAAGTCAATCATATTGAAATTTAATATATAGGTCAAAAAACAATATATGACAACATTTCTATAATTTTATATAATATTATCAACTTTATTAAATTTACAAGCAGTTATCCAAGTATTTCAATCAATTCCTTGTGATGGAAACTCAAATATGATTAAAATGAGTTATATATTCAATTTTAAAATATGTGGACATGTAAAATTTACAAATACATGTTTTATTTGAATTTATTTTGTTTGAGGTTATCTACAAAATCTCAGTCATAATTCATGTCGTCAATAAATTTTTTTTGCAACTAATTACTTTGAAATTAATGTACACCATATATCTAGTTGCATCATTTATCAGAAATCAACATCTTCATTGAAATCAATGCATATAATGCAAGTAATCAAATAGGATGAGAAATCAACATCTGCACTAAAATCAATGCATATAATGCAAACAATCAAACATGATTAGAAATAAACATCTACATTGAAATCAATGCATCTAATGTTGCAAGTAATCAAAATATGATTAGAAATCAAAATCTACACTGAAATTAATGCATCTAGTGCTAGCAAACAAATAGGTTAGGAATCAACATCTACACTGAAATCACTGCATCTAATGCAAGCTCGATCAAACAAGATTATAAATTAACATATTTAATGAAATGAATGCATCTAATGCAAGTAATGAAATAGAATTAGAAATCAACATCTACATAGAAATCAATGCATCTAATTTGCAAGAAATCAAATAGGATTAGAAATCAACTTTTGTACACTGAAATCAATGCATCTAGTGAAAGAAATTTTCTTCCCTTTCTCTCCCTCCTCCATCTATATTGATCTCTCCCTCCATCTCTCCTTATTTGTCTCTCTATCTCACCCCCAAAGAAATTCACACAATCTTTGTTCATATTTATCTATCTCTCCCTCCCTCCATCTATCTCTCTCTTCTTCCCTCTCTCCCCATTCCATCTATATCTCTATCTCCCTATGTCTCTCCTTCATCTCTCTATATCACCCCACAAACATACACATATTTCTCCATATCTATCTATATCTCCCTCCATCTCACTCTCTCTCTCCCTCTCTTCCACTTCTCTCCCTTTGTCTCCCCTTCTATCTCTCTTCCCTTCTACTCTCCTCTCTCCCTCTCTCTCTACATCTCCCTTTCCACTCCCTCTCTCTCTCTCTCCACCTTTATCTCTCTATATATCTTTTTTATTACCTCCCTCACTCTCCTGCTCCAACTCCATATCTCTCTCTCCCTCCCTCTCAAGTCCTCTCTCTCTTCCTTTCTCTCCCACCTCCCTCTGTCTCTCCCCCATGTCACTCTCTCTCTCTCTCTCTCTCTCTCTCTCTCTCTCTCTCTCTCTAGCTTTAACCTACAACTCTGTTGACTATCTCCCTCCCTCTCTCATTCTCTCTCCCCCTTCTCTCCATCTCTCCTTATTTGTCTTTATATCTCACCCCCAAACATACACACTCTCTCCATCTCTCCCTTGTCACTTTTTGTCTCTCTCTCTCCACCTTTCTCTCTATATATGTATTTAACTTCTTCCTTCCCTATCTTTTCCTCGAACTCCATCACTCGAGCTACCTCTCTTTCATGGAGACTCTCTCCTCCTCTCCCTCTCTCCATCTGTGTCCCTCTCTCTCTATTACCCTTCTCTCCCACTCTCTCTCACTCTATATTTCAAAAAAATTAAAATACTTTGACAATTAAAATATTATGTTTAAATATTTTTTATTTATTTATTTTGATGTCGTACAACAATTTAATTTTTTTATATAATATATATTTAAAATGCAAGATTTCAAATGTGTGTTGTACATTCACTTGGAGGGAAAATGATAATGATCATTTTCCATGGAAGGATTATCTAAAATTTTTGAAAATATTAATGTTCCAACTACCTCCATTAAAGATACATAAAGCACTTCATGTCTTCCAATTGAAATTGTTTAGGTTTTATTTATTTAAAGGTAGTTTTAGGTTATGATTACTTCATAATTTGAAAAACATTATATTTTTTATTATGTTAGATTTATAAAAAATTAGGTTAAATAAAATTAACATATATTGAATCATCTTGTATGACTTTTTTGTGTTAATAGTCAACTCTTTTGTTAACGCCTATAGGGTAAATCAACCACATTTATTAATGTGGTTGTGCTAGTATATATTATAATATGAGAAATTTTATTATATATTAAAGTTAATAATATTATATTAATCTGAAATTAATAAATTTAATATTGACATTAAAAAATATTAATATTAATTTTTTATATTAATATCATTTCATCATTTAATTTAATAATAATAATAATATTCTTTTAATATTAATATTAAATTTAATAAGGTTTTAACATGAAATTATAACAAAAATTCTAATAAGGTTTGGAATTTTAAAATGAGGTAAAAGTTTAATTTTAGATCATTCAAAAAAATTCTATAAAGGCTCAATCGAGCTACATAGCTCGATCAAGCCCATGTTAATCATGTATATGGTTTGATCGAGGGTTTACGAAACCCTCAATCGAGCTATTTAAATTTGAAATTTAGGAGCTTGACCAAGCGCTTTAAGTGCTCGATCGAGCCTCTTAAGTCCTAACATCAACAATTTCAACACCTCTTCTGCAAAATTTCCTGCAACTCCATTTTGTACCATAGCGTACATAGGGCTAAATTTGTCCTTAGGTGGTGGAGTTGATCATGTTGGATTCATGAAGGAATCCTCTATCCAATGGAATATGAGTTTGACATTTTCGAATTCATATGATATTTTTCATCTAATTTCTTTTAAACATAATGCTTGAATTTTTTTAAAACTATTTTAAAGAGGTTGAATAAAAAATCAATATCATAAAATATACACAACGAAAAAATTCAAAAAATACCACTATCTTTGTTTACGATTCCTATTCAAAAGGGTACTTTTGGTTTTTCAATTTATTTAAATATTTAAGAAACAACCTTATGTGAACACATGTGTCTACAAAATGCAATTGAAATATTACTTTGCTAACTTCACAAAATAATAAAAAATACATTTTTGCATAAAAAAAATATGAAAAACTTAGCTCTCTCCATGTAGATCATCCTCATATATATATATATATATATATATATATATATATATATATATATATATCTTACACATTTTATACTAAGTTATATGCTACGTGAACACATGCATACCTCTTAAATGTGTGAAAATTTGCAAGGACAAGCATTTCATTTAATGGAAAATTGACATATTATACGATACTAAATATTTTCGCAAAAAATATCTTTAGGACAACAACATAATTCTCCACAATTTGTATTTTTACTCCTAATCAAAATTCACAATGCTTATATGAATTTTGAGGGTTTAAATTCGATAAAAGAGGAAAAACTCAAAATTTCATCGCCACATTTGGCCCAAAAGTGTAACCCATATTCATAGTTTCACCCCTTCTCATGTTGAGGGTGTGGACCACTGCATGGACAATCTTTGTCCAACCAAACGACTCTACTTGCTCATGACTCAACTCCTCGGGTTGAGGGCATGGACCACTGTGAGAATAATCCTCGTCCAACTAAATGATTCAACATGTTCATGACTAAGATCCATGAGCCAAGAGTGTGGACCTCATCATGCCAATCCAAAATGACCCGGGATCGAGCCAGTGTGACCGAAACGTCTTTGCAATCTCTGACCAGAATCTTTCTCTCATGGTGGCCTATTATTGACAAGTCATCATCTCAACAGGAACCAAACTTCTCTGTGTATGCCTTCAAACTGCAATGCCCATTTGGGCTCCAATGCAAACGAGAACGTGTAATGAACCGAATAAAAAGGTTTATGAGATTTAAAACAAGGCAATGAACCATGAAACACTTCGCGAACCATAAAACATAACCAAATAAATAACCAAACTCATAAATGTGAAGTCTTTCATTTTCAAATTTGATCTCTATAATATCTATGTGTATAATTAATTTGTGATCTCTTTTATATATAGATGGGTAGGTGGACCCATGGCTCATGAGAACTAACCAAGGGCCAAATGGTTTCACAATAATTCCTTTTATTAAATAATTAAAGGTCGTGCCATGGTCTATATCACCCCATCATGTGACCAAGTTTGATGAGTATGCCTTAATACCTGGAGGCTTAAATGCATGTGAACATGCCCATATGTCTAGGACCCAAGGTGATCCAGGTGGATGTTAGTGGCCACTGACCTATCCCACTTGGACCCCCACAACTGTCTATTTCAGTTTTTCATTTTCCTTAATTGTAGCACAGTTTACTATTTTTAGCAGTTTTTGAGTCCTGAACTTCTGGAGCCGTTTTGAGGCCATAAACGACGTTTTTCAAGAAAACTAGGAGCAACATGGGTCCATGGACAAATTTTTCTCATCCCAAAGTTGTAGTCCTTGGATAGATCTTTCTAATGAGGTATTGTGCACGTCAAACAGAGATCGTATGCCAAAGTTACGACCCCGGGAAGTTGATGTACCAATTTACCCAAAGTGGGGCCCATAGTTTGGTGCTTCATCTCCTAGGGTTAGGTTTTTGGATATTTAAGGTTTTCCATTGTTTCTCAACAATAAATAGGCCTACGAACCTCATTTTAAGATAGTTAAGAGGCATGTAGCTTCCATATCTCTTCTCAAAGATAAGCTACCATCGCCCTAGCTAGTTTATTTCCATTTCTATTTGTAACCATATTTCAGTATTCTACATTAATGAAATGAAGTATTATTTCTGCTATATCTCTATATTTATGGTTATTTCTGTAATTTTTTGTGTTCCTGTTTAAATCTATATCAGTCGTATCAGAGTGGTCTACTCTTTCTCTATTTTTCTTTGCATGTCCCCAACGAGGTCGGGATATAAGGAGTTAGGCATTGAACTGGTCGAACCTTTACAAGACCATCCTCGTAAATCCTGGCGGCCTCCCATGGTAGATGAAAATAAATATGAGGGGTAGGAGATCCTATCAAAGTCTTGCTCGAAGAAGCCCTCGAGCGACAAAGGAACGCGATGATGGAAAAATTTTCCCAAATCCTTTAGCGGCTATCCAAGGGCAAGGCATCGGCTTCCAACAACTACTCTGGAAATGTCACGCCCTTTAAGGTACAAGTTAACTTTGAAATCCCCATATTCGAGGGTCAGATAGATGCAGATGTCATAGATAAATGGTTAAATATACTAGAAGGTTATTTTTCTATTCATGACTTTTCTAGTTGGGTAAAGATCACTTTTGCACTTCTCAAAGATGCCCCCCACATCAAGGACTGGTGGGAAACCTACTACGAACATAAGGATGAGAGTACGACCTCACTGTTTTAAACCGCACCCACTTGGAATTCATTCTAGGATGCCATTAAGGAGTAGTACTACCCTGTCAAAAGCTATGAGGATAAATACATAAAGTGGACCACGCTACGACAGGGAAGGGACCAAGATGTGCTGGAGTTCACAAATATTTTTCATATCCTTCTCACGAAGTTGGGTATCAAGGATTATGAGTTGCATTTGGTACTCAAATACCGCAGCTGCCTACACAGGTACATCTAGGATGAGATGGATTTCCTGAACATCTCCTAGCTCCGTATGGCATACAAATACACTGTCAAGATCGAGAAAAAGTTTAAACAAAAGAAGTGAGACTTTGGATCTGCGAATCCAAAGAACAAAGGACAAAGCCAAGGCGGGGTGACCCAAGACAACCCGTCGAATCCATAAGAAAAGAAAAACACCATGAAGTTAAAGAAGTACACAGGAAAGTGGTGTGAGTTCCATAAGAGCCCCACTCACAACGCAGGTGAGTGTCAGACCAAGTGGTCGTTGGTGGCCAAGTTGAAGGCTTCTGAATCAGATGCATGTTTCGACCCTGAGTCAGAACCCGATAAGGGAAATGACAAAGGGAATCAAATCATTGATGTGAATCCCAGCGCCACTGTTGCCACCACCAAGGTCCAGAAGAATGAGCCCGAAGAACCAGAAGAGGGGGAGCGTTGTTTTCACTCACAAATGTGGGTGAAGGGTTTGCCAGTGCAATTCATGCCGACAGTGGTAGCCAAAAGAACCTCATCTCAGTAGAGGTCATGAAGCAGTTGGGCCTACCAACTACACCACCCCCACAGTCGTACAGTATTAGGTGGCTTCACCAAGGACAAGATCTCTGAGTCCGCCAATAGTGTCGCCTTCCCTACAACATCAAGCCCTTCACAGATGAGGTATTGTGTGATGTTGCACCTCTTGATGTTTGTGACGTACTATTAGTCTAACCATACTTATGGAGGCAACATGTTGTGTATGAGTCAAGCCCTCACGCTGTTATTATTTCATTAGGTAATTCATTATACTGGATACCGGAGGTAGCCCCACCTACCACCACCTCTTTGATCATTGCTAACAAATGCAGCAAGCTCATCTCCTATACTAGGAAATTCATTTTCTGTCTGGTTCACTCCCAAAGTAAGGGAAGATCATCGCCACATCCATGACCCTCACGAAGGTTTCCTCCACGCAGCAGTAGAAGCAGGTGGATACGGTCATGAAAGAAGACAGGGACATCTTCTCCTCACCCACAGGGGTATTATTGCATTGTCAGGTCAAGCATTTGTCCGATCAGACTTCCAAAGCACCTCTACCCAACGGGCCGATCTATCGCCACTCCATTCTAGAAAATGTCAAGCACAAGAAGTGACATGATCAGCATCAGGTACCACACAAGTTTCAAGTGGGCGACAAATTCCGATTGCATTTGCAGAAAGAACACCTTACAAGAGCCCATCAGAAGCTCATACCACTCCAATATGGTCCTTACACCATTACCAAGGTTGTGGGAAACAATGCTTTGGAGCACATCATTCCCCCATTCCTTCGCTTGCACCGAGTGTTCAATGTGGATCGCCCTCGATCATGCTTCCCACCATTACTGGACAAATCAGAGGTTGCAGAACAACTCACCAGGGACCAAGCTCAACAGAAGTTTCCTCATCTCATGGAGGAACTCAACGCAATGGCGACCATTGCTTCCTAAGGGTGTAGGAATGATCCAAGTGGATGTTGGTGGCCACCCACCTATCCCACTTGGACCCCCACAACTACCTCTTTTAGTTTTTCAGTTTCCTTAATTGTAGCACAATTTACTATTTTTAACAGTTTTTTGGGTGCTGAACTTCCGGAGCCGTTTTGAGGCCATAAACGACATTTTTACAAGTAAAATGGGAGCAACATGGGTCAATGGACCAATTTTTCTCATCCCAAAGTTGTATTCCTCAGGTATATCTTTCTAACGAGGTATTGTGCATGTCAAACGAAGATCATATGCCAAAGTTATGACCCCGGGAAGTTGATCTACCAATTTACCCAAAACGGGTCCCATAGTTTGGTGCTTCGTCTCCTAGGGTTAGGTTTTTGGATGTTTAGGGTTTTCCATTGTTTCTCAACAATAAATAGGCCTACGAGCCTCATTGTAAGATAGTTCAGAGGAATGTAGCCGCCACATCTCTTCTCAGAGATAACCTACCATCGCACTAGCTGGTTTATTTCCATTTCTATTTGTAAGCATATTTCAATATTCTACATTAATGAATGAAATGAAGTATTATTTCTAGTACATCTCTGTATTTATGGTTATTTCTATAATTTGAAGTATTATTTCTACTACATCTCTGTATTCATGGTTATTTCTGTAATTTGTTACGTTACTGTTTAGATGCCATCCCCTAGCTGGTTTATTTCCATTTCTGTTTGTAAGCATATTTCAGTATTCTACGTTAATGAAATGAAGTATTATTTCTGCTACATCTCTGTATTTATGGTTATTTCTATAATTTGTTGCATTCCTGTTTAAATCCAGATCACAAGGGTCACTAATCATCCATGTGGTGACATCAACATGACATCATCATGCCAAGGGGGGCCACGAGTCACACATTTTTTTTCTTTTCACCAATTGAAACATGTCATTTATACATGCCATGTGGCAGCCCCTAGTGGTGCCACATCACTGTGATGATGTTATCTATTGATGTGTCATGATGACTTTGTTGTTTCATGTGTAAAAGAGCCATGCGTGTGATGCAGGTAAATTCTAAGTGTGGGCACAAACAATTCCTCTAGCACGAGAGAGCGGGTCTAGTCACAAATAGACAATCTATGGAAGATTTCCTTAGGCTAGAATCAATTAAGAGGGCCTACCTCTCAGAACGCTATTCCACTTGGTGATGATTCTACTTCCTCGCTCCAGCTATCTTTCGTTTCCTTCCTTCGCACACCTGAAACAAGAAAACAACAGCAAACAATAAACGTAATAGCATATAATATTGTATTCAGCCTACTTAATAGGTCAAGTAACATTAAGCCATAAATATGTGAGATGACATTTCATGTAGGAAATCAATTGATAGTTGCATCTATATTAGTTCAAGAATATATTACAACCAATGTCTTGATGTTGTTGGTCTCCTCTGACATATCTGGGTTCCCACACTTCTGCTAGCATCTCATGGACAGCCTCTGTTAGGTTCCTATACCAATAGGAGTCATAATTTTTGAATGGCTGAGATTAAACCTGTAATATGTACATACCTTTTCTTTCTGCAAATGTTTTCCATATTGAAAAAATCAAAAAAATTAAAAAATGTAAAGAGGGTATGTCCTAAAAGAAAAATCAAAGGACAAAAAGAATAAAAAAAAGGTCAAAAAAGATGAAAAATATGAACCCCAAAAACAAAAAGACCATGAAAGTGTGCAAGTCCAAATGCCACTACTATTTACTTTTCTGCATAATAATGATTGTGTGCAACTTGTTATTCATGCCATAATCCATGGTAATCAAACAGTTTAATCTGGGTTATTCCATGTTTTGAATTTCATGTTTATAGATAGAAAATAAAATATGACCAAACTGTTTAATCTGGGTAGATAAGTAGATAGGTAGAGTTAATAAAATGAGCTCAACTGTTTAGTCTGAGCCCTTGGATGTAATAAGGATAGACTTAGATAGATTTCTATTGTAAAAGAAAAGAAATGTTTTGATAAGGGTTTGCCATCTTAAGTGCACCCTAATAAAGAGTAGAAAAATTGGTAGGATGAGTAGATGGGTAAGTAGTTTAATGGTTGCAGAATTGTGATGATTGATTAGATAAAATCATATCATTTACTTTCATCATAAAATTTCCAAAGTATGGATGATAATTGAGAATTTATCAAAGTAGACAAAGTCAAATTGATTAACCTCCCTCATTCACTACATTTTTCACTTAACTAATTCCCAAGAATGGTCTTAAAGTACCTAAAACCTTAAGTTAAAGGGGCTCAGAGCATTTATCTGACTTTTGGAGGGACCGGACCCTCAGCCCAATAACTTATAGGTCCTAAGTACTAAAAGTCCCCTCACAAGCATTCACCCCCTTCAATTCATTCATTTTCCCCTAAAAAATCCATTTTCCTAAGGTAAAAGCACCATTTGCCAAGGGAAAGTAATCACCCCCAAGCAAGCCCCTTTTTCACAAAAACCCACAAATGCACATTTAGCCTAAGTTATAATGTTCTATGTGAAGAGTAAATAAATTTCAAACACATTATACTTAGTGCAAAATCCATTTTCCGCTTTCATTTCATATTAACTCCTAATTTTAATTATATTTATTAAATTCCAAAAATACCCCTTTCCCGTATATATATCAATAAAGCCCTTATATTAATACCCCACCCCAAAAAGTTTGAAATGTAAACTTTATGAATAAAACCCGACATAATTAATCAATCTATGGTTAATTACAAGTCAAACCATCTACCAATGAAATCACCCTCGATGCCCTTAATCCACCATAATCCATGATTAATTAAAACTCGCCGCTTTTAAACCCTCGTCAGGCTCCCCCACTGTCGTTCGTGCACCTTCATGAACCGACCACCGCCTGATCTTCCCCCGCCAAATCTAATGATCCTCGTTGATTTCGCAAGGCCTCTGAAGACCAACCTTTATATATCACAGTGGCTCCACTTGGGGATGGCATTTCCTGGTGAAATGTCAAGAACTTGTAGATCGATGGCCTTTTGAAATTTGGCTTTAGTTACCTTGTGCTTTGTCATCCTTCATCCTACTTTATTCATACTTATGATAGTAAATCCTTAAAATCTTATGGCCTTCTCTCTGGGCTTCAACTCCAAAGGTTTACCATCCAATCCAAACTAGACTTTTCAAAATAAAATATGTACAAATGGGAAGTGACCATTAGTAACTAGGTTCAAACTAATGTTTTATCATTCAACTATTTATTGGCCCACCTGCTTCTTCAATACCATCAAGTCCTCTCAGGAAGTAAGCATTATTTCCTCTATAAGCATAAATGACATAGGGACCTTTCCATAGGAAATCAAATTTCCCATGTTTACCTTTGCCTTCCCTCCTTAAATCCCACTTGAGCACCTTGTCACCTAGGTAGGAATCTTCAGCCTTGGTCCTTTTATCAAAAATATTTTTAACCTTTTCCTGCACAACTTGAGATCTGATCTGAAACTAAAAGGTGCTGCAACCTTCAAACCAAATTAGTAAATCATCAAGACCTTAGGGCCTTTTGCTTGGATTCAAATATTTTATGATTTATTTCATAATCTACTGAAAACTGAATTAAATCAAATTGAAATGCTACCTACTCTATATTGTTGAAAATTAGGCTGACTTAAATAATACAAAAATGCCAATGAAGCCAGTCAAGCAACTGCAGAAACAAATGGATTGTTTGACTGATTGTCAGTAAAGTCAGAAGCATAATTTGATCATGTACCCATATAATAAAAACTGTGATATATAAAGGCCACTGCTGATGTATTTGGTCCTCATAGAGAAAACATGTTAAAGAACTTGAGCTGAGAAGAACCTCCATATAATCTGCTATAGGATCAACAAAAGCATAAAGTATGATAGTTTCTTCTAGGCCTTCAATGTCTAATTGATCAGTTGTATCCTCAATACTAAACCCTGAAACTACTTCTTCAGTCTTGCTCTTGAAAGCATAATCATCCTCAATCTGCAAATCAAAAGGCAGTACAATTTCCTCTTGGTTTGGAGAAGGAAGATTTTGTAAGAATTCTTTAGGATCTCAGAAATTATATGACTGAATTTGAGAATGCAAAAGTTTAATTTCATTTTCATATTTTTCAGCAACTAACTCAAGAACACACATTTTAGCTTCATGAGAGTATTTTCTTGATTTGACAATTATAAACACAACTCTTAAAAAAGCTTCATCAAGCTGAAATTTTGATAACTCATCCCTGAATTCATTTAAAATTTCATGAAATGAAAGATTTTCCACAAACCCTATCATCCTATATCACTATTAATGCTTTGGAATATGGATTATTTGGTTGTGGAATTGCTCTAAAATTTCAAGCTCTAGATCTTTGAACAATGGAGTCGCCAGGTGAATGATTTTAACTTTTGCGTGTCTGATCACTGTCCACCACATAAATTAGATCTAAACATGTAAATTATTTCTGAAGAGATTGTTAATCTTCCTGGTAATCAGAATTCTAACTTTTTTTAATGTTTTTTATGGAAATTTTTGAAAACTTCTACAAAACTTGACCTTAAGGGCCTAAGATAAAGTTTATGATTTCCTTAAAGTTTTAGGAGACTGAGGATCGATTCCCCAGTATGGTCGCCACTATTTTATCACTCAAATGTCTTCCCTAGAAGTTATCAAAGAAGGAATAGTCCGAGGTAACCACAAACCTAATATTTTAAACTCAGGTTCTAGCCAACCTAATTCCAATCTTGAGTACAATAGCTCCTTGGCTCAAAATTAAATGTCTACAGAAATGCATTTAATCCACCCCAATACTTCAAATGAAGAAGTATTTATACTAATTCTAAACTGAAATCTCTTGAAAAAATATCAAGATTGGTTTTACAAATGTCTTAAACTGTTTTACATTAATAGAACTTAAATAAAGGACACTCAAAACTAATGAATCTATTTGGCACTATGTTTAGGGATTTATGGTGACAAAGAAGAGAAATTCTAATTTGATAGCAAATCTTAAGTGATGATGAGGCATCCCAGTCACTAACTGCATCCTTTCTTTGTGCATTCTGCTCCAGTGATTCTGCAAAATTAGGGTCCATGGATGCCTTTGTATATCTTAATAAGAGATAGATATGTAAAATGTGAAAGAGGTTATTGTAGATACGTATGTTTTTGAGATAAACCTCTCTCAGTTTCATAAAATTCAGCTCCATATGTTCACAATATTCTCGGCAAAGATATGTCAAAAACATGACTTTACATAGTCTAAAAAATAGGCTGTGAAGACATGCACTTATCTCCCATTTGGTAATACCTGTTTAAAACATGAGATAGGTTTTTGTATATTGGCCTTTTAGGAATAAAAACCTCCTCTATTTTATTAAAATACTTCTTGAATTGGCCTGTAGGGTTGGCGTACACTTCTGTTGGGGTGTTCATACCCTGTTTCTGGATGCCCTGTCCGAGGGCTTTATCTGCATACTTCTCTGAAGTATTGGTTATTGTAAGTGGTTATACCACATTTCTGCATATGCCTTGGCATCAACAGCATGTAATCTCTATTATCTCTATTTTAATAGAAATTACGAACTCTATTTTCCCCGGAAAAATAGTTTCTTCAAAACTATGACTTAAACAAGAAATTTTCGAAGAATGTACCATTTTTGCTTTGATTTCATCTTTTAACCTTAAATTTCTTTTAACTGTTTTTCACTTTTACTTTGGATAAACTTCATTGTTGCTGGTGAAAGTGTTTTCATCTCTGTTTAACCCTTACTTCCTCCATGTTTACTTTTACTTTTTACTTTTACCGCTCTATTTTTTCATCTATCTTCACTTTGACATGAATTTGTATGCTTTATAATTGTCTTCCCTACTGTTTGTCTTCATGCTAGCTAATTTACTTGACTTGGTCTTCAATCTAATACTCTTTAACCCTGATACACTTTGACTGTTCTTTACTGTGTCCTTTTACCTTCACTGTATATTTTAGGTTTTTTACTGTCTATTTCAACAGTAAATCATTTAATTTCATGTTTCCTCTGCTTGTCTTTTAACTGTATGTTTTATTTTCCATCTCTGTTTGAATAGATTTGATAACAATCTCAGAGTAAACAAGTCTTATGACTAGTATTAAGACTATTTATCCAAGGCTGCGGTCTTCTGATCACCTATAAAATAAAACAAACTATTAAGAAAACATTGGGTTGATAAGGAGGGTCATTAATGGATTTATCGAGCTTTATAGGTCTATGGAGTGAGTCCAAAGTGATTTCAGGAGGTAAACCATGCTTGAATTGGTTAGCAGAGGCTTCAGGTGGAGCAGAAGGGTTTCATAAGTTTACATAGTAGAATGGGTGAAGGGCGAGAAAACCTGGGTTCTTGGGGTTTGAACTTTAACAGGAAAACTTTTAAAATATGGCGTGAACTGAATAGTAGATGGTTTGTCGCATAGCGGGTGGGCGGTAAGTAGTTTGTTTCACACAGCTTTTGGGCGCTTGGCAGTATTGGGGGGAGGTCGCCCCATGTCATTCATCGAGCGCCACGTAGCATTAGGGCCCAACAGAAAACCACTCATATCGGGCGGGTAAAGGTTGGTCTTCAGAGGCCTTGCGAAATCAACGAGGATCGTTAGATTTGGCGGGGGAAGATCAGGCGTTGGTCGGTTCATGAAGATGCACGAACGGAAATGGGGGGGCCCGGCGAGGGTTTAAAAGCGGTGGGTTTTAATTGATCACGGATTATGGTGGATTAAGGGCATAGGGGCTGATTTCGTTGGCAGATGGTTTGGATTGTAATTAACCACGGATTGATTAATTATGTCGAGTTTTATTCATAAAGTTTATATTTCAAACTTTTCAGGACAAGGTATTAATATAAGGGTTTTATTGATATATATACGAGAAATGGGTACTTTTGGGATTTAATAAATATAATTAAAATTGGGAATTAATATGAAATGAAAATGGAAAAATGGATTTTGCGCTAAGTATAATGTGTTTGAAATTTATTTACTCTTCACATAGAACATTATAACTTAGGCTAAATGCGCATTTGTGGGTTTTTTTGAAAAAGGGGCTTGCTTGGGGGTGATTACTTTCCCTTGGAAAATGGTGCTTTTACCTTAGGAAAAGGGATTTTTCAGGGGAAAATGAATGAATTGAAGGGGGTGAATGCTTATGAGGGGACTTTTAGTACTTAGGACCTATAAGTTATTGGGCCGAGGGTCCGGTCCCTCCAGAAGTCAGAGAAATGCTCTGAGCCCCTTTAACTTAAAGTTTTAGGTACTTTAATACTTTTCTTGGGAATTAGTTAAGTGAAAAATGTAGTGAATGAGCGAGGTTAATCAATTTGATTTTGTGTAATTTGGTAAATGCTCAATTATCATCCATACTTTAGAAATTTGATGATGAAAGTAAATTATATGATTTTATCTATTCAATCATCACAATTCTGCAACCATTCAACTACTTACCCATCTACTCATCCTACCATTTTTTCTACTCTTTATTAGGGTGCACTTAAGCTGGAAAACCCTTATCAAAACATTTATTTTCTTTTACAATAGAAATGTATCTAAGTCTATCCTTATTACATCCAAGGGCTCAAATTAAACAATTGAGCTCCTTTTATTAACTCTACCTATCCACTTATCTGCCAAGATTAAACAGTTTGGTCATATTTTATTCTCTATCTATAAACATGAAATCCAAAACATGGAATAACCAAGATTACACTGTTTGATTACCATGGATTGTGGCATGAATATCAAGTTTCACACAATCATTATTATGCAGAAAAGTAAATAGTAGTGGCATTTGGACTTGCACACTTTCATGGTCTTTTTGTTTTTCCTTGGGGTTCGTTTTTTCATCTTTTTTTACCCTTTTTACTCTTTTTCTCCTTTGATTTTTCTTTTAGGACATACCCTCTTTACATTTTTTTATTTTTTTTATCATTTTGAATATGGAAAACATTTGAAGAAAACAAAGGTATGTACATCTTACAGTTTTGACCTCAACCATTCAAAATTTATGACACCTATTGGTATAGGAACATAACAGTGGCTCCACTTGGGGATGGCATTTCCTAGTGAAATGTCAAGAACTTGTAGATCAATGGCCTTCTGAAATTTGGCTTTAGTTACCTTGTGCTTTGTCATCCTTCATCCTGCTTTATTCATACTTATGATAGTAAATCCTTAAAAGCTTATGGCCTTCTCTCCGGGCTTCAACTCCAAAGGTTTACTATCCAATCCAAACTAGACTTTTCAAGGCCTCGTTGATTTTGCAAGGCCTCTGAAGACCAACCTTTACTCGCCCGATATGGATGGTTTCCTGTTGGGCCCCAATACTACGTGGCGGCCACTGAATGGCATCGGGCGGCCTCCCCCCAATACTGCCAAGCACCCAAAAGCTATGTGAAACAAACTACTTACCACCTGCCTGCTACGCGACAAACCGTCTACTGTTCAGTTCACGCCATATTTTAAAAGTTTTCCTGTTAAAGTTCAAACCCCAAGAACCCAGGTTTTCTCGCCCTTCACCCATTCTACTGTGTAAACTTATGAAACCCTTCTACTCCACCTGAAGCCTCTACTAACCAATTCAAGCATGGTTTACCTCCCGAAATCACTTTGGACTCACTCCATAGACCTATAAAGCTCGATAAATCCATTAATGACCCTCCCTATCAACCCAACGTTTTCCTAATAGTTTGTTTTATTTTACAGGCGATCAGAAGACCGCAGCCTTGGATAAATAGTCTTAATACTAGTCATAAGACTTGTTTACTCCGAGATTGTTATCAAATCTATTCAAACAGAGATGGAAAATAAAACATACAGTTAAAAGACAAGTAGAGGAAACATGAAATTAAATGATTTACTGTTGAAATAGACAGTAAAAAACCTAAAATATACAGTGAAGGTAAAAGGACACAGTAAAGAATAGTCAAAGTGTATCAAGGTTAAAGAGTATCAGATTGAAGACCAAGTCAAGTAAAGCAGCTAACATGAAGACAAATAGTAGGGAAGACAGTTACAAAGCATACAGATTCATGTCAAAGTGAAGATAGATGAAAAAACAGAGCGATAAAAGTAAACAGTAAAAGTAAACATGGAGGTAGTAAGGGTTAAACAGAGATGAAAACACTTTCACCAACAACAATGAAGTTTATCCAAAGTAAAAGTGAAAAACAATTAAAAGAAATTTAAGGTAAAAGATGAAATCAGAGCAGAAATGGTACATTCTTCAAAAATTTCATGTTTAAGTCATAGTTTTGCATAAACTATTGTGGTTAATAGAAGAATTATTTTGAGAAACTGGAGGAGGTTTTTGTTCCTAAAATTCAAATATACAAAAACATATCACACCTTTTAAACAGGTATTACCAAAAGGGAGATAAGTGCATGTCTTCACAGCCTATTTTTCAGACTGTGCAAAGTCCTGTTTTTGACATCTTTTTTCAGAGAATATTCTGAACATATGGAGCTGCATTTTAGGAAACTAAGAGAGGTTTATCTCAAAAACATACTTATATACAATAACCTCTTTCACTTTTTACACATCTATCTCGGATTGAGATATACAAAGGCATCAATGGACCCTAATTTTGCAGAATTGCTGGAGCAAAATGCACAAAGAAAGGATGCAGTTAGTGACTGGGATGCCTCATCATCACTTAAGAGTTGCTATCAAATTTGAATTTCTCTTATTTTTCACCATAAATCCATAAAAATAGTGCCAAATAGATTCATTAGTTTTGAGTGTCCTTTATTTAAGTTCTATTAGTGTAAAACATTTTGAGATATTTGTAAAACCAATCTTGATATTCTTCAAAATATTTCAGTTTAGAATTAGTATAAATACTTCTTCATTTGAAGTATTGGGGGTGAATTAAATAAATTTCTATTGACATTTAATTTTGAGCCAAGGAGCTGTTCTACTCAAGACTGGACTTAGGTTGGCTAGAACCTGAGTCTAAAAGATTAGGTTTGTGGTTACCTCGGACTATTCCTTCTTTGATAACTTCTAGGGAAGACATCTGAATGATAACAGCCTCAACAATGGTAGTCTCAAGGCTCTTCCCTTTAGTCTTCACACCAAAAAAAACTCACAATTCTCCCTTAAACACAAACTAGAAAGCTACAAACTATGGGTAGCTTACTGACCACTCCAAAATCAAAACTTCAACCAGAACTTAATTAGGACTAAAAGCTAACTTGTGCTTGGGAAAAGGAGAGGTTTATATAGCTGAGATGGAAGGGAGATGGTCCCTCTTCTCATGGGAGAAGGCCTTACCTCTTGGATTAGTTCCATCCTAATAAGGGAAAGGAGCCCAAACTTACCCCTCGACTCCATCCGGCCTAACCATTTACCAAACTTCCGTTACGAAGCTTCTAGAGCTGGAAGCTTCAGATCCATATTTAAAAAAAATTCCAAAAGGGGATCGGCGTGACTGAGAAAGGGCTCAGTTGATCCGATCAGCACTAGGGACAGTTGTAAACCATGCATATCAGTGCGAGGAGGACACGGGTCATTAGCGCCGGCCTTGTAAACTAGGATAAATAGAAGATTTTTTGGAAATGATGCAAAAGGGATTTGTTCTGCTCATGAAGAAGGAAACAATGGGAGTTTCTTCATGGTAGGAAAGCATGTCGGGTGCACTGTAGAGGTCCTCTAGGATCGTGGTCAGGGAGTACAGGGATAGTGACAAAATGATGTGTAACCATGAGTCATTAATACAAAGGCTCCATGTTATCATCATATGTGATGTTTCCATGTGTCATAATTTGGTTGGGCCAATAGGGCTAGTTAAATGTCATGTATCTTTGATATCAACCATTTATTGAAGTGTTATGAGTGTCATTGATTAGCTTAAAAGTTGCACACCACTTAACAATGTTAAACAATGCACATGTTTGTGTGACTGAGGACATTGATTTTTCTATCAATGGTGGATCTATATTAAACATGTGCACTTGTTAACAAATTTGGGATTTGGGATTTTTTCCTAAATTTTGGTCCCTTAATTAATACGGAAACTTCATTTTGCAATAACTTCTCATCCGGGAGTAGTTTTTCCGAGAAGGATATATCATTGGAAAGGTATCGACGAGATATACACAACCATGTTGTTTGTAGAATCATTTGAGCACCATAACTTCATAAAAAAGATCAATAAACTTCAAAAAAAAAAAATAGTTTGACCTTGTGAGAGTATGCATGATGTTCATTTTTCATACTGCTTCCTAGGATTCATGAGTGATACAACTATTTTCTCGGACATTCCCTTTGACATCAATGACAACACAATGTGCAACACTTTGAACTTCCCCACTACTCTAGGTAGCCTACCACCTAAAGTGCATTTATATTTCCATTACTTTTTAAAAAAAAATGAAATCAAAAATTATCATATGGGAGTTTTTGGTAGTAGGTGTAATTCATCCTAGTACTAGCCCCTATTCCCTAGTCATCATGGTCCTTAAAAAAGAATGAATTCAGAAAATGTGTGCCAATTTTAATCTCTCAACTACTTGATTGTCAAGATCAATCTGTTATTATGGTCATTGATGACCTCTTAAATGAGTTACATGGCACTTAGTTTTTCACAAAACTTGATCTTTAGTCCAATTACCATCAAATTCACATGAAGGAGGTATATATCCCTAAAACCTCTTTTCACACTCATAAAGGTCATTATGAGTTTTGGTGATGCCTTTTGGTCTTTCTAATGCACCTTCCACTTTTGCAAGCCTCGTGAACAAAATATCTGAACCCCTTTCTATGTCATTTTGTCTTGATATTATATGCCAACAAACTTTACCAACTTAATAAAAACTACACCAATTTTTTGTTTTTTAAAGGTTGCACCAAATCATGATTTTCATGCCGATTTTGAAAAGTGTTGATGTAGCATCAACCTTTTTTTTGGAGAAGCATATTCTTGACACTTTAAATTTTTGTATATATTAAGTATGGATTTTTTTTTTAATGTTGTTGATTTTCATGCCGATTTTCAAAAGTGTTGATGCAACATTGACTTTTTTTTTAGGGGGGAAGGGCATATTTCTAACACTTTAAAAAAAATTATGTATCAAGTATGGATATTTTTTTTAAATGTTGGTGATTTTCATGCTAATTCTGAAAAATGTTGATGCAGCATCATCTTTTTTTTGGGGACATAATGTAGACACTTTAAATTTTATTATGTCTTAAGTATGTGCATTTTTTTAAAATATTGTCTATCTAACCAATTTTCGAGTTGTCTTATTTTTCTTCTTCTTTTTCATGAGATGTTTGTTTTTAAGAGTTTTTCAAGTTTGTATTTTTTGTTTTTCTTTGCAATGATATTTTTTAATGAAAATTTCATGTTTTTTTGCAAAGTTAAAAAATATAATAATAATAAAACCAATATTTTCAAGTTAGGATTTTTTTATATAATTATTTATCATTAGTTAATACTTCAATACATAAAATAATTGTCACTAAAAAATAATAATTTTAAACACTTGACAAAAAAATAACACTTTGCATATAAATATAATTTAAAAAAATACACATTTTGAAACCTCTTCGCTAAAAATGTCATGTCAAATAAAAGAATTTTGTGGAAACTTTTTAACAGGGAAAAAAAGGAGAACAAGAACAAGTTGAAAAAAATAGTAAATTTTATGAATTTTATGTCCAAAAATGATAATATTTGAATTTTTTCTCCCAAAAATAATTATTCGCATAAAAATTTAAGTAAAAAGAACAAACTAAAAAAAAGACAAACAACTTAAAAAAACAAAAACTTAAAAAATGTAAAAATATCTAAAACAAAAAAAAAATGAAAGAAAAAAAAGGTAATAGTTTAGCAAAAAAAAAACAAATAATTATAACATTATAAACCCATATATATATATATATATATATATATATATATATATATATATATATATATATATATATATATATATTTAAACATTATAATTATGTGTGTGTGTGTTTTATTAAAAAAACAACAACAACAAATGGAATTCAAAATATATTAGAAAAAATAATAAATGAAAAATAAATAAATAAATAAATATATTATACAAATATTTAGAAAAAATAAAAATAATAATAATAATAAACATAACAAAATTTAAAAGATAATAATAATAATAAATGAAATAGATTATAAATTAATTAAAATAAGAAAAAAAAACATTTAAAAAATTAAAATAAAAATGCAGGCGAGGTTGCTCCCTAACTAGGGCCAAGGGGCCACCAGCAAGGCATCTAGAATGGTGCACATGTTGCTCCAGCCACCCTGCCGACGGCCCTTTGTCCCCAACTGGAAGGGGTGAATCGATACCCCTCCCAACCAAGGGCCAAAGGGTCGATGCACCACTCTAGTTGCCTTGTCATCAGCGCTTTTATCCCTGCCAAGCAGGGCATATCAATGCCCTACCCAACCAGGGCCAAAGGGTCACTAGCATGGCAGTTGGAGTCATGAGTGGACCACTCCAAATGCCCTAGTGGTAGCCCTTTGGCCCCTAGTTATGTGGGGTGTACATTCACCTACCAAGCCAAGGTGAAAGGGTCGCTAGCAAGGTGGGGTGCTCCAACTTCCCTATCAATGGCCCTTTGACCCTAGCCATGCAAGGGCATACCAATTCCCCACCTAGTCGGAACCAAAGGGATACTTGTAGGGTGGCTAGAGTGGTAGGCGAGCCACTCCAATCACCTTGTCGACAACCCTTTGGCCATGACCGAGCAGGGCATCAATTTCAAAATATTTGCTCGGCTCAGTCAAGGCCAAAGGGTTTCCAACAGGGTAATTAGAGCAATGGGATATCGCTCTAACCACCACTTCAGTGGCCCGTTAGCCCCATTGGTCAAGAGATCAATTCCTAGAATTGAACTTGCCCTCAACTCTATGCATTGAGGACGAAAGCTGAGGGTGGGGTCAATTCCAGGAATTGGCAAGGGAATTGACCCCGTCCCTTTCTTTTCACAAATTGCTTTGGCATTTTCAATTATTATTATTTTTTTTATGGTTTTTTTAATATAAATATTTTAGCCCACGAAGCATAGAATAGATGGTGATGGGTGTACTATTAAGATACTCTATGATGTAAAAGTTACCAGTTCGAAACTCCATGAGAAAAAATCCAAACATGTTAAGGGTTAGTGTGGTTCAGGCCAAGTGTGATCTCCGAGTGATTTTGACAACTTATATGCCCCTAGATCGTGGTTTCTCAAGCCAAAAGTTAAATGTGAAATCATCTCAAGACTCACACAAATTAGCAAACATATATATATATATATATATATATATATATATATATATATATATATATATATATATATATATATATATATATAGATATATATATATATATATATAATGTTTTTTAAAATTATTTGATTTTTTAATTTAATTTTTTTTTTAATTTTGTATTTTTCTATTAAAATATGTTTATTGTATCTGAATGGAGGATTTTGTGAGAAGAGTTGTTCAAATATTTGTCTTCAAGATCCGTCACATAAATCATTTAAATTGCCAACATGTTTCTAACCAGCTAATGAGGTTCATCATCTAGACGATTAGATCTAATCATCTTGAGAATGAACCACATTAGCTAGTTCGAAACACGTCGACAATTTAAATGATTTATGTGATGGCTTCGGAAGACATATTTTTAATTTATTTCATATTTTGTTTATTGGTGAGATAAATTTTATTTTTCATTTATTTTATTTATTTATTTTTATTTGTTTCTTCTTTTTTTCTCTCTCTTATGGGTTATGTTTTATTATTTTAAAAGAATATGCATGAATTTATTTTTACCTTTTTTACGTTTGAATTTATATTTTAATTTTATTTTTTTACCTTTATTTTAATTTTATTTTTTTGACTTTTTTTTTGGGTTCTTTTTTATTTTTTTATTTTTCGAATATTTATTTTTTTCATTTTTTTATTTATCTATTTATTTATTTATTTATTTATTTAGTTAACTTTTTTTTTGTTGCAGGTGTTGTAATGATGCTCGACTAGCAACCCAAGTCCACTATATGTTAATTTGATAGTTGATTTTTGAGTTTTCATTACAGTGCGTCAAGTCCACCCTTGCGTGTCAATTTGATGGATGATTTTTAAGTTTTCATTGCACTGGGTCAAGTCAATCCCCATTGTGTGTCAATTTGATAGTTAATTTTCAAGTTTTTGTTGCAATGTGTCAAGTTGTCTTAGGTTAATATTTTAAAAAGTTATACTTTGATCATTTAAAAAAAATATGCTTGATATAGTGACTATTTGATTAGGTATTCATTTTTAAGGTTTTTTTTAGTCGTGATGTTTGGTCTAAAATTTCATGATTGAAATATGATGAAAATTTAAGTTTTTTGCATTCATGATATTTGGTTTTAATTCCATGGCGAAAAATTGTTGAAATTTTAAGGTTTTTGAAATACTATGTGATTTTCTTGGATGCCTCAACAAAATTACACAATATTCTAGACGCTCTAAACATCATATTGTTAACTGTGAAAGTATGCATAATTTTAGGGTTTTTCGGAGTCATAATACTTTATCTTTAATGTCATGGTTGAAAAATGTTAAAATTTTAAGGTTTTTCGGAGTCATGAATATATCTTTAACGTCGTGATTGAAAATTGTTGTAATTTTAAGGCTTTTTGGACTTGTGATATTTTATATGTAACACTATTTTCAAAAGCTATTAGAATTGTAAAGTTTTTCAAAGTCATAATATTTTATTTTTAATGTCATTGCTAAAAAATGTTAGAATATTAAACAAATAAAAAGAAATTGTGATGCAGCATCAACACTTTTCGATTTCGGGGTGTTTTTTCGTGTTTATTGCACAAGCATTTTAGTTTTTAAAGCCATTGTTAAAAAAACTTAGGATTTTAAAACCAAAAAAAAACATTGATGTGGCATCAACACTTATCAACATTTTTCATGTTCAGGGTGTTTTTTCATATTTTTGCACATAAAAATTTGGTTTTCACTTCCATTTCTAAAAAATTGTTGAAATTTTATCCAAAAAAAATATTGATGCAACATCACCACTTTTTCATTTTCGAGGTGTATTTTCATGTTTTTTGCGCAAAAATAGGGGTTTTTCTGGGCTAGAGTTCTCATTTTGGGATTACAATTCTCATTAAGTTGGTAACTTTGTTTTCAATATTCAAAGGGTTACTTAAAATTTGGCTCTTCTAAGTTATCATAAGATCCACCTAGTCCTTCAAGTGTCCTACTTGAAGAAAGTTGTTATGTCCATTTATCATAGTACAAAATAACCTTCCTATACTAGATAGGGACAATTCCAATTGGTTGTAGTATGAGGTTGTTTTCAATAAATGTGAGCATTGTCTTCCCTAAGGCATTATTGAGGAATCCTTGATTCAAAGGAAGGATACACAATTTGAAAATGATATATGGGAACCAGCAAAGGTTCTCCACTACTTTCCTCATCAGAAACATTAGGAGAACACATCTTTGTAAGGGGGGCGACATGTTAGGCTCTAACCCTAACTCCATTAGTTAGGAGAATATGTTGTTACTTAATGTATTAGAGACATCAATAAGGTCCAAAAATTAGTAGAGTATGAAATCAATACATGTGAGTTGTCCATATTAATGAAGATCCACTAATTAGTGGTTATGGCCTCATTAATGGATGCCCACTTGGTGGTTGGGGTTTTGGTTAGTTAGAAACTATATATAGTAGTAAAAAATATGTAATTAGGTGTCAAGTGAATAATAATTGTATTTCTAACTCTACTTACATGCAGGTTGTCCCATTGAAGAGATAAGGGAATATTGATCTATATTCTAAATATGAAGAAAGGTTTACTCATTAGTGTTGTTTTCATACTCTAATTTTGTATTATTTGCTTTTCATAATTATAATTATATCTATCTTATTTATATTGTTCTGTTTCATCTATCAATGAACATGATATAGATGGATTATGATCTCTATGGCTTAGATGGATTATGATCAATTGTCCTAGCCTCATTAATGGAATCCCACTAGGTGATTAGGGTTTTTGTCAGTTAGAAGCTATATATGATAGTAGAAGCTATGTAATTAGGTGTCAAGTGAATGATAACTATATTTGAAGCTCTAATTAGTTGAAGGTTGTCCCACTGAGGAGGTAACTGAGCATTGATCCCTAATATGAATATCAAGAAAGGTTTACTCACAATTATTGTTTCCATACCCTAATTCTATTTTATTTTCTTTCTACAAATATATTTATATCTATATTGTTTAGATTGTTCTCTTTCAAATAACAAGGGATATCACATAGATGGATTATGATTATGTACGATCATAATTACATAAGAATGAACATGTTTTAGATGAATTATACTCTTGCTAGAATTTAGTAGATTGATCTATAATTGAGGGAGTGAGGGTCCACACAATTCACCAATATGCATTATTGATTTAGAATAAAAATTATTGTTTTAGAAATTAATAGAAATTTGCTACTACTGATGAAATCGAACTAAAATCAAGAGATTACAAATTTCCTCTACTATTCTGCAGAATGGAAATCACAATTTAGAAACACATGAAATGACATGAAACCATTAAAACACCATAAGAACACAATGATTTACAGGGGAACTCAACTAGGAAAAACCCCTCCACTGCTTTTCATTAATCATATGAGAATGAGAAACTATTACTATTACAATGTCTTGCTTCGATCCTGAAGCACAACCTGCACTGTAAATTTGTTCTCCTACTGACTATCCTACTTTGGCAAACACTTAGCTAATTCAAGGCCCCAAATTGCTCCTATTTCCTTGTGCAATCATGGAGAAAATTAGCTCCTAAAAGATAGGAATTTTCTCTTATTTTCTTGCACAATTCCCAAGGAATGGTTCACCTACTTAAACTCCAAGCATGTACACTCAACTAGTATACAATTGATAATTACAATGTGTATTTTCCTCCACTCCATCTAGGCATGTAGAAATTAGGTCGTAGATTTGCAACTGCTCATGAAGTTTTAATCAAAACCACAAGACAAAAACCTACTCTACTACTTTGCGGAAATTAATTCACAATTTAGAACAAAATATCAGACATGCAAGACGAAATAACACATATGCAACAAGTATTTTTATCTAGGGAAAGAAATCTGCTAAAAACCCCAATGTTTGCTTGCACTAATCTTATGAATAGAGATGTATTATAATTGTTTTGCTCAACTGAGCACACCCTACAAGTGCATAACCTATCTTTGGTCAATGAAGGCCTATTACCTAGACTTAGTCAAATTTTCCCTCATCTTGAGCTCCTATTTCCTTGCATTGATCCTTGAGGATTTAGCCCCTATTATTTAGGAAATTTCTCAAATTTAATTGTGCAATTCCTTAGGTTGATCATCTGACTTCATGCAACACATGTACACTGAAGACTAGTCTACAACTGATGTTACACTTCCTTGGAATCTCCACCTCAATTGGGTAACTGTAATTATCTTCATGCACTAAATATTTTAGGGTGATTGATCAGTTAAGTGGATGATCACTGAGTTTGACTGACCTTCCACTAGTTCCTCCAAAGGTTGGAACTAGTTTAACTGAAAACAACATGAGATAACTGATGTTGACTGCTACAAATTAGAAATCACACATGTTGAACTAAAATATAACTCCTCCAACTGGAATTTACTAAGTAAATTGGGTGACACAAGCCATCTCACACAAGTTAACATCATCCAAGTTGTCTGTTGATGTGGAAATTCGAATTTTCTCAATTTAATCAAGGAAAATCAAATTGAGACTTTATTATTGAATTTTTCAACACTCCCTCTCAGCAATAAAGTGATTATCAACCACCCCTATCCAACACCTGTGGAACTCGAAATTCCCTCTTGAGAAGGCCTTTGTCAAAATGCTAGCATCTTGTTCCTCTGTCAGAATGTACTCCAACAACATTATCCGCCTCTGTACAATGGTGATACTGGATATCTATATGGTTGGATCGATCATGAAAAAAAGGATTCTCAAAGATCTTGATGTAACTTTGATTGTCATAGTAGATCACAGTTGGATCCATCATATGACCAAACAATCCAACAAGTATCTTTCTCATACAAATTACCTCACATGTTACTTAACTAGAAGCCATGTATCTGCTTCTACCAAGATGAGTTCCATAGATATTTGATTCCTGCTTTACCAAGAAACTGTTGCAGACCCAACACTGAAAATCCCACCCGATGTACTCTTTTGATCTGATGGACTCCCTACCCAATCTACATCTGTGAAGCCACATAGCTTCACTCCCTTTATTCGTATGTTCCATAGTCAAAACTGGGTAGTGCCTCTAAGGTACCGTAGAAAATTCTTAGATGCCCTCCAAAATAATTTGGTTGGCCTAACCATAGCTTGGCTCAGTTGGTTGACTACATAGCACATATTCGGTCATGTGTTCAAAAGATGCATTAGTGAAGCCGCCAACTATCGATAAATAGTAGCATCCACTTCCTCACCTAAAGTGGCATCCTCTTTCCTCCAGTTGGTTGCTAGAGGTGTCTCCATGGGTTTGCAACTGTCCATGTGGAACCTTTGAAGTATCTCATTGGCATACTTTCCCTGAGAGACAAACAGTTCCCCATTTCCTTGCCATACTTCCAATCCGAGGAAGTAGTGCATGAGACCCATGTCCTTCATTTCAAACTATCTTGCAAGGTCCTCCTTGCAAGATATGATCAGTTGTCCATCACCAACTAAAATCAAATCATCAACATATAAGACAATAATCAACAATTTACCTTCTACCAATATCTGATAGAGGTTTGCATCCACTTCACTTTTGGTGAAGCCCAAACCAGTGAGATAGTTATCGATCTTAGTGTACCAAGCATGGGGTACTTGTTTGATACCATACAATTCTTTCTTGAGTATGCACACATGAGACTCCCGATCATAAGTCTCAAGGCCTTCTAGTTTCTCGATATACACCTACTCCTCAATAACTCCATTGAGGAATGTTGTTTTTAAATCCATCTGGTGGATCTTCCAACCCATCTGTTCATCTAGAGCAAGAATTGATCTAATAGATGAGTGTAGAAATTATGACTATAGATTAACCTGATTATGCAATATAACTAAAGCAAAATACTTAATCTACTTCTACAATCAAACTTGCAGAAGCTTAATAGATTTGAGCAAGATCAAGCAAAACACATATAACAGAGAAGAAGAATCAATACACATGAAACACAGAAGAATACTCAGAGGAAAGCCTCGATTGAAAACCCCACTATCTGTATTATCATACAAGGTGGAAATATCTGAGAATTACACAAAAAGCCTTAGCTCTCACAACTAACCAGGTCTCAGTACAATCCTCCTAGATGCTCATAGGCAAATAAGGCTTCTCACAAACCTTCTTCCTCCGCACTCCAAGCCTCCTATTTCCTTGTGCAGTTTCTCCTGGGTGATCCTCCTGTTACCAAGTGTAACACTAATCTCTCACACTGATCTCACACCCTGTAAAACTACACAATCCTCAAGGAACCTTATTCCTTCTACATGGATGAGTTTCCTTTATAGGAAAATTCCTCCAAATGATAATACATTGCCTCTGGCTTTAATATCAATAGGGTCTTTGTCTGAATAGACGTGCATGAGTTATTTATGAGAGAATCTTTAGTTATCTGGAGTACACTAGTTTGATGCATGCATGCATTAACTGACTGAACTCACAATTAGTTCCTCAAACTGTTTGGAACTAATTTAACTAGACATTACTCAGTTCACTAAGCTAACTAATTACAACTCATCCTTATCTCCTTAATTAAGGGATAATCTCCCTAATTTAAGGGATAATTGTTGCATGACTTCACAAAGACTTCCACCTTGAATTTCTCCAACTAATTAATCTAAGATGAATTAATTAATTATTTTTCAAGTAGCTGGTGAGACTAAATTCGAATTTTAATTGAAGGAAAAAATAAAATTGGAATATTTTGAATGTTATTTCTAGCAATTCTTGTTGCTATTCTTAACACTCCCTCTCAACAAGAAAGGAATTCAACTCGATCCCGATCCTGAACCTTTGGAATGTTCTGCATGCAACACTTCTCTCTAGTGCTGTTGTTCCAACAACTCCAGAAACAAAAAAAACATCCAACCTGAATCAGTATGATGCATCTGTCATTAAAGTTTCTGACTGCTATTGCCTCTGTCAACTAAAAATCTCTGATTGCATCAATCCCACTATTTCCTCCCGCTAATATGTGCTTTGGGCTCCCGTAGCAAGGTACAATCCATGAGATAAAACCTCTCAATGGACCCTACCAAATTACATCCTTCTTGGGACTATCACTTCACATTGCCCAACCTCACACCTGGAGGTATGGCTGCATGTGATCCCTCTACCCACTTCTCCAATTGTGGCTCCTTCACAATTGTCAGAAACTTCTTCTGGGACTGCATGTTGAGAGGTAATTTACTCTCCCTCTCAAGCACCAAGTCTCTAACATTTTACTTGCTCCTCAAGGCTTTGCATGCATCTTGAACCTCAAGAGCATACAGGTTCTTAACTCACGAACCTATCTATTTCACCTGTCTGGCGGTGATGTGTCTAAGGAAAAGGTTTCCCTTACTGAAGACAACATCGTAGCCTCTGTCTTCCAACATCGCGATCGATACGAAATTCTTCTTCATTCCAAGCACATACTTCACATTAGTCAAGGTGATAAGAGCTCCATGCTCCCTCTGAAAAGCAACCGTTCCCACTCCTGAAACATTGTACCTTTCATCATCACCCATCTCTATGCGCATCTTGAGGTCTTTCTCCTCCAAGGTACTGAATAAAATTTTATCGTCGGTCATGTGGAATGAGGCTCCACTGTCAATAAACCAACCACAACCCATCATCGATGACACCATGCATGCGACGAGGATGAAGTCCATTTCGAACTGAGAGGCTAATGCATCACCTTCCGATCCTTCCGAGGATCCCTTCTTGGACTTCTTCGATGGTAAATTAGTCACATAATGACCCATCTTGTGACAATTAAAGCATCTCACTTTAGACTTTTCAACCTTCTTCCCTCCATGAGAAGAATTTAATTCGAAATGGGATGCATTCCCCTTCCCTTTCCTTGCCTTACTTTCTAAGGCCAGATTTACTTCATCATCCTTGGATGAATAACCATCTTGTGTGCTCCTCCTGATCTCCTCCTGCTTGAGATCCGACCATAGTCATTCCCAATCAGGAAGTTTCTCCCCTCCATTCACAGATTCCTGGTAGCTATGCCAGTTCTTTGGAAGGCCAAGGAGAGTGAGTCTCACCATATCATCATCAGCAGTAGTTATTCCCACACTTCCAAGCTCATCTCTACAGGTGATGAGTTTGTTCAGATATGTGGAAATAGTGTCATTGTTCTCCATCTTGATTCTTAGAAGCTTGTCCTTGAGAGCCAATTTCATTTGGCCCCTACTGTTATGGTAGAGGTCCCTCAATGTCTTCCACATTGAATATGGAGTATCCTTCCCATGGAGACTCGAGACAATATGGTCTTGAACTCCCTCAAGGATGATCAGTCTCGCCCTTGCCACACACTTCTTCCATTCAACCAACTCTTGTGCATTAGTTAAACCTGGCTTTGGGATTTCTTGATCAATGAAATCCTTCAAACCATTGTCTTCTAATACCACTTCCATGCGATCTTTCCATGCTATGTAATTCAAGCTACCATCCAAAGCATACTCAAGTCTCAAGCCATTGAACGCCATTGGTGAACTTTGAAGTATGATAAGAATTCAATTTTTGCACCTGCAACCAAGAACTTCAACCTTCAAATTTCCCTTCTCAGTATACTTGTTCACATCTTCGATTACCTTTGCTCTAATACCATGTAGAAATTCTAACTGTAGATTAACCTGATTATGCAATATAACTAAAGCAAAATACGTAATCTACTTCTACAATCAAACTTGTGGAAGCTTAATAGATTTGAGCAAGATCAAGTAGAACACATATAAAATAGAAGAAGAATCAATACACATGAAAGACAGAAGAATACTGAGGGGAAAGCCTTAGCTAAAAACCCCACTATCTGTATTATCATACAAGGTGGAAATATCTCAAAATTACACAAAGCTTTAGCTCTCACAGCTAACCATCTCATAGTACAATACTCTTGGATGCTCACAGGAAAACAAGGCTTCTCACAAACCTTCTTCCTCTCCCCCCCAAGCCTCCTATTTCCTTTTGCAGTTCCTCCTGGGTGATCCTCCTATTACCAAGTGTAACACTGATCTCACGCCCTATAAAACTGCACAATCCTTAAGGAACCTTATTCCTTCTGCATGGATGAGTTTCCTTTATAGGAAAATTCCTCCAACTGATAGTACATTGTCCCTATCTTTAATCTCAACTGGTTCTTTGTCTGAATAGACATGCATGAGTTATTTATGAGAGAATCTTTAGTTATCTGGAGTACACTAGTTTGAAGCATTCATGCATTAACTAACTGAACTCACAATTAGTTCCTCAAACTGTTTGGAACTAATTTAACTAGACATAACTCAGTTAACTGAGCTAACTAATTACAACTCATCCTTATCTCCTTAATTAAGGGATAACTGTTGCATGGCTTCAAAAAGACTTCTAGCTTCAAAGAGATGAATTAATTAATTATTTTTCAAGTAGCTAGTGAGACTAAATTTGGATTTTAATTCTCAATTTTAATTCAAGGACAAATTAAAATTGGAATATTCTAAATGTTAGTTTTAGCATTTCTTGTTGTTATTCTCAACAATGAGTACCTTCCTACAGGAGAAAATTTCTCCTCATATTCAATCCCCCTCAACTTGAGAGTACCCCTTGGCCACAAATCTAGCCTTGTAATTTTCTATGCTTCCATCTACTGCATGATTTACCTTGAAGATCCATCTCGAACCCACAACTGATTTGTCTGATGTTCTTTGGACCACTTCCCAAAGATTTTTCTTTACAATGTATTCATATTCCTCCACCATTGCATCAACCCATGCAGGTTTCTCTACTTCTTCCTCGAAAGAGGATGGCTCAGTCTCTACAAGCTTAGTCATTAGAGCCAAGTAGCCAGTGTAGTGATTTGGTGACCTTCTCTTCCTACACTGATTTGAAGGATCACCCACATTCTCTCTCGCATCCTACACAAGTCTCTCAGCTTCCCTGGTCCTTTTTCTTCCTTCTCTGGATGGTTCTTCTTGAGGTGTTGTTTCCACTCTATGCTCCTCAACTTATGGCTACTCCATAACTTCTTGAGGTTCCTCCTTTTGAGCTAAAAGTTCTTATTTAGGTGGGATTTGAAGCTCCCTCTCAAGAAAGCACTGCATGGTTTTATCTTCATCAAATTTTACATCCCTTTGCACAACTACCATTCTAAGGGATGTAAAGTACACATGGTAGTTGTGGGGGGTTTTTGTGTAACCCATAAATACCCCCAATTCTGTTGTCAGCTCTAGCTTCTTCCTTGATTCTTTAGAGACATGGCAGTAAATAGAGGCTCCAAAAATCCTGAAGTGTGACACATCCGGCTTTCTCCCTGAGAAATCCTCCTCTGGTGTAATCATGCCTAGAATCCGATGAGGACTCTGGTTCTGTAAATAGACTATTGTGTTTCATGCCTTGCTCCACAAATGCATAGGTAGGCCTTCATCATGCGACAACGCCCTCTCTTCTCCCACAATGCTACAGTTCTTTCTCTCAGTGACCCCATTTTGATGTGGGTTGTGGGGTGTTGTCAAATATCATTGAATTCCTTCTTTTGTAGAGAAATTTTTAAATTCATCCAACACGTACTCACCTCCATTATCGCTCTTGACAGCCTTCACCTTCTTGCCCATTTCTTTCTCAACTAGTGCCTCGAATTCTATGAACTTGGAGAATATCTCATCCTTCTTCTACATGAACAAAATCCATCACTTTCGTGAGAAGGCATCAATAAAAATGACAAAATATTTGTGCCTGGCAGTGGAGGCTGTCGAGAAAGGTCCACAGAAATCAGACTAGATCCTTTCAAGCACTGCATGTGCTTTGTTGTCCCGATCATGGAATGTGGATTTTGTGTACTTCCGCAAGGTACATCCTTTGTATAAATCTTGTTGATCAAGTGCTCCTTTGGGGAGGCATGTGGTTATTTGTTGCATGATATTTAGAGTGCCATGATGCAAATGTCCAAGTATTATATGCCAAAGTTCACTGACATCGCAGCTCTGCATCTTCTCCGCCTTTGTGCTCAATGAAGCAGAATCCTCTACATCTAGATTTTGTACAGGTTCTTCACACGAACCCTGATCTGCTTCACCTATCCCATGGCTATGTGTCACAATACTGTATTTCCTTTGTTGAAGATTACATCATAACCACGGTCTTCCAAAACTGCAATAGAGACAATATTTTTCTTTAGGCCCGGAATGAACATGACATCCTTGATCCTTAGGGGGGATCCTAACTCCCTCTAAAAGGTGATTGTACCAATCCCGATTGTGCTATACCTTTTTTTTTCCCCAATCTCGATGTGCATCTACAAATATTTCTCCTCCGGATCACTGAAAAAGTCTCTATTCCCTGCCATGTGGAACAATGCACCTGAGTCTAGGTACCACATGCTTCCCATCATTGTGCTAGCCATGCATGCAATGAGGGTAAATTCAAGCTTAAATTTTGAAGCCAAAGCTTCACCTACTTCTCCTCCTAAGGTCTTCTTTATTGTCTTCTTCTGTGGACACTTCGTGGCATAGTTCCTGAATTCATGACAATGGAAGCATTTTATTTTTAAAAATTATTTTTTCTTACCCCCTTGACTGGGTTTTGGTTTGGATTGGGATTTCTTCCCTTTTCCCTTCTTTTCCTTTCCATCTAATGCAAATTTTTCTTCATCCTCACCCTTGGATGAAGTCCCATCTCTGGTATTCCATTTTATTTCCTCCTATACAAAATCATACCATAAGCACTCCCAATTCGGTAGTTTCTCCCTCTTGTTCACTGAATCTTGATAGTTATGCCAACTCTTGGGAAGGCCCAGAAGGGCTAGGATTACCAAGTCATCTTCAGGGACAGTAACACCAACCCCACCCAATTCATCATGACATTAGGTGAACCTGCTCAGATACTGTGGTATAATGTCATTCTTCTGCATCTTGAATCTTGATACTTCAAGGTTTATCCTTGAGTGCTAGCTTCTTGTGGTCACTACTATTCTTGAACAATTATGTCAGTTATTTCCACATCGCGAATGAAGTTTCTTTTCCATGGAGATTCGAGACAATATGATCTCATACTCCCTCCAATATTATTCTCCTCGCATTGGCTACATCTATCTTCCACTGTGCAAGGTCCTAGACATCAGTTGTTGGTGGTCTTGGAATATTTGTCTTGATATATTCAAGCAATCGATTATCATCCAATATTGCCTCCATGTGGTCCTTCCATGAAAGCAACTTTGAGGTGCCTTCTAAGGCATACTCTAGCATTATTCCATTGAAGTCCATCTTCTCGGCTCTGAAGAATTCCTACTACATTGATCTTCAAATTCGAAATTCCTGATCTAATTTGAAACATTCTCTGATACCATGTAGAAATTAGGTTGTGAATTTACAACTTATCATGAAGTTTTAATCAAAATCACAAGATGAAAACCTACTCTACTACTCTAAGGAAATTAATTCACAATTTAGAACAAAAATCTTAGACAAGAAAGAAGAAATAACACACATGCAACAAGTATTTTTATCTGGGGAAAGAAATCTACTAAAAAACCCAATGTGTGCTTGCATTAATCAAATGAATAGAGATTTATTACAATTTATTTTCTCAACTAAGAACACCCTACAAGTGCATAACCTATCTCTTTGCTCACTGAAGGCCTCTGACCCAGACTTAGTCAATTTTTTCCTCGGCTTGAGCTCCTATTTCCTTGTGTTGTTCCTTGATGAATTAGCCCCTATTATTTATGAAATTACTCAAATTGAATTGTGCAATTCCTTAGTCTTATCATCTGAATGCATACAACACCTGTACACTCAATACTAGTCTACAACCGATGTTCCACTAGCTGAGCGCCCAAAATAGCTAGTGTTGCCTTAGAGCTTCACTCCCTCTTTCCTCTTGTACCATAATCCATACTTGTTTATGCCTCTAAGGTACCTCACCACATGTTTTTCTTACTTCTAATACAACTTGGTAGGCTTCACCATCGCTTGACTCAACTTATTAACTACATAGCATATGTCGAGCCTTTTGTTCACCATATACATCAAGGAACCCACAAGATGCATGTAGATGGTAGCATCTACTACCTCTCTTGAAGAGGCATCCTCCTTCCTCTAGTTTGTAGTTATAGGAGTGTCCATAGGCTTGCAGTTCTCCATGTGAAATCTCTGAAGTATTTCAAAGGAATACTTCCCTTGACTCTCAAACAGCTCACCATCACCCTACCATACTTCTAGCCCAAGGAAGTAATGCATCAAGCCCATGTCCTTCATCTCAAATTTTCTCGCAAGGTCCTCTATGAAAAACTAGATCAACTACTCATCCCCTATAAGTATCAAGTCATCAACATACAAAACCAAGATAAGCAGCTTTCCATCCACCACAATGTGATAGATATTGGCATTTGCTTCACTTTT
Source organism: Pinus tabuliformis (assembly GCA_031772625.1). Taxonomy (NCBI): domain Eukaryota; kingdom Viridiplantae; phylum Streptophyta; class Pinopsida; order Pinales; family Pinaceae; genus Pinus; species Pinus tabuliformis. Next base: position 677,512,261 of record CM062809.1, on the reverse strand, counting down.
GGTGAAGCCAAATCCACTAAGATATGTTTCAATCTAAGTGTACCATGCTCATGGTTCCTATTTGACACCATACAAGGCTCTCCTAAGTCTACACACATGTGTCTCCCTATTATATTTCTCAAATCCCTCTGCTTTCTCTATGTAAATTTCTTCCTCAACAACACCATTGAGAAAGGCAGTCTTCACATCCATCTGATGGATCTTTCACCCCATCTGCACAGCTAATGATAGAATGGCTCTGATCAAGGAATATCTTTCCATTGGGGAAAATGTTTCCTCATATTCCATTCCCTCTACCTAATAGAAGCCTTTGGTCACAAATATGGTCTTGTACTTCTCGATGCTCCCATCAGTTGCATGCTTCACTTTGTAGATCCATCTGGAACCAACAAGTGACTTATTCTTTGGTCTTGGCACCACCTCCCATACATTGTTCTTCATGATGTAGTCATATTCCACCATGGCATCAACCCACACTGGTTGAGAAACTGCTTCCTCAAATGAAGAAGGATTTTTCTCAATGAGTTATGTCATGAGAGCCATATACTTAGCTCTCACTCTAGAGAGCATCTCATAGCCTTATCCTCATCAATTTGACATCTCTCCTCAATATTGTCACCTTGAGTGAGGGAAAATACACCCTATAGTTATGTGGTGTCTTTGTGTATCCTACAAAGACTCCCATATTAGTTATAGGCTTGAGTTTCTTCCTTCTATCCTTGGAGACATGAAAATACATAGTAGCTCCAAAGATTCTAAAATGAGGTACATCTAGATTTCTCCGAGAGAAAGCTTCTTCGGGTGTGATCATGCCAAGTATTCTATGAGGACTCTTGTTCTGCAAATAAACTGTGGTGTTGCATGCTTCTACCCATAGATGTAATGGCAGCCCTGGATCATGCAACATGGATCTTTTTGCTCCCACTATGCTTCTTCTTTTCCTTTCATCCACCCCATTTTGTTGTGGGTTATGGGTTGCTATCAATTCTCTTATAATACCCTCTTTGGCACAAAATACCTTGAAGGTGATAGAAACATATTCTCCTCCATTATCACTTCTTAGGGCTTTCAATATCTGACCAGTCTCCTTTTCAGCCAATGCTTTGAATTCAACAAATTTTGAGAAAACTTCATCCTTCTTCCGCATGAAGAAGATCCAAAATTTTCTAGAAAATTCATCAACAAAAAATACATAATACATGTGTTTTGTTGTAGAGGTTGTAGAAAATGGTCCACATACATCAGAGTGGACTCGCTCCTAGATTTCTCTAGCTCTGTTATCTTGGCCCTAGAAGGTGGATTTGACATATTTCCCCAATGTGCAACCCTTGGAGACATCATGTTGGTCAAGGGTGCATTTTGGGAGACTAGTGGTAATATGCTGCATGAATTTTAAGGCCCCATGGTGTGAGTGTCCCATGCGCGTATGCCACAGTGTTGAAAAGGGAAACAAGAAATTCTAAAAATAGAAGTGCTAAAAAAAGCATTGCTATAAATAGAAGTTTGGGTACCAGTGCTGGATTGAGCAACAGGGAATGAAAAATGGAAGTGCTAAAAATAGAATTCTATTTTTAGCAGTTCAGGATGGATTCCTATTTTAGTCAGTCCCTGGACCAAAAATAGGAAGTAAAATTCGAATTTGAACTTAATAGCTGTTTGAAAATAAATTAATTAATTCACCATGAGTTAATTAGTTGTGAAAAATCAAACATGAAGTCTATGTGAGGACATGCAACAGTTTCTCTATTAATTGAGGAATTTATCCATCAGTTAAAGAGATAAGGGTGAGTTCTAATTTGAGTAGTAATTAGTTGGCTCAGCTAACTGAGTCAAGTCCAGTTAGATTGATTTAAACAGTTTGTTTAAATTAATGTGAGTTCAGTTAGTTAATGCATGCTTGCATATAACTGTTGCACTTCATATAACTAAATATTCTCTCATGAATAACTATTGCATGTTAGTTCAGACAGAGACCCAGTTGAGATCAGAGGAGGGACAGTGTACTATCATTTGGATGGATTTTTCCTATAAAGGAATCTCATCCATGGAGAAGGATTTATCTCCTTCAGGATTGCGCAATTGCATCAGAGGTTAGTGAGTGTGTGAAGAGGCCAATTCACACATGTGGCTTCACTGGACCCCAAGGAAAATTTCGCAAAGAAATAGGAGGCTTGGAGGGCAGAGGATAAGGTTTGATAGAGGCCTTTGAGTGTCTATGAGTAGTAGAGGTATTGCAAAGAGAGTGGGATAGATTTTGAGCTGATTCTTTTTGTAACACTGAACTTATTTCCACTTGTATGATAATACAGAGTTGGGGTTTTAGGCTGGTGCTTTCCACTCGTTATATCTTTTATGTTATGTGTGATTGATTTCTCCATATCAATTATATGTGTCCTTATTGATGTTGCTCATATTCGATTAAGCTTCTGCTAAATTGGTTGTAGAAGTAGATCAAGTATTTTGCTTTAGTATATTGCATTATCAGGTGATCTACAATGGGAATTTCTACACAGAGTTCTCCAACATCTTGACTCTACACCTTTTCTGCATTGATACATAGTGCAACACAAGCTTCCACCCCAATTTTGTAGAGATTCTTCACTTGCTCAGTAGCTACATGTCTCAGAAAGGATTTCCCCTTATTGGAAACAACATCATAGCCACAATCCTCCAATACATCTATACAGATCAGGTTCTTATTCATCCCAAGTACATACATAACATCTTTTAGATGAATATGGGAGCCTGACCCCCTCTTAAAGGTTACAATATTGATTCCTTTGGTAATGTACCAACCATCATCCCCAATTTCTATGTGCTTATGAAGATCCTTCTCCTCTAGGCTACTAAAGAATTATTTGCATCATATCATATGGAACAAAGCACCTAAATATAGATACCACACACTCCCCATTACAGTGTTTGCCATGCATGTAATTAGGGTGAAGTCTAATTTGAATTGTGAGGCAAGTGCTTCACCTCCTTCTCCTCCTAAAGGCTTCTTGTTAGACTTCTTATTCAGACACTTTGTTGCATAGTGACCAAATTCATAGTAGTGAAAATATTTTATCTTGATTAGGTCCTTATTCTTCCCATTGTGCTGGCTGGACTCTATCTTGTTTTGGGCCTTCTTTCCCTTCCCAGCCAAAGAAAAATTATCTTCCTCCTCATATTTGGATGTTAGTCCATCTCTGGTGTTTCGTCGAATTTCTTCTTGCACCAGATCAGACCAAAGTCTCTCCCAATTTGGTAATTTTTCCTTTCCATTTACAGAGTCCCGGTAGATGTGCTAAGATTTTAGAAGGCCTAGGAGATCTAGGCTCACTAGTTCTGAAGAGGGAATATTTTCTCCAACTCCTCCAAGCTCATCTCAATATTGAGTGAAACTAGAGAGATAATGTGGAATGGTTTCTCCTTTCTGCATGTGGATGTTTCTGAGCTTGTCCCTCAATGCCAATTTCTTGGAATCACTACCATTTTTGAATAGCTTAGTGAAGGTCTTCCACATAGAAAAGGGAGTCTCCTTTCCATGTAAATTCAAGATTATGTGGTTTCTCACACCCTCCAGGATGACCCTCCTAGCTTTGTGGTATCCTTCTTTCACTGGGCCAACTGTTGTGCATCCAATATTGTTGGCCTTGGAATGTAATTTTTGGTGTACTCTAGCACACCATTATCATCGAGCATTGCTTCCATCATGTCCTTCCAGGCTATGAAATTTGACATTCCCTCAAGGGCATACTCCAATCTCAATTTTTTGAAATAAATTTTCCCACGTGGAAGAAAATTGCTTCACTGAAACTGCAAATCAAAATCTCTGAAGAAGAGGCTATATAGATTGGTTTCTAGTGTGATTTTTACTCTGATACCATGTAGAAATTAATAGAAATTTTCTACTAGTGATGAAATCAAACTCAAATCAAGATATTACAAATTTCCTCTTAATGAGAACCAGTATTGCAGCAAGAATGTTGCAGCTCCTATGGCTACCAACTTTACTTTATCAACTCGGTGTTCATACAAACTTGGAGGGGACATTGTTGTATACACAAGCAAATGCAATGGGTCCATTCTTTGTCACTACTGAGCTAGAAATAGACCACTATGGTTTCTCAAACCAACCTTCTATTGATCCAGAAGAAGTTTGATTACCAATGAAGAAAGGGGAATTTTACCCTAATTAGAAGAATGGAAATATTGTCTATTGCAGTAATGAAAGACTGAAATAAATGCTTTAAACACACCACTCATCTAACTATTTGTTAAGAGATATTGCTTCAGAAGAATTCTAAGCTAACATGTGTGTAATCCTAACTATCCTAGGCATGCAATCTGAAAAATAACCAAACATTTTACTGTTGTGCATATGAATGAACACAATAACTCTTTTTCATTTTTGTCCTTTTTTTGTGAAAATGTGAATGCTAAATCTTCTTGGTGATGTGGCAGGTGGGTTAGAGGTGGTTGTGAAAGGTCATATGGCTTGGGAGGCAAGTGGGGGTATTCTCCTATCTTCCTGGATGCTTTTTCCACAAATCAGCCTCAAAACAGGCCACTACAAGTTGTCCTATAGGATGTCCTAATGCTTCCTATAGGATGTCCTAATGCTCCTACAGGATCCCCTGTATTCCTACAGGATCCGGCCGAGAACAATAGGATTGATTTGGAAGGTGGTATAAGGCTTAGGGAAGGTGAAGGGTGGAAGAAATAAGGCAAGGGAGTGGCTAGGACTTCTTCATATTTCACAACAGAGTTTGTAAGATGGTTGGATTTGCTCAACAAACCTGGAAAGTTGTTCTTATGGGATGATGAATTGATTGATGGACTTAGTGGAATTTGGTGATCATGGATGGATGAGGTTAGGTTGGGGCTTATGAAATGATATCTTCCTGCACTATTGAAAGCTCATGCACACATACATCACTGGCATTTACCCATGAATCATGTCAAACAAAGAAGATTTCTAATCAACATAAGAAACAGAAATCCATTATTTAGTTGCCTAGTTCATGCATGGAAATACTTGCAGAATATTGTGAAACACCATGAGATATAATACAAAGTTGGAGATATCATAAATGAAAATTGAAACCTATTCTTGAAAACTGAAAAGATGCTGGCCTAAGTAGTAGAAAACCCTAAATTCCATAAGAAATCAGAATTCTGTCTTTTTGGGGTTGAATAAGAGTTTTTCCTCAAACCATGGTCCCTGAAGGGAGGAGTGAGGCCAAATCCACCTGCTATCAGCCTTTTTGGTATTCCTTTACCTCTCTAAAACTACTGCTAAAGCTATGCACAAATGGAAGCAAACTAATCAAATTTACCACTACTTGCAATGAAACAATGCTAAAATCAATTCAACACTTAATCTATGAAATAACCTAAACATACAAGTACAAGAAGAGAAGCATTTTCTTCTAGAGTTGGACCTTAACCCAAGAGCTTCAGCCCTCTGAATCAACTTAGTGTTGGATCAAGGAAATTCTCATTCTCATTATCATATCAGAAAAATTACATAACAATGTTTTGCCACAAGACTTGAACTCGAAAATGCTTAGTGCTCTTACATAAAAAAAACTAAATCCTAATGAGGCTCTAGGCCTCCTTATTTATACAACTAAAATCTCCAACAACTTCCTTAAATCTAGGGAGGCTTGGCTCCCAAACTCAAGATGAATTGGTTCTTAATTGTCACTCGCTCGGTTGCCCATGATTTCCCTAACTCGGTTGCTTGCAACTCTGAGCTAGTGTGATTTGATTAAGGAATATTTGAATGAGTGAGAATTTAGTGAGGGGGATATATCTCCTATAATCTCTCCTCCTTGTCTCATTCAAGTTTCTACCCTTAATTAGCCAAAATTGCCATGATTTTCTCTCAAAAACCTGCAATCAATGCACATTAGACCACTAGACATAACATCTTACTTTTACTCATCTCATTAAGAAAAATATAATTAAAACATGTAAGGAATTATGAGAAGAGTTGATTTTAGTAAGCTTGGAGGTGAATTAAGGTCTATATAGTTACCCAATGATGAGGCTCATCACCTCTACTATTCTACAGAATGGAAATCACAATTTAGAAACACATGCAATGACATGCAACCATTAAAACACCACAAGAACACAATGATTTATATGGGAAACCAACTGGGAAAAAACCCTTTGTTTCTTTTCATTAATCAGATGAGAATGAAAAATTATTACAATGTCTTGCTTCGGTCGTGAAGCACAACCTACGTTATAAAGTTGTTCTCCTATTGACTGTCCTGCTCTGGCCAACACTTACCAATTCAAGACCCGAACTTTCTCCTATCTCCTTACGCGATCCTGGAGGAAATTAACTCCTAAAAGATAGGAATTTTCTCCTATTTTCTTACGCAATTCCCAAGGAATGATTCACCTACTTAACTTCCAGTCATGTACACTCAAGTAGTATATAATCGATAATTACAATGTGCATTTTCCTCCACTCTAGCTAATTAGAATTCCATGCATGTCTAGCCTATTTTTTGGTTGATTTGCTAGTCTAACTGAGAGATCACTAAGTTAACAATCGTTTTACTACTCAACTTGTTATCACTCAGGTTGTCCTTAAGCTCCGAAAAAGGATACGGTCGAGGTAACCACAGACCAACTTTGGACTGTAGGTTCTAGCCCACCTGCAGTCAGAGAGGGCTCTCTCTTTCTAATTTATCTTTGTTGATGATGATGATTTTAGGCTAGCTATTAAGTTCATGGGTCTTGTGTAAGTTTGGTGGGAAGGATGATGCTTCAGGTAGAGAGGCAAGGCATATTGTGGTAAATTTCAAACCATTGGGCATGGAGTCATGGAGTAAGACTGCTGGTGCGTTTTCTTGGTCACAAGAAAGGTGAGGAGTAGGGTAGCTGCTCATGAAACAATTTCTCAAGTTCAAAAGATGGAGAGAATGCTAAGGAAGGAGAGGCATTTAAGAATCTCTCAAACAGGTTAGCAAAAGAAGATGAATAAACTCTATCTGGGAGCAGTTAAGAATTCCTAGATGACAGTCATTCATATGTGACATAGAAGAAACATGAGCCATAACAGAATTCATATTTATGTCTAGATCAAGAAGAAAAAATTAAGAAGCCATAGAACCTGGGCATAGAGTGCAGCAAAGCAAATTCTATACCAATCCTTTGTTATGTGACTTAAGCATATATGAAAATGAAATAACAAAGGTAGGGAACACTTATTGTATCATATTGCAGCACAAGAATTCCTCATTTAACTCTTTAGAAACATGAACAACACATCAACAGTCCATTCTTCAAGCTTGTATGAAGTCTTTGATTATAGAAAAATATCAGAAATACAGTGTGAGTCTCTCCTGGATACATTAGCCGACCAACCCTTCTAACAATGTAGGGGGAAGTATATATACAAAAATTGGATGCAAAAATATCTGAGTCGGAAGTTAATAGTTCATAACTTCTCTACAAACTCCTAAGAAGTGGTTGATGAAAAGTAAATGCTGAAATAAATGAAAATGCAACAATTGTTCTCTTTTGGCAGTAAATTTTGACTTTTGAGTCGGCTGGGCTGCGTTCTTAGAAATCCGCACTCTTAGGTTTGCTATCTCAGCGTTTTTTCCTTGTAACTACTCCCACCTATCCTACGTGCTCTTTGACTGCTCTGTCCGGTGCTCTCGTGCCATTGTCCTGTGCTTGCTGATGAACTGTAGCTGACTATGACTTTGAAATAAAATAAAAAAGGGGTGAAACGGACACTACCTGGGCAAGACGGCCAGCATTGCCTGCCACCAGTTCTCAGAAGGCAACTGATGTCTTTGTATTTTGACAAGTGTTTCATCGGCCTCTGTGTACTTGTAATAACTGGGTGGCATCTCAAACAGATGATTGACCTCATGCTCCAGGTAAAATAAGCTTTCCATCTTGTTGTAGAGTGTTTGTCCTCTAGGCGGCCCTGTCTCTGTTGCAGAACTTGATGCAGCAGTAAGCTGATTAGTGACAAAAGTATTGAGCCTGGTAGCATATTGGTCACATGTCAATAGCTTTCCAGCACTAGTCAACAGGCTGGGCAATCCTCTAATTTGTAGTGCTGCAAGCTTTACGTCAAAATTGTCTACATCCCTCTGTATATCCCGACATCTTGCCTCCAGAGTTTGCACCAAGCTTCTCAATGTGAGCACACTTTTTGCTGTTAATATGGCATCTGTTCTGTTCATGATATGGAGTGCTGCCAGCTCTTCCCTAGTCTGATGATTCAGAAAGTTGATCATTCTGTTAGCCTGCTCAGGCATGTTTCCTAATGCTGCCTTGGCTCTCTGGCTTTCAAGCTTAGCACGGCCAATCAGTTCCACCTGTTCATATATTGCTTGAATTGACCTCCATTGGCTGGTGATTGATTGATTTATTTTGGCCCATAGAAGTTTCTTTATTTCAGCCAATGTCTTGTCCAAGGATAATTCTTTCTCCAAGGCTTTGATTCTGTCCTTCAGGGCCTTAATTTCTCTTGTCTGTTCAGCCACTGTCATTTTGGACTTATCATATTTTTCTTCCAATTTGGCCAGCTTTTCTTTGGCCTCCTTTATCTCTGTCGCCTGCAGCTTAAGTTTATTGACAGCTTCTGTCAAATCATCCACGCTCATGCTTGCTTCAGGTGCTGTTGTTGTTGATGTTGTAGCTTTTTTGGCTGTGGTGGTTGCTGGAATAATTGGGGGTGGCACTGCTGCTTGTACAGGTGGAATAGTGGCAACAGTGGGAGCTGTTTGAGGTGGTTGGGAGGTTGACTCTCCCTGCTTTCGTTGTAGTGCTTGCTCCAACTCCCCTTCCAAATTGATTACTCTCTGGTTCAACTTCATCATTAAATCCAATTGATCCTCAGCTTCTTTTTCTTTCTGCAGTTCTCCTGTTTGAGGGTGCTCAGTAGGAAGCAGCCTCAATCTTTTCTTCAGTGCAGCAATGTCATCATCTTTCTTTTTCATAAGGGTCCTGACACCCTTAGGATCCTTAGGATCATGACCTAAGTCCACAATAATCTCCTCCAGTGTTTTAATTCTATTATCCTTGGCTGTGGAGGACAATCTTTCAAATTCCAGCTGAGTGTTGGTATTCTTCAATGATTCTTTTAACTCATGGGCCAATGTGGCCTTTTCAGCAAGTGTAGCATAAAGCATTTCGGTTGTTTTCTTGTGTAATTCTATTTGATCCATTGGGTGGATGTCCTTGGACAGGACCTCTAACCTCGTTTTAACAAAGTCTGCCGCAGATTGTGGCTGCTGAACCTTGGGCTTGAAGTGGCTCAGAATCATCTCTTCTTGCTTTAGATCAAATGTTACCATCAGTCTTTCCTGCTTGGCAGGTGTTGCCTTTAGGAATTTCTCATACAGTTGCACTCTTAGTAGCTCATTTTGAGCTTTGATTTCTTTGAAGCTGGCTTTGACGCTAGCTGGTTTCTTGCCTTTTTGGGTGGAGGAAGACGCCTCCATGCATTGTTGTCTATCTTGCTCTTGCTGAAAAGAGCTTGTTGGTGTATGCAGGCTTGTTTCCCTTCTCGGGCTTTCCACGATCTCTTCACTGACCTCTTCCTCAACTGGAGAATCAACCCTTTGTCTCTTTGATTCAGGCTGCCGCACAGACCCACTAGCAGGTGTCGAATCTTGTCGGTCTCTTTTCCTGCCCCTTTCCTCGTGGGCAGGGGTTTGCAAAGGTGGCACTTGTAGTGCCTCTGTTTGTTGAGGAGGGGTTTGCCCTTGAATTTGTTCCATTGAACTGATAGGTTGTTCTGTGACCTTTCCTCGTTCTGTCTCCATTGGCTCTTTCCCTTTGGCTGTAGTTGTTGCTGATGTAGACGCTCCTTGAGCAGCTTGTGAAGCTGCAGCTGTAGATGTGCCCTCTTCAATTTGGTAAGGCAACTTGAAATTTACCTGGTCATCAGAATCCAAGTCAAGAGTTTTTTCAAGATCCCTAGCAGTTTGTACCAAAATTTTCTCTTGAGTTAATTCTTCCACTAAAGTTCCTTGTGCCCATGCATCTTGATTAGCATATTTTTCAATGTCTGGGTATTTACAGTGGTCATAGGGTGTTAACCTATATTTGACCCTTCTGGCACTAATGAAGCCAAGTGGGTCATAAGGGACCCACCAAAAACTCCTTTTCAATTTAAATTGATCTTTGAGTATCAGGTCAGCTTCTTTCCAACCATCCTTCTTATTCATGATGAAGGGGCCTAGGCAGTCTTTGAATTTCAGTTGTGCTTTCTTCTTGGTGCTGTGGAAGTGAGTCAAATCTGAATTTATAAGCTGCCTGTAGTATTCTAATGCAAACAGCCTTATCGGCACATATCTCGGGAGCCTGTATGGACACAGCTCACAACCATAAACTCTGATGACAGTATGGTCTTGATATAGGTACCAATCACCTAATTTGTAATTATTAGACAACTGTAAGATCTTTTGCATTTCATAGGTTATTCTGGGAGGAGGAACCTTCATTAGGAGGCAGGAGACCGGATAGACAAACTGGTCAATGAATTCATAGTATGAATAAGAAGAGTGTTGGACTTGATGAAATACAGATGACCAAAAGACAACAGACCTCCTTTCTCCCTTTGAGTCTAGTTTCTTGATAGGGCATTGGAAAATTTCAGATTGATAAAACATGAACAAATGATAGATATAGGAGGAATATTTGAAAATTCCCTGTCTATCTAGTCTAGTGAGCTGGTCATGGATTTTATTTGATATGAACCTGGCATAATTATACTTGACAGCAGGAGGCTGTCCTTGGCTGAAAGAAGACAATATGACCATCACTGTCTCATCTACATGCTCACTTGTTGTGAAGACCAACACATAGGATATCATATCTACCAGCAGTTGGCCCACCTCATTGAAATGGTCATAAGGAAATGGAGGTGGTTCCTTTGGTTGGCAATCTGCCTTCATAAATGTCTTAGCAATCATTTCAATCTTGGTACCAGGGAACCAAGAAGCATCTTCCAGCAAATCATTTATGGAAAAGGGCAATAGTGTCTCAGTCTTTTTGAATTTCAACATCTGGTTGATGGAGTCGGGAGTGGTGTAGAAAAGAATGCTTCCAGATGAAGACTTGACAGCCCTATGACTCGGTTCATAATTTGCAGCACAGAGGTGAATAATCTCAGGAAAAATATTCACAGAAGGGAGGAAAAAATGGGGCAGATTGGACTCCCATATGCCATATATGTCAGATTTGTTTATGAAATTGTTTCTCTGTTGGCAGTAGGTGTGTAGATGATTCCTTTTGGCAACAAAGTCTTGAATAAGATAGTCTGTATCGGCCAAGGGCATGGACTCAAGTTCTTTACTTGGCGGGTTGATGGGAGTAACGTTCAGAGCAGACGGAGTGGCCATTATGCAGCTTTTGAATGCTTGAGCTGAAAGGAGGACTAATGCAACAACTGGCTATCAAAGTTTGCTTGTAATAACCAGTAGGAGCAGGCGAACTGAACTCAAATGTAACAGTAGCTGGACAGCTTGAGAGCTTATGCTATAAGAGACCAATTTTGCAGAGTTTTGGGTCAATTTCCCTTTTTCAGTGAATTCTCTGGAGCTAGAGACTGTGAAGAACAACGCAGAGGAGCAGAGGGCAATTTACAGTTTCAGTGAACGGATTTGGACAGCGGAACAGGGTAAAAATGGGGAAATGCCGAGCTGCCGCGAGATTTTTGCTGGGGGCCGAGCTTTAAACAGAATTCGCCCGCAAAAGTGTAAATGGGCATAAGGTTTCTGAGACTTTTCTGAAGTAAAGGGTTTCCAGTAGGTTTAATGGGGTCTCAGGCGCAGCAGAGTTACAAATTGGGGAATTTTTGCAGGTTCACAGTATGTGCAACAGATAAAATGCAAGCACAGGAGCGAAAAGGGGAAAATATGGCAAATACCTGGTTTGAACGGCGACGAAAGTTGACGAATTGATGCGAAAGTAGACTATGAACTTGAATTGCAGGCCGCAACAGCTTAGTTGGTCGCTCTGAAGCTTTGGGAGTGAGAAAATGAATGAAACAGGGGACCAGAGCGTTCAAATGAACCAATAAAATGAAATGTAACGGTCGTTTGCGTGCTTTTTTAAGCAAAAAAATTGACATTTGGCGCTTTTGGCGCTTTTTCGGGATGACGTCAGCATGACATCATCGGCGGGTCCCGGGGTACGGATGGATGACGTGGCGGGATGACGTCAGCAGATGACGTCATTATGTACGAACGGGTGATGTGGCGGTATGGTGGCAGGGACACGATGGCAAAGACACGGTGGCAGGGCGAGGGTACAAGAGGTATGAGGTGGCGGCAACGTGGCACGGCAGCGGAGTGTGGAAGGTGACATCATAGAGGAGGACGTGGTGCTTACATCACGCAGGCGAGGGTGGTAAGTAGTTTTGGGCACACCGTCTTAGCGCCTGGGTGGTTTTGGAGGGAGGGGCTCCACCACACCCGAGAGCTTGACGCATGGCGGGAGTACGACGGCAAAACCGTCGAACTCCCGGACGCTAAGCCTCGGGCAGTTGGCACGCGTTAGGGACACGCCCACCGTAGATCTTGGGCGGGCCAGATCTAACGGCTGGCGGAACAATCAAGGTGGCGGAGGGTTATGAAGAGGAACTGCGTGTTAGTACATTTGTTTATTTATACAGCGGGGGGGGAAAAACATTAATAAAGTGGGTTTTTGGGTTTATACAGCGCGCGGGGATTAAAAACTTTGGGAACATGGGTTTGTGGGCTATGCACCGGGGATTTAAACGATGGTGTTTAATGTTCAATAAAGCATATGAACATTTAACTCTGGGAAATGACCACTGAAAGGTAAGCATATGCAGGTTTTTGATGAGCGAGGGGTTAGATAAAGGCTATTAACCCAACGAGAGGTTAAGTTAATTCCAAGGTTAGGAGAGAAAGGGGCTAATAGGAGCCCCAAATGGGCTGCTATTTCCCGGACCAAAACATATGGCTAAAATGCCTATGGGAGGGCTATTTAATATTTTTGGGGTTTTTTATATAGTTTTTAGTAGTGAATGGGGGTGGGGGAGTAGTTAGGGAGCTACATAATAAAATTAGGAGTTAATGTGGATTATGAGGTGAAAGAAGAGCAGCAAGCTCAGTTTTAACAGTAAAACTTAGATATAGGGGCAAACGAGAGTGAAAAAGTGATTTTAGACAAGAAATGTGGCTTCTTTTCATGTAAGAAAGCCAACATTTAGCTTGATGTTTCACAGAAATGAAATAAACTGGGACTTGTTGGGCAGATCCAAAGGTCCTTTAGGAGGATGTTAGTAAGGGAGTTTGAGAGGGAGGAGAAGGGAAGTTAGACATGTTTCCAGATTTCAGTCATTAAAACACTGCTTTGGTACCTGTGCCACTGATGAGATGAGTTTCCTTTGTCAGGCCAGAACTGAAGATGATCTTGTTTCTGCAACCCCAAGCTACCTACCCTTTTTACAACACCTAGCATTTTTTGTTACTTCAGGAAGGGTGCACTTAGACTTGCAAACCCTGATTGTTTTTCTTTTAGACTGCCTTTCCTATCTAAAACTACCCTTGTTTCTTCCAAGGGCCCAGATTAAGTTGTTGGGCTCCTTCATTCTCTACCTAGCTGCTATTCTGCCAAGCTTAAGCTGTTTGGACAGATAAATTCTCTATATTCTAAAGCAAAAAATTTAAACCTAGGGAAACCAAGCTTAAGTTGTTTGGCTTTCCCTTAACTGAGAAATCATTCAAAAATGGAACTTTTGCAGCTTGAAAAAGATGAACATTTTTGGCACTTCCACTGTCAATCATGAAATATGAAACCTGTTACAACAGGAGGCTAACAGTGGCTCCACTTGGGGATGGCTTTTCCTCTTGGAAAGCCAAGAACAGCAGGTCAGACTGCCTTGTTTTTCGACTGCTTCTATACTCCAAAAAACTTTCCTTTTGCTGGCTGCTTTATTTGTGTACATAATAGCAGAGTTGAAGAGCTTAGGGCCTTCACTTCGGGCATCAACTGCATCAAGCTGCTATCAAACAGAAAACTGAAATCCTACCTACCTACCTGGTGGGCTCCAGTATTGTAGCAATAATGCTACAACTCCTGGGGCTCCCTATCTCTAATTTTATCAACCCGGTAGTTCGTACAAACTTGGAAGCGACGGTGTTGTATGCACAAGTACTAGCTCTTGTCGCAGCTGTCACTTGGTCAGCTGGCACAAGTCCGCTAGGGCTCAAGCCAACTTCTATATGCTCTCAGAAGAAGCTTTCTAAATGATGGACGAAGGCTATCTCAAAGGAAATTAATCTATTTTGCAAAAATGAGTTGAAAGCCAACCAAAACATGGAAACCCTAGTAAACCCTAATCTGACTAGCTTAACCTCTAGGATGCAATGGGTGGAGTGCAAGTGTCTGGAAATGATGCCATTACTTCTAATGATGTGAAATGCATGAACTTAAACTACTTCTATTGAAAAGAACATTGTTTTTGTATTTTTGCTTAAGTGGATGGAGTGATTATGAATTTGTCTCTTATTAGGGCTTGGCTGTGCAGAGGTGGTGCGAAGGGAGAGAAAGCTTGGGAAAGGTCAGGATGGCTAGGAGAGGTCCCAGAGGGTCCCTAGCATTAGTCCACAGAGGTCTACAACATTCGGATGCTCGGCAACCAAGTTTGCAGGCTTCTACAGGATGTCTGCAGGGGATCCTACAGGAAACTAAGGAATTCTACAGGAAGTCTGCTAACTTCTACAGGATGTACTGTAAGTGGAAGTTTTGGGTGATGGTGAAGGGATGGAATGGTTTGGGTGGATAGGTAAGGTGGAGATGGAACTTGTGATGACTCAGGGGCAGAGGAATAAGATGGAGAGAGAGTGCACGGAGTTGGTTGGTGGATAGAAGGATGGCAGCAACGAAAGGTCAAAAAGATGAAGCTACGTGGCAATGGATGAGTTGGAGGGTAAACGAGCTGGACAGAGGCCGAGTAGGTGGCTTGAGGAGAGGTCAAGAAGAAGAAGAAGGAAGTGGAATGATATGGAGCAGTGTAAATGAAACAAATGACTTATGTCTTGCACCAAAAAACGAGAATTCATTAACCTATGATACCTGTGCCATTAAACCTATGAACAGCAATGTAAAACCGAGAAAAGAAGGCGTGCATGGAATAAAAAATGTAGAAGTATGGTTCGATATCAAAAGTGCATGGATGGGTCTTCAATGACTATGTTGCAGCTTGCATGGAAGTAAAAGACTGCGTTTCTTTTTGGTGGTTGATATGGACTGCACCCCAATCCCTAAACAGAGATGGCAGTGATCTCTAACAACCTTTTTCTTGGAGCTCCAGTGATTACAAACCTCCTGTTCTAATCTAAACAACTGAAAGCAAAGTAACCATAAGCTAATCCTACTCAATCACACGAAAACTAAATCAGCAGACTGTAAATTCGAATTGCATGTCAAAGTAAAGAAACAAAGTGCTGGAACGAAAGGCAAATAATACTACAAAACAGAGGAGGTCTATTGCTCTCAGGTTGGGCCCTAACCTGAGAGCTATAGCTCCCTTAAAAACTCAGAATTAGATCCAAATCTGCTTGCCTTTATTCATAATCAAAAGTCTAATGTCATGCCAAAACTGGCTTACAAAAACCGAGCTGTAACTCGTGCTCAGAGATTACAATAGTAATTCCAAAAGTTCAAAAAGCTTCTAACAAAGGCTACAGCCTCCATATTTATACAAAATGAGGATCAAGCTGGCTGCCTTCATTCGTGGAGCTTGGCTGTCCAACTGAAATTCAAACTGCTGTAAAACTGCTGATCCTGTAGAACGTGTTGGCTGCCTTTGAGCTCGGTGGGGAGAGTTGTTAGAGCTCGGAGTTAAGGTGAAAAGCACGAGGGAAGTCATTTAAAGTTGTAGACAACCTCCCTATAAACATGCAATGCCACCTTTGTTGTCTCCTTGTCTCCTTTTGCGTGGTCTTTTGCTCTCTTTAATGCCAAGAACCTGAAATCATCATGTATTAGTCACATAGATATAATGCCTGCCCTTCTTCCTACAAACAACACGAATATACTAAGAAATGAATGCATAAGTGGTAAAATGTGAATGGTTGAACGAGGTAAGTAGGCCAATATGAGCCCAAATTGTACCAAAAATTGGGGCTCATCATCACCCCCCAGCTAAAGTATTTGCTCATCCTTGAGCAACTTTGCTCTGGCTCCTCGTCTTTGGCTGAGAACTAGAGCCCAGAGCATGCTCTTCCTTTCCTGTTTTTGGTGGCCCTGCCTTTTCTGCCCCTGGTGGTGACGAGGGTGGCGCTTCTTCCCCCTTTTCCATTTCCTTGAGCCGGGCTTCGGAAGGCGATTGGCCTATTTTTCGTGTCCAGGAAGTTATTTTTGGGCTTCCCCTCTCGGGGGTGGCTGATGTTTTAGAGGAGGTTCTTGCACTGGGTGAAGTAGGGACATCCCCTAAAATGGTTTGGCTTTTGGGTGGAGGCTGCGGCTTGCCCGTGTTTATCCTCTTACTTCTCCTGGCTTCATATGGTAGAGGGGTCTCCCTCTCTCTCTTCTCCTTCGGCTTTGGAGGTGTACTGAGGGCGGCCAGCGCAGCTGCTGCCTCCTTTTCGAGAATACCAGCCTTCTCTTTCTTGCATTTTGCTTTCTCAGAGCTCCTTGTAGAGGGCCCCTTCTTTTCAGATTTTGGGCTTCCTGTAGAAGACCCTGCTTTGCCCACTTCTGAGCCTTCTGTAGAAGATCCTTTCTTTACCAATTTTGGGCTTCCTGTAGAAGACCTGGTTTTAGCCACTCTCGGGCTTCCTGTAGAAGCCCCTGCTTTGGTAATTTTCGGGCTTCCTGTAGAAGACCCTTTCTCTGTCTTCAGGCTTCCTGTAGAAGCCTGTTTCTCAATGATTTTCGGGCTTCCTGTAGAAGCCCCTTTTTCCAATTTCGGGCTTCCTGTAGAAGCCCTTGTCTCTGTTTTCGGGCTTCCTGTAGAAGCCTGTTTCTGCTTTCCTGTAGACACGGGTGTCACCACCTTTTCTTGCTTAGCCGCATGGGTTTTGCTTTTTGCTTTGGTTGCAGGTGCTGATGAGGTACTTGGGCTGACGTGGACTACCTCAGCTTTGTCCATTCTGCTCTTCAACCTCTTTTCTCTTGCTGACAAGATGGGTGTGCCACCTTTTTCTTTGTCATCCTTTTCCTCATGCTTCTTCTTTTGCTCTTTCTTCTGCACTGTGGTCGGGGTCTTCTGGCCTTTTTCTCTCTTTCCCTCGGCCACTGCTTCTTGTTCCTCACTACTGGAGGACCCCGTTTCTTCAATCAACATTTTAATGTCTCCATCTCTTGTCAAATTCCGGAATGATTCCCATGAGAGGGGAACCTTATATGAATGCAGCGCATCCTCCACAAGAAGCTTGATCAGCCCATGGTGGGCTATCTGATCTGGTATGCCCTCTTTTAGCTTTGTGGCACACTCCATTAGAGACTGCAACAGGAAATAAGGGATGCTCAGTTTTTGTTCTACAGGAAGATCAATCCGGTGCCTCAATTCAGTGAGCAACCGAAAGTGATATGCATACACGATGCTAAAACGGCCTTCACAAGTTATATATTTCATGATTTGCAAACTGACTTCATTCCATGGTGGCAACAGACTCGTTCTTCGCACCCCATTTTTGTCCTCCGAGAATTCCTCCTCAGGTGGAAAGAATTCTTTCTTGGCCTGCTGGCTCAACTTCCATTCTTCCTTATCCCACGGCAGACCCATTGGAAGTTCAGTGATTCAACTGATATATTGCGGGGTGAGCTTGAGGCTTAGGCCCCTGAAATTCACTGTGGCCAGTGTCTTAGATTTCGGCCTCAGAGCCTGCAAGAATTCTTCGGCCACTTCATCATCGCAACCCTGCAGCTTATCACAAAAAGACATCCATTATGCTTGTGTGAAGAGCTCTACCACTTCCTGGTTTTCCCTTAATTTGGTTGAATCAGTGGGTTCTCGTCTAATAAACCCACCCGGCATGATAACACAGTTTTGTTAACCAGAGGTGGTGATTGTGGAAGAGGTTTTGGTTTACTGAGACAGAGCGTAGGATATCATGCACATAACCCACAAACTTATCCCTGAGGAACTTTAGACACAATTTAATTACTCGACATCCTGTAGAATGACAGTATAGGCACAGCAGACAACAATTTCACCGTTTTTCTATGACCGAACTGTGGACGACAATCTTGCCACCTTTAATAACCAGTTTCATGAAGAGTTTAGGGTTACCTCTTTAATTGGCCACCTTTTTACGTGAGGCACCTGCTTTCCTGTAGAAAACTGCGTTCCTGTAGGATGACAGCGTTCCTGTAGAATGCAGCGTTCCTGTAGAATGACAGCGTTCCTGTAGAATGCAGCGCGCGGATTTCGGGAGAGATTGCAGTCGGTCTGCGCCTTGGGCGTGCTTCTCAATCGCTCTGATAGCCAAAGGCTCGGCGTATCACACTGCAGAAGGATCAGGATAGCCGCTCGAGTTCAAACCGGTGGGTGATAAATCCATGAATGCGATTGAGCCGATTAGATTTCAAATTCGGCGGAATCCGTGGCGCGGGGGGTGAGCTGTCCCCGCCGGACCGTTGGGTGACGTCACCCCATCATTCAACTGTGCGTTCACTTGCTGCCGCATCAATTCCCGCGGATCTGCCGCCGCCTCTCCTGTTGAACTCGTTTCCTCGACGGGATCGTTCTCACGTGCATGCTGCCCAGTCTCTTTGTCACGGCCACCACCCACACATCCAACTAGACCATTAACTGGCCGACGTGGCCGGCCAAATGGCCACACAGTTGCTCAACCAATTCACCTTTACACTTAGCAATCAATCGAAGTAACATTCATGCAGTCTGATGGAAGGAAGGGTAGAGACACTTACCTGCGTGGCTGTACACATTGTTTCGGCTCTTTGGACACTGATGACTCGATTTACCTGCTGCTGGCGAACTTACACAGGCCCGGAGGTCTATGTTCACGAGCTACCGTCGATGGATGGGATGCTTCAGTTGCATGCGCCCACGTTTCCCTTCAAATGGCCTGCACGGTGAATGGTATCCACTCTAGCAGGTTTAACTGTTACAGGACTCCCACGAGATGTCTTGGAACAGTTCTTCCTCCTTGGGTGCATGCTGCACGACTATGGATGGCCTCACGAAAAGCTCTCGGAGCCTTGGGCTGACTGTGATGAATATGGTGTGAGATCTCTAGCACTTTTTCCATTTACAGGTTGCTTTTTTTCCTCGAGACTCATCGATCTGCTTTGCTGGTGCAGGTACTTGGTTGCATGTCGACAAGGACGGTGGAGCAAGATAACAGCAATGTGCATGGTTGACAACCGTGGCATGCATGCGTCCAAACCGATCCTTAGCCGTTAGATCGCCTCATGAAATGAATTCTGGCCCGTTCTGAGCTTCTACAGGAAGCTTCCTGTAGAAATACAGCGTTTCCTGTAGAAAGGATGCGTTCCTGTAGAGAGTCTGCACCTTCCTGTAGAAGATCTACATCTTCCTGTAGAAACTCTGCATTTTCCTGTAGAAAATCTGCGTCTTCCTGTAGAAGACTCAAGCTGGAATAAAATTGCACATACCTTGGAGAAAATGAGGATTCTTGGAGGAGGTGCTGGTGAGGTGTCCTTGCTGCATGATGAGGACCCTTGGCTTTGAGTTGAGAGGCTTCCTCTCCTCCATAGAACACCTGCATGCAATTTTACATAATGAATCTGCTGACTTTGTTTTTCTTTTGTTTTTTTTTCTCTTTTCATTTGAAAGATAACAGGGGCGCCTCATTGAGGTTTTCACCCTTGCCATCTGCCTTGAGCGCCTCAAAGAGGTTTTCACTCAAGGATCTTTTTCCAATCTCCTTTTTTTTTTTTTTTTTTTTTATTATTATTGAAAAGACAATAGGGGCGCCTCAATGAGGTTTTCACCCCTATTACCTGCCTTGGGCGCCTCAGAAAGGTTTTCACCCAAGGATCTTTATTATTATTTTTCCTTTTTTTTTTTTTTTTTTCTTAGACTCTTCAGGGTATGCCCAAAGCAGAGGCAGAACCCTTCTCTATGACCAACACTGCCTTCTCCATAGTTTTGATGAACTCTTGTCTTGAGGGAGGCTTCCTGTAGATCTTCAATCGATGCCCATTGACAAGCATGGGGATGGCTTCCTCATCAATGGTCCTAATAAGCACAAATCCATTGTCATGACATTTTTCCACTAAATATGGCCCTAGCCATCTGGTTCTCAGCTTCCCTTTGAAATCTTTGTATCTGGAGTCATACAACAAAGCCCAATCTCCCGGCTGAAATTGCTTGTCATGGAGATGTTGGTCATGCCACACCTTTCTCTGAAGTTGAACCACTTCTGAGTGAAGGAGGGCCTGCATTCGGTGCTCATCCATGCCATTCAGCTGCAATAGCCTTTCTTGTTGTGCATGGCTGAGATCTAGGTCCAGCTGAGCTGCCATCCTCAAAGTGTTGTATTCCAACTCAATGGATAGCAAAGCTTTCTTCCCATAGACCAGCTCATAAGGTGTGAAGTCGGTGGTGGTCTTCCAAGTGGTGTTGTAAGCCCATGTGGCTTCAACCAGGCGATCTGCCCAGTCCTTTCTGCTGCTGCTCACCACCTTAGTCAAGATCCCTTCTAATGCTCTATTGGTGACTTCCACCTGCCCATTTGCTTGAGGGTGATAGGGGGTGGAAGTCCTATGCTTGATCTTGTGATGAGCTAGTAGATCTTCAACCAGGTTGGATGTGAACTGGATCCCTTGATCGGTGACCAGCTCTCTTGGATAGCCAAACTTATAGAAGATGTTTTCTCTTAGGAACTCGGCCACCTTTTCTTCTATTGCTGCTTTGATTGCTTTAGTCTCTACCCACTTTGTCAAATAGTCAGTACACACAATGATGTAAGACCTTTGCCTCGAAGGAGGGTTGATTGGGCCCACAAAGTCCATGCCCCACTTCTCAAATGGCTCAAGAGTCACTTGAGGTTGGAGAGGCATCTCATCCCTTTGGGTCGGTTTCCCCATTATTTGGCATTAGTCACACTGACTGACATATCTTCTGACATCTTGATGAAGTGTGGGCCAATAGTAGCCTGCCTGTAGGATTTTGAAGGCAGTTCTCTTTGCTGCAAAATGTCCTCCACAAGGCCCATCATGACAAGTGAGGAGGATATCAAAGACTTCCTCCTCCCTTACACAACGCCTTAAGATCTGATCGGGGCCAAGCTTGAACAGATTGCCCTCGATCCAAGTAAATGAGGCACTTTTTCTGATGATTCTGCTCTTCTCTCTGGAAGATAGGTGCGGAGGGAACTGTGCTGAAACAAGGTAGTTTTCTATATCAGCAAACCATGGAGAGAGTACTGAAATAGCAAACAAATGTTCATCGGGCATCTTGTCATCCACTGTTCCATCTGCAGACAAATCCAATCTAGATAAAAAGTCAGCAACAACATTTTCTCTACCTGGTTTGTCAACAATGGTCAAATCAAACTGCTGCAATAAAAGTAACCATCTAATAATACGAGCATTCACATCTGGTTTATTCATTAAATATCTAATTGCAGCATGGTCTGTATGTACAAAGGTCTGGTAACCAGTAATATAATGTCGGAACTTGTTCAGTGCATGGACCACAGCCAAGAATTCTTTCTCGGTTACAGTGTAATTCAGCTCAGCTTTGGACAAGTTTTTGCTAACAAAGTAAATGGCATATGGAAGTTTTTGCTCAACCTGTCCTAAAGCTGCACCTATGGCTTTGTTCGAGGCATCAGTGTGGATGTGGAAAGGTAGGGCCCAGTTTGGACCTCTCAGGATTGGGGCTGACACCAACTTGTCCTTCAATTCATTTAAAGCCCTCTGACAATCGTCCGTCCAATTAAACTCCACATCTTTTGCCAACATGCCAAACAATGGCGAGGCTAGCTTGCTGAAATCTTTAATGAATCTCCGGTAATATCCTGCTAATCCCAAGAAACTCCGGACATCCCTTACCTTTTGAGGAGGTGGAACCTTCTTGATGAGAGCAATTTTGTTAGGATCCACTTGTAACCCTTGGCAAGAAATGGTATGGCCTAGCACGGTCCCTTCAGTCATTAGGAATTCACATTTTTCAGGACTAAGGGACAAGTTCATCTCGATGCATTTGGTTAGGACTTTTCCCAGATTGGACAATGCTTCCTGGAAGTTGGCCCCATAAGGAGTAAAGTCATCCATATAGATTTCCACTGCATCATGGACCAGCTCCGAGAAGATGCTCAAAACAGCTCTCTGGAAGGTAGCAGGAGCATTGCATAGCCCAAAGGGAAGGACTCGGTAGGCAAAGGTACCCCAAGGGCAAGTGAAGGTGGTCTTATCTTGGTCTTCCGGGCTGATTTGGATTTGGTTGTACCCGCTAAACCCATCCAAGAAAGAGAAGAACTTCTTTCCTGCCAGTCCATCCAACACTTGATCTATGAAAGGTAGAGGGAAATGGTCTTTCTTGGTAGCTTTTTTCAGTTCTTGGTAGTCCACACAGATTCTCCATTTCCCATTTTTCTTGGGAACCAACACCAAAGGGGACACCCATTCGCTATCTGAGATGGGGTAGATGAATCCTGCACCCAACAGTTTTTGCAATTCTTCCTTGACAATGTCCTTAAGAGCTGGATTCATTCTCCTCTGGGGTTTCCTAACCGGTTTACAATCCTCTTTGATGTATATATGATGGGTACAGACCGAAGGATGGACTCCTTTCATTTCCTTATAGCTCCAAGCAAAAGCATCTAGGTGGTTGGCCAACAGACTACACAGCTCCTTTTCCTGGGAAGGAGATAGGGAGGAGCTGATCTTCAATGCTTTCTCAGGGCCGAACTCCACATTCTTGATTCTGGAAGTAACAGGGTTGGTTGTACAAAGATCCACTAAGGTGCTAGCTTGGGCATCCTCCACCAATTTCTCTAAGGGTAGTGCACTGGAAGGTGGATTCTGGATCAAGGTCTCGATCAAGTCATCCTCGGTTGGGGGGTCTCTTCTAGTGGTATCTAAGGTGCACAGAGGTGCTGAGTACACCTCGTCTTCCTCTCCTTCTTCCAACCAGAGTGGTAAGTCATGCTCTAAGGAGGGTTGGGCAGGAGGGTATAGGACTAGCTGCTTGGACATGGGACCATTTTTGATGGTCATGTTTCCTGCACGACAACTTATGTAAGCATCTGCAGTAGCTAACCAAGGCCTTCCCAAAATGAGAGGATATCCAGTAAGCTTTGCCTTTGGTTGCAGAACCAGGAAGTCTACAGGGTATTCCCAAGAGTCAATAGAGACCAAGACATCCTCCACAATCCCTTCGGGAGTCACGGTGGAGCGATCTGCTAATTGCAGTATTGTCGAGGTCTTCCTCAAGGAACCTTGAAGATTGAGTTTGAGCATGGTATCCCTGGTCATCACATTAATGGCAGCCCCCAGATCAATCAAGGTGTGAGGTATGATGGTGCCATTGATGTGGACATCTACTATAGGACTTCCAGGATCTAGGTACTTTGGGAAGATGACTTGTCCTAGCATCAGGTCAGACAGTTGTCCTATGACATTAATGGTTGAAGCATCTTTCTTCCGCCTACCTGGGTGTTTGAAGCACTTTTCCTTAACCAGTTTGTTGTATATTGGCACATCCTTGATGGCTTGGAGAAGTGGTATCTTTACACACAACTGCTTGAGCTCACCCAGAAGCTCATCCTCCTCTGGGTTGGGTTGTGTGGTGGTTGTTAGTCTCTCAGGAAAGGGTGGAATAGCCTTTGGTTCACTTTCCTATTTATCTTCCTCATCCTCTGGGGGAGGAGGTTGGCGATCTGGTAGAGTCTTTCCAGATCGAAGGTTGATCTCCTGGATCTCCACAGCATAGGTAGGGCATGAGGTTTCCCCAGTGTATACCTGCTGGGCCTGTCTATTGTTGGGGTTCAGGTTCGGTTGAGCAGGCATTTGAGGTTGCCTTGGAGGAGCAGGAGGTAATGGCTGAGGTTGAACTGGTGGTGGAGGCAAGATGGCAGGAGGAGTGTTGTCTTGGGGCCTCCACCCCGACTGAGGTGCATTCCATTGAGGCTGTGGCTGGGCATGTGAATGATATGAATGAGAAGTAGGTTGAGTGGGGTACTGAGGTGGATAAGACCATGGAGGAGGCATGGACCATGAAGGATGAGCAGGGGGACCCCAGGAAGGCATAGGAGTCGATTGGTTGGGGCTGTAATAAGCTTGAGGTGCCCCTTGCATCCCCTGCTGATAAGGTCTAGATCCTTGTGGCCTCCTTTGGTTGAGGTAATAGAGAGGTTCAGTGGGAGCTTCTGTCCCTTGGTACATGGCTTTAAACCCAGGTAAGGTTGGACACTGATTTGTGGGATGGTCCTCCTCACAAACGAAACATACTTCAACCGAATGCAATGGGCATTCATTCTTAGGGTGTCTCCTTGTGCACCTAGGGCAGAAGACAGCCAAGGCTCTCTCAGCTTCTTCTTTCTTCTGCTGGATTCTGAATGTG
This sequence comes from Pinus tabuliformis, assembly GCA_031772625.1. Classification (NCBI taxonomy): domain Eukaryota; kingdom Viridiplantae; phylum Streptophyta; class Pinopsida; order Pinales; family Pinaceae; genus Pinus; species Pinus tabuliformis. The sequence goes on along the minus strand of CM062809.1, from coordinate 677,487,747 downwards.
TCCAGCTGCATGGCAATGGTCTGTCTCACCTCACTCTTGAGATCTTCTAATTGATTTGCAAGCTCATGTTTGGAGAAAGGGACACTAGTTGAGGGGAGGTTCCCTCTACCTCGTTTCCGAGCTGCCCTGGAGTGGTTTCTAAACACAGTTTTGATGTCCTCATAAGGCAGTTGGTAAATGTCCCCCCCAGCTAACATGTGAAGGGTATCTAAGAGGTCTTCAAGGACTCCTCGGAGCAGGACCAACTTGAGGGATTCAGGGTCAAGTGTGCACCTGGCCTGCTTATAGCTTAGTTGGAACCTCTCCTCATAATCCTCTAAGGACTCATCATTTCCCATGGTCATCCTAAAGATTTCTCCCTTGGTTTCCTTAGACCTACAATAATCCCTATACTTGGTATTGAAAACTTGCTGCATCTGAGCCCAAGTGGTGATACTATTCCCAGGTAAGCCCATGAACCAGCGTAATGCTGCATCCTTAAGAGTTGAAGGGAAGAGTTTCAGCTTTTGCTCATCTTCAGTATAGTCATAGGTTCTACAAAGGACAGCAAACTCAAACAGGAAGGTATCAGGATCTTCAGTAGTCAGTCCATGGAAGTGAGGTAAGGCGGAGGGGCTAATGTTCTTCATTTTCATTTCTCCATTGGTCTCTCGGATGGGGAAGGCACCTTCTATTCTCTCATCTTCTCTTCTATTGTCAGCCATAGCTTCAGATGGAGTGGTCTCTAACTCTTCTTCTACTATAGGATCTTTGTATATCTCTGGATGTTCACCTATTGGTTCTTCTGGGTCACTGTCACCAAAGAAGAGAGAAGGGTGACTTAGTGATGTGGTGGGGGTGTTGGGTAGGAATTTGCCTGATTTATCTCGGTTCCTACGAGGCATGAAAGGAAAAAGACTTTCTTTTTTTTTGTTTTTGCTTTTTCTTTTGTACTTGCAAAACTGAAACAGATTGATCTACAGCTAACTAGAAAGATGCAGAATTAAACTGAAGGCAGGAAAGAACTAATCTACTCTGCTCAAATGAAATTGCAGAAATGAAACACTAGTCTATGCTGGCAGAAATAAAAGGTTAATCTATGAAAGCAGGAAATGCTAATCTATGAAAGCAGGAAATGCTAATCTATGAAAGCAGGAAATGCTAATCTATGAAAGCAAGAAATGACTATGCTACTTTTGCAGAATGGAAATGAAATAAACTACTTAGCAGAAGATTGTAGTGGAAAATAGAAGAAAAGCGACAATCACCAATACTATGATGCTTCCCCGGCAACGGTGCCAAAAAGGATGGTGGGCTCCAGTATTGTAGCAATAATGCTACAACTCCTGGGGCTCCCTATCTCTAATTTTATCAACCCGGTAGTTCGTACAAACTTGGAAGCGACGGTGCTGTATGCACAAGTACTAGCTCTTGTCGCAGCTGTCACTTGGTCAGCTGGCACAAGTCCGCTAGGGCTCAAGCCAACTTCTATATGCTCTCATAAAAAGCTTTCTAAATGATGGACGAAGGCTATCTCAAAGGAAATTAATCTATTTTGCAAAAATGAGCTGAAAGCCAACCAAAACATGGAAACCCTAGTAAACCCTAATCTGACTAGCTTAACCTCTAGGATGCAATGGGTGGAGTGCAAGTGTCTGGAAATGATGCCATTACTTCTAATTATGTGAAATGCATGAACTTAAACTACTTCTACTGAAAATAACATTGTTTTTGTATTTTTTCTTAAGTGGATTGAGTGATTATGAATTTGTCTCTTATTAGGGTTTGGCTGTGCAGAGGTGGTGCGAAGGGAGAGAAATCTTGGGAAAGGTCAGGATGGCTAGGAGAGGTCCCAGAGGGTCCCTAGCATTAGTCCACAGAGGTCTACAACATTCGGATGCTCAGCAACCAAGTTTGCAGGCTTCTACAGGATGTCTGCAGGGGATCCTACAGGAAACTAAGGAATTCTACAGGAAGTCTGCTAACTTCTACAGGATGTACTGCAAGTGGAAGTTTTGGGTGATGGTGAAGGGATGTAATGGTTTGGGTGGATAGGTAAGGTGGATATGGAACTTGTGATGACTCAGGGGCAGAGGAATAAGATGGAGAGAGAGTGCACGGAGTTGGTTGGTGGATAGAAGGATGGCAGCAACGAAAGGTCAAAAAGATGAAGCTACGTGGCAATGGATGAGTTGGAGGGTAAACGAGCTGGACAGAGGCCGAGTGGGTGGCTTGAGGAGAGGTCAAGAAGAAGAAGAAGGAAGTGGAATGATATGGAGCAGTGTAAATGAAACAAATGACTTATGTCTTGCACCAAAAAACGAGAATTCATTAACCTATGATACCTGTGCCATTAAACCTATGAACAGCAATGTAAAACCGAGAAAAGAAGCCGTGCATGGAATGAAAAATGTAGAAGTATGGCTCGATATCAAAAGTGCATGGATGGATCTTCAATGACTATGTTGCAGCTTGCATGGAAGTAAAAGACTGCGTTTCTTTTTGGTGGTTGATATGGACTGCACCCCAATCCCTAAACAGAGATGGCAGTGATCTCTAACAACCTTTTCTTGGAGCTCCAGTGATTACAAACCTCCTATTCTGATCTAAACAACTGAAAGCAAAGTAACCATAAGCTAATCCTACTCAATCACACGAAAACTAAATCAGCAGACTGTAAATTCGAATTGCATGTCAAAGTAAAGAAACAAAGTGCTGGAACGAAAGGCAAATAATACTACAAAACAGAGGAGGTCTATTGCTCTCAGGTTGGGCCCTAACCTGAGAGCTATAGCTCCCTTAAAAACTCAGAATTAGATCCAAATCTGCTAGCCTTTATTCATAATCAAAAGTCTAATGTCATGCCAAAACTGGCTTACAAAAATCGAGCTATAACTCGTGCTCAGAGATTACAATAGTAATTCCAAAAGTTCAAAAAGCTTCTAACAAAGGCTACGGCCTCCATATTTATACAAAATGAGGATCAAGCTGGCTGCCTTCATTCGTGGAGCTTGGCTGTCCAACTGAAAGTCAAACTGCTGTAAATCTGCTGATCCTGTAGAACGTGTTGGCTGCCTTTGAGCTCGGTGGGGAGAGCTGTTAGAGCTCGGAGTTAAGGTGAAAAGCACGAGGGAAGTCATTTAAAGCTGTAGACAACCTCCCTATAAACATGCAATGCCACCTTTGCTGTCTCCTTGTCTCGTTTTGCGTGGTCTTTTGCTCTCTTTAATGCCAAGAACCTGAAATCATCATGTATTAGTCACATAGATATAATGCCTGCCCTTCTTCCTACAAACAACACGAATATACTAAGAAATGAATGCATAAGTGGTAAAATGTGAATGGTTGAACGAGGTAAGTAGGCCAATATGAGCCCAAATTGTACCAAAAATTGGGGTTCATCACTACCCTAATTAGCACTTGTTTGTTGGTTAGGTAAAATGAAACAACCAGTGCAACCACTTTAGCACTTGTAGAAGAAAACAAACTGTTTGACTGATAGTTGGAAAACAAACGGTTTGACTGATAGTTGGTGAAATCAGAAACATTGTCTGGTCATGTGCTCCCATAATCAAAATTGTGACATATGAAGGCATTTGCTGAATGTCTTGGTCTTTATAGAGAAAATATGTTGGAGATTTTGAGTTGAAAAGATCCTCCATGTAATCAGCGACAGGATCTATAAAAGCATTATGTGGGAGAGTTTGTTCTAGGCTTGCTTTGTCTGATGGAATAGCTGCATCCTTTGTAACAGATTCTACAATCAATCCTTCAGCCTTTGTCTTTAAAGAATAGTTATTCTTAATTTGTAAGTCAAAAGGCAGTACAATTTCCCCATGACTTAGAGAAGAAAGTTCTTGGAAAAAAAATTTAGGATCTTGAAAATCATATGATTGGATTTGAGAATGCAACAGTTCAACCTCATTTTCATGTTCTTCCACAACTAAATCAAGAAGACACATTTTGATTTGAGGCTATTGTATTGCAGTGATCTTAATCAACAACAGTCTAACAAAATTTTCATCAAGCTCATATTCTGATAACAACTTTCTGAATTCATTTATAGCTTGTTCAACTTCATCTTCCACGCAGCCAATCATCCTGTCTGACTATAAACACTTTGAAATGGGATTAATTATCTATAGAACTGCTCAAAAATTTTGAAAATTCCTCTTTCAGGTTCGCTCCTCCAGTGGAGTCTTGATTGTGAAGATGATGTGGAGTCGTCAGGTGGATGCTCAACTTTGGAGTGCCTGATCTTTGTCCACCATCAAAGATCAGAACTAGACTTGTAAAAATGGTTGTGTAGGTTTGGTTCTTCCCCAGTGGAGCTTTCCAACTTTCTTTGTGAAATTATCTGAGGATAGTCCCCAGCAGGGAAAATTTTAAGAACGCCCCCTAAATTTATAAATATAATAAATGGGCGAATCTCCATGGTATATAGGAAAAATGGAAGGCGATTTTATCAATAATATAATATGTATATATAATTGTTTGGCGAATCTCTCACCAAGCATGGCGAATATTTTACTCAATTATAAAATCTTGTAAGATCTTGGCGAGTCTTTCACTAAATAATAAAACTTTGTAAAGTCCTAGTGAATCTTAGCATAGGCTACATGTTGGTTTAATTCCCCCATTTAAATAGGCTACATTTCAGGTGAATACCATGGGTCAATACCATGTGCCCTTTTGGTGAATACCATGGGTCAATACCATGCGCCATTTTTATTTTTATTAATTCTAATATTAGCGTTAATAATGGTTTTTTGCATGGTATTAATAACAATCTAGTCCATGGTATTTGTCCCATAGTATTTTGGCCATAGGTTTCACCTAAATATAACCCATTTTTTGAGTGTTTGTAAATATAAGGTGACTTATGGAGTAAATATAAAAAAATGTTTTATTTGTTTACCATACCTCTCGTTTATTTATATTTTTATTAATTTACCATACCTCTTTTACAAATATGGTATTTGGCCCATAGGATTCACTTAAATAAAACCTCTTTCTTGAGCCTTCATAAATAGAACGAGGGTTATGGACTAAATATAAAAAGAGGTTTTATTTATTTACGATACATCTAGTTTACTTATATTTTTATTTATTTACCATACCTTTTGAGTAAGTATAAAAAGACGTTTTATTTATTTACCATACCTCCACTTTACTTATATTTTTATTTGTTTACACCCTTACATGTATATAAGGTGACTTATGGAGTAAATATAAAAAATGTTTTATTTATTTACCATACCTCTCATTTATTTATATTTTTATTAATTTACCATACCTCTCATTTATTTATATTTTTATTAATTTACCATACCTCTTTTATAAATATGGTATTTGGCCCATAGGATTCACTTAAATAAAACCTATTCTTGAAAATGGGCGAATGGATTCACTTAAATAAAACCTATTCTTGAAAATGGGTGAATGGAAGGTTGTAAGTCCTAATTTCAATGGCTAAATTTACCTTTTTTACCCTCTCCCTTAAAATAAGGTGGGCTATTTGAGGTGATTTGTAAAAATGTACTATGATACAAAATATTCGCCCACTAAAAATTTAAAACCCCTTAATTTCGCCAAAGGGCGAACATTCGCCCCTAAAATTATCCTTGGTCCCCAGTGGAGTCGCCATTATGTTATCACTCAGGTTGTCCTTAATCTCCGGAAAAGGATACGGCCGAGGTAACCACAGACCAACTTTGGACTGCAGGTTCTAGCCCACCTGCAGTCAGAGAGGGCTCTCTCTTTCTGATTTAGCTTTGTTGATGATGATGATTTTAGGCTAGCTATTAAGTTCATGGGTCTTGTGTAAGTTTGGTGGGAAGGATGATGCTTCAGGTAGAGAGGCAAGGCATATTGTGGTAAATTTCAAACCATTGGGCATGGAGTCATGGAGTAAGACTGCTGGTGCGTTTTCTTGGTCACAAGAAAGGTGAGGAGCAGGGTAGCTGTTCATGAAACAATTTCTCAAGTTCAAAAGATGGAGAGAATGCTAAGGAAGGAGAGGCATTTAAGAATCTCTCAAATAGGTTAGCAAAAGAAGATGAATAAACTCTATCTGGGAGCAGTTAAGAATTCCTAGATGACAGTCATTCATATGTGACATAGATCAAACATGAGCCATAACAGAATTCATATTTATGTCTAGATCAAGAAGAAAACATTAAGAAGCCACAGAACCTAGGCATAGAGTGCAGCAAAGCAAATTCTATACCAATCCTTTGTTATGTGACTTAAGCATATATGAAAATGAAATAATAGAGGTAGGGAACACTTATTGTATCATATTGCAGCACAAGAATTCCTCATTTAACTCTTCAGAAACATGAACAACACATCAACAGTCAATTCTTCAAGCTTGTATGCAGTCTTTGATTATAGAAAAATATCAGAAATACAGTGTGAGTCTCTCCTGGATACATTAGCCGACCAACCCTTATAACAATGTAGGGGGAAGTATATATACAAAAATTGGATGCAAAAATATCTGAGTCGGAAGTTAATAGTTCAAAACTTCTCTGCCAACTCCTAAGGAGTGGTTGATGAAAATTAAATGCTGAAATAAATGAAAATGCAACAATTGTTCTCTTCTGGCAGTAAATGTTGACTTTTGGGTTGGCTGGGCTGTGTTCTTAGAAATCCGCGCTCTTAGGTTTGCTATCTCAGCGTTTTTTCCTTGTAACTGCTCCCACCTGTCCTACCTGCTCTTTGACTGCTCTGTCTGGTGCTCTCGTGCCATTGTCCTATGCTTGCTGATGACCTGTAGCTGACTGTGACTTTGAAATAAAATAAAAAACAGGTGAAACGGACGCTACCTGGGCAAGACGGCCAGCATTGCCTGCCACCAGTTCTCAGAAGGCAACTGATGCCTTTGTATTTTGACAAGTGTTTCATCGGCCTCTGTGTACTTGTAATAACTGGGCGGCATCTCAAACAGATGATTGACCTCATGCTCCAGGTAAAATAAGCTTTCCAGCTTGTCGTAGAGTGTCTGTCCTGTAGGCGGCCCTGTCTCTGTTGCAGAACTTGATGCAGCAGTAAGCTGATTAGTGACAAAATTATTGAGCCTGGTAGCATATTGGTCACATGTCAATAGCTTTCCAGCGCTGGTCAATAGGCTGGGAAATCCTCTAATTTGTAGTGCTACAAGCTTTACGTCAAAATTGTCTACATCCCTCTATATATCCCGACATCTTGCCTCCAGAGTTTGCACCAAGCTTCTCAATGTGAGCAAACTTTTCGCTGTTAATATGGCATCTGTTCTGTTCATGATATGGAGTGCTGCCAGCTCTTCCCTAGTCTGATGATTCAGAAAGTTGATCATTCTATTAGCCTGCTTAGGCATGTTTCCTAATGCTGCCTTGGCTCTCTTGCTTTCAATCTTAGCACGGCCAATCAGTTCCACCTGTTCATATATTGCTTGAATTGATCTCCATTGGCTGGTGATTGAATGATTTATTTTGGCCCATAGAAGTTTCTTTATTTCAGCCAAGGTCTTGTCCAAGGATAATTCTTTCTCCAAGGCTTTGATTCTGTCCTTCAGGGCCTTAATTTCTCTTGTCTGTTCAGCCACTGTCATTTTGGACTTATCATATTTTTCTTCCAATTTGGCCTCCTTTATCTCTGTCGCCTGCAGCTTAAGTTTATTGACAGCTTCTCTCAAATCATCCACGCTCATGCTTGCTTCAGGTGCTGCTGTTGTTGATGTTGTAGCTTCTGTGGCTGTGGTGGTTGCTGGAATAATTGGGGGTGGCACTGCTGCTTGTACAGGTGGAATAGTGGCAACAGTTGGAGCTGTTTGAGGTGGCTGGGAGGTTGACTCTCCCTGCTTTCGTTGTAGTGCTTGCTCCAACTCCCCTTCCAAATCGATTACTCTCTGGTTCAACTTCATCATCAAATCCAATTGATCCTCAGCTTCTTTTTCTTTCTGCAGTTCTCCTGTTTGAGGGTGCTCAGTAGGAAGCAGCCTCAATCTTTTCTTCAGTGCAACAATGTCATCATCTTTCTTTTTCATAAGGGTCTTGACACCCTTAGGATCCTTAGGATCATGACCTAAGTCCACAATAATCTCCTCCAGTGTTTTAATTCTATTATCCTTGGCTGTGGAGGACAATCTTTCAAAATCCAGCTGAGTGTTGGTATTCTTCAATGATTCTTTTAACTCATGGGCCAATGTGGCCTTTTCAACAAGTGTAGCATAAAGAATTTCAGCTATTTGCTTGTGTAATTCTATTTGATCAATTGGGTGGATGTCCTTGGATAGGACCTCTAACCTCGTTTTAACAAAGTCTGCGGCCGATTGTGGCTGCTGAAACTTGGGCTTGAAGTGGCTCAGAATCATCTTTTCTTGCTTTATATCAAATGCTGCCATCAGTCTTTCCTGCTTGGCAGGTGTTGCCTTTAGGAATTGCTCATACAGTTGCACTCTTAGTAGCTCATTTTGAGCTTTGATTTCTTTGAAGTTGGCTTTGATGCTAGCTGGTTTCTTGCCTTTTTGCATGGAGGAAGACACCTCCATGCCTTGTTGTCTATCTTGCTCTTACTGAAAAGAGCTTGTTGGTGTATGCAGGCTTGTTTCCCTTCTCGGGCTTTCCACGATATCTTCACTGACCTCTTCCTCAACCGAAGAATCAACCCTTTGTCTCTTTGATTTAGGCTGCTGCATAGACCCACTAGCAGGTGTGGAATCTTATCGGTTTCACTTCCTGCCCCTTTCCTCGTGGGTAGGGGTTTTCAAAGGTGGCACTTGTAGTGCCTCTATTTGTTGAGGAGGGGTTTGCCCTTGAATTTGTTCCATTGAACTGACAGGCTGTTCTGTGACCTTTCCTCATTCTGTCTCCATTGGCTCTTTCCCTTTGGTTGTAGTTGTTGCTGATGTAGATGCTCCTTGAGCAGCTTGTGAAGCTGCAACTGTAGATGTGCCCTCTTCAATTTCGTAAGGCAGCTTGAAATTTACCCGGTCATCAGAATCCAAGTCAAGAGTTTTTTCAAGATCCCTAGCAGTTTGTTCCAAAATTTCCTCTTGAGTTAATTCTTCCACTAAAGTTCCTTGTGCCCATGCATCTTGATTAGCATATTTTTCAATGTCTGGGTATTTGCAGTGGTCATAGGGTGTTAACCTATATTTGACCCTTCTGGCACTAATGAAGCCAAGTGGGTCATAAGGGACCCACCAGAAACTCCTTTTCAATTTAAATTGATCTTTGAGTATCAGGTCAGCTTCTTGCCAACCATCCTTCTTATTCATGATGAAGGGGCCTAGGCGGTCTTTGAATTTTAGTTGTGCTTTCTTCTTGGTGTTGTGGAAGTGAGTCAAATCTGAATTTATAAGCTGCCTGTAGTATTCTAATGCAAACAGCCTCATCGGCACATATCTCGGGAGCCTGTATGGACACATATCACAGCCATAAACTATGATGATAGTATGGTCTTGATATAGGTACCAATCACCTAATTTGTAATTCTTAGACAGCTGTAAGATCTTTTGCATTTCATAGGTTATTCTGGGAGGAGGAACCTTCATTAGGAGGCAGGAGACCGGATAGATAAACTGGTCAATGAATTCACAGTATGAATAAGGAGAGTGCTGGACTTGATGAAATATAGATGACCAAAAGACAACAGACCTCCTTTCTCCCTTTGAGTCTAGTTTCTTGATAGGGCATTGGAAAATTTCAGATTGATTAAACATGAACAAATGATAGATATAGGAGGAATATTTGAAAATTCTCTGTCTATCTAGTCTAGTGAGCTGGTCGTGGATTTTATTTGATATGAACCTGGCATAATTATACTTGACAGCAGGAGGCTGTCCTTGGCTGAAAGAAGACAATATGACCAGCACTGTCTCATCTACATGCTCACTTGTTGTGAAGCCCAACACATAGGATATCATATCTACCAGCAGTTGGCCCACCTCATTGAAATGGTCATAAGGAAATGAAGGTGGTTCCTTTGGTTGGCAATCTGCCTTCATAAATGTCTTAGCAATCATTTCAATCTTGGTACCAGGGAACCAAGAAGCATCTTCCAGAAAATCATTTATGGAGAAGGGCAATAGTGTCTCGGTCTTTTTGAAATTCAACATCTGGTTGATGGAGTCGGGAGTGGTGTAGAAAAGAATGCTTCCAGATGAAGACTTGACAGCCCTCTGACTCGGTTCATAATTTGCAACACAGAGGTGAATAATATCAGAAAAAATATTCACAGAAGGGAGGAAAAAATGGGGCAGATTGGACTCCCATATGCCATATATGTCAGATTTGTTTATGAAACTGTTTCTCAGTTGGCAGTAGGTGTTTAGATGAATCCTTTTGGCAACAAAGTCTTGAATAAGATAGTCTGTATCGGCCAAGGGCATGGACTCAAGTTCTTTACTTGGCGGGTTGATGGGAGTAACGTTCAGAGCAGACGGAGTGGCCATTATGCAGCTTTTGAATGCTTGAGCTGAAAGGAGGACTAATGCAACAACTGGCTATCAAAGTTTGCTTGTAATAACCAGCAGGAGCAGGTGAACTGAAGTCAAATGTAACAGTAGCTGGACAGCTTGAGAGCTTACGCTATAAGAGACCAATTTTGCAGAGTTTTGGGTCAATTTCCCTTTTTTCAGTGAATTCTCTGGAGCTAGAGACTGTGAAGAACAACGCAGAGGAGCAGAGGGCAATTTACAGTTTTAGTGAACGGATTTGGACAGCGGAAGAGGGTAAAAATGGGGAAATGCTGAGCTGCCGCGATATTTTTGCTGCGGACCGAGCTGTAAACAGAATTCGTCCGCAAAAGTGTAAATGGGCATAAGGTTTCTGAGACTTTTCTGAAGTAAAGGGTTTCCAGTAGGTTTAATGGGGTCTCAGGCATAGCAGAGTTACAAATTGGGGAATTTTTGCAGGTTCACAGTATGTGCAACAGATAAAATGCAAGCACAGGAGTGAAAAGGGGAAAATATGGCAAATACCTGGTTTGAACGGCGACGAAAGTTGACGAATTGATGCGAAAGTAGACTATGAACTTGAATTTCAGGCCGCAGCAGCTTAGTTGGTCGCTCTGAAGCTTTGGGAGTGAGAAAATGAATGAAACAGGGGACCAGAGCGTTCAAATGAACCAACAAAATGAAATGTAACGGTCGTTTGCGCGCTTTTTTAAGCAAAAAAATTGACAATTGGTGCTTTTGGCGCTTTTTCGGGATGATGTCAGCATGACATCATCGGCGGGTCCTGGGGTATGGATGGATGACGTGGCGGGATGACGTCAGCAGATGACGTCATTATGTACGGACGGGTGACATGGCGGTATGGTGGCAAAGACACGGTCGCAAAGACATGGTGGCAAAGACACAGTGGCAGGGCGAGGTTACAAAAGGTATGAGGTGGCGGCAACGTGGCATGACAGCGGAGTGCGGAAGGTGACGTCATAGGGGAGGACGTGGCACTGACGTCACGCAGGCGAGGGTGGTAAGTAGTTTTGGGCGCACCGCCTTAGCGCCTGGGTGGTTTTGGAGGGAGGGGCTCCGCCACACCCGAGAGCTTGACGCGTGGCGGGAGTACGACGGCAAAACCGCCGAACTCCCGGACGCTAAGCCTCGGGCAGTTGGCGCGCGTTAGGGACCCGCCCACCGTAGATCTTGGGCGGGCCAGATCTAACGGCTGGCGGAACAATCAAGGTGGCGGAGGGTTATGAACGGGGCCCGCGCGTTAGTACGTTTGTTTATTTATACAGCGGGGGGGGAAACATTAATAAAGTGGGTTTTTGGGTTTATACAGCGCGCGGGGGTTAAAAACTTTGGGAACATGGGTTTGTGGGCTATGCGCCGGGGATTTAAACGATGGTGTTTAATGTTCAATAAAGCATATGAACATTTAACTCTGGGAAATGACCACGGAAAGGTAAACATATGCGGGTTTTTGATGAGCGAGGGGTTAGATAAAGGCTATTTACCCAACGAGAGGTTAAGTTAATTCCAAGGTTAGGAGAGAAAGGGGCTAATAGGAGCCCCAAATCGGCTGCTATTTCCCGGACCAAAACATATGGCTAAAATGCTTATGGGAGGGCTATTTAATATTTTTGGGGTTTTTTATATAGTTTTTAGTAGTTAATGGGGGTGGGGGAGTAGTTAGGGAGCTACATAATAAAATTAGGAGTTAATGTGGATTATGAGGTGAAAGAAGAGCAGCAGGCTTAGTTTTAACAGTAAAACTTAGATATAGGGGCAAACGAGAGTGAAAAAGTGATTTTAGACAAGAAATGTGGCTTCTTTTCATGTAAGAAAGCCAACATTTAGCTTGATGTTTCATAGAAATGAAATAAACTGGGACTTGTTGGGCAGATCCCAAGGTCCTTTAGGGGGATGTTAGTAAGGGAGTTTGAGAGGGAGGAGAAGGGAAGTTAGACATGCTTCCAGATTTCAGTCATTAAAACACTGCTTTGGTACCTCTGCCACTGATGAGATGAGTTTCCTTTGTCAGGCCAGAACTGAAGATGATCTTGTTTCTGCAACCCCAAGCTACCTACCCTTTTTACAACACCTAGCATTTTTTGTTACTTCAGGAAGGGTGCACTTAGACTTGCAAACCCTGATTGTTTTTTTTTTAAACTGCCTTTCCTATCTAAAACTACCCTTGTTTCTTCCAAGGGCCCAGATTAAGCTGTTGGGCTCCTTCATTCTCTACCTAGTTGCTAGTCTGCCAAGCTTAAGCTGTTTGGACAGATACATTCTCTATATTCTAAAGCAAAAAATTTAAACCTAGGGAAACCAAGCTTAAGCTGTTTGGCTTTCCCTTAACTGAGAAATCATTCAAAAATGGAACTTTTGCAGCTTGAAAAAGATGAACATTTTTTGCACTTCCACTGTCAATAATGAAATATGAAACCTGTTACAACAGGAGGCTAACACAATTGACCTTCAACTAACTCAACTAGTTACTTGAGCTCAATTAACTAAGTCAAATTGAAAATAACTGAACTAGATTGCTAAAGTTTAGCAACCACTACATGCACAACTCTACTTATAGCCTATAACTCGAATTTATTGAGTAAACAAGTAGACAAATCCATGTCACACAATTTAACTGCAATCCAAGTCATCCTGTTGATGTGGAAAATCGAATTACTAAATTTGACTAAGGCACAAGTCAAATTTATCCTTTCTTGCTACAATTTCTAACAACTTCCTTTCGCAATTACTATTAGATTAGAATATTCTCTACTTGATTAAATCGTAGGTATTTAGCCCTAGTGTTAAACTCCTTTTTTATGTTCTTTGATAGCCACTATGAGTTCCATCTCAAAAGGAAATTAAATATTGTGTTGTAGAACAAAAATCAACACTTCAAAAATTAAAATATTCCACTCTACACTCCAACTCTAAGTTATAAAAAAAACATATTTGCTAAAGAATTTTCAATCCATATAAAGATTATCTGCTAATTGGTTTTTGATCATACAAGGGAACAACATAATCAATCAAAGATGGAATCACCATTTGAATGTGTGCCAAAAAGGATTTGTGGATTGAGTTTAAGAAAAACAATTGTTATGAGTGTAAAAATCAATTTGTGGATAGAGTATGCATATAGTAGTATCCCCTACTTCAGGGGAAGAAAATAGGAGGGAAAATAAATTGTCCCATACACTAGAACCATTTACCTAATGATGTGGATGGCCTATGGGCAAGGAAAAACACCCAACAATTAACAAAATCTTGTGGATGGTCTGTGGGAAAAAAGAAAAATTCCCAACAAGTAATAGATGGTTGTGGATGACTTGTGAGAAAATAAAAAATGCCCAACAAACAATAGATGGCTATGAATATTTATGGGCAAAGGAAAAATGTCGACCAATACCAATTTGACTCACGGAGTGAGACAAATGAGAATTCTTAAACCAATGAATAGAGTAGGGTTCCTACATTGTGTTTATAGGAATGAGATTGTTATAGCTTGCATGAAACATCCATAGCCAAAAGTTCTCAAGCACATAATAAACCAGTAAACCGAAACCAAATCCATGAAACTAAAACAATTACACACATATTTAAACATTTAATTGGCATTTTATTAAGCTCAGGAGATAAATGCAAAGGGGTGAGCTATACATAGATGTGCGTTTTTATTCAAAGATCATACAAAAAATTGTAGATGGCCATGGCTCAAAGGAAACTTCACTTATTATGGACATAATAGGCTTAACTCCTTCATCATTTAATCTACAAGTATGTTGTCCAACCTCTTCAAGCTCTTATTTTTGCTACTATATTCCCTTAGTTCTCCTTGCATCTCCCTTGTGGATGTCTTCAATGTGGCCTTCATTGCTTTAATGGGATACCTTTGGAAGGCCAACCATCACAATGGTTAATTTCTACTTCCAAATTTTCCAAAAAGACAAAATAAAATAAAATAAAATACATTTTACAAATTTTACAAAAGGTAAAGAAACTAGGTTCTTATGATAAATTTTAACGAGGATCTAACTTGGATCATACCTACCCATTTATAGTATTTTGGTACCCAAAATAATCAACTCCCTTTGATATTCTTCTCTAATCGCCATGAAGACTCTAGAAAATCTCCAAGAAAAGGTTCCTCTATTGTAGGATAAAATCTAAGAGTTTCCAATAAGGGATGCCTTTTGCATAAACCTATTGTTTATCTCATGGCTAGGTATGGCATTAACCATTGTAATAGTTCATTGGAAAACCATTATTTCTTGGGCTTCAAGTATCAGCAGCTCCTCTTTACCTTTGGTATTGACTCTCCAAGCTTTATTCTTGGTTGTTTGGTTCTTGGGATGGAGTTTTGATTGAATCTTCAAAATTTGGCCTCCAAATTCCTAGTCAAACTACAAGACTAGCAATATTTCCTACATGGGTTTCTTTGCTTTCGAGAGTGTCAAAAATTGCTATCCTTATGACCCATTTTATTCCAAATAAAACAAACTATGCCACACTTCTTTAGTTTGTGATGATGATTGTCAGTCTTGGTTTCTTGATCCCATAAGAGTTGCAGTTGATCTGGATGGAAGATTCATCTATTCATTAAATTCTTTAAACCCTCTATAAGTAGATTTGAGAGGCTTGTTGCACACTCCTTTTCTAATTTCATTTTTCTCTATGGAATTGCTTCTTTTCCAATTTCTCTAGACTTGCAAAAAGGTGGTTTGATCTAAACTTGTGCTATCTTCTTATCTACTAAATCATAGGCCTTCATGCTTGGGCCTCTATTAAGCTACAGTGGGGATTAGAATCCCTTGGCCTTCATTAACTAGACCTTGGCTATAATACCCAATTTTCCTCATGAGTGTTTAATAAATGCCTCTATTATGTTTTTCAAAGCCAAAATATCTCTTCAAAAGGGTCTCAGAAGGTGAGTTTACCAAGCTTGACTCGGTCATGTTGTTGGCCTCCTTACCTTTCATTACTAGTGTTTATCTTACCATCTTTGTTAGTGTATAAATGCTCTGCTCCAACTAAGAAAATATAACCTCTCAGTATTCCCTATCATGTTCTTCGTGAGGACTCCCCACCATTGGTGTTATTCTACTTTTATGTAGACCTTACAATGATGCTTGTTCACTACATTGGCATTTATTGTGGGTGTTTACCATGCAATTGTTTTCCAAGTCTTTGGAACTTTATCTTACAATTTGATCCACAATTGAGGGATTGAAATCCACATAATTCATTGGTATGGATTCTTAATGCAAAACAAAAATTACTTTTTCCTTTATAATTATTATGAGATTGGAATATGTTCTCCCAAATTAAATCATAGGCATTGAAACGTAGTTCAAAACTCCTATATTTCTATTTCACTTCAGTATTGGACCCCTGATTTGGTCATACAAGAAACAACATGTAGTATCCTTCTCGATTATAGAAGCATAATATAAAGGAGTTATTAATGCAGGGATAGAGGCATCTTGGATTCGTCAACTCTTGGAAGAGTTTGGGTTTCCTATTAAGGCCTCAACTACTATTTATTGTGACAATCAAAGTGCAACTCAAATTGTTTACAATCCTATTAAACACAGTTAAATAAAGCATGTTGAGCTTCACGCTCATTGTTCACAATTATTTTTTCAAGATAATATTATCACTCTCGTCTAATGAAGAACATTAACTTGTTGATATCAATATGAAACCATTGAATGGAGCCAATTTTCTTAAGTTGCATGGTATGCTTAGGCTTCAAGAAGCTGCAATTATTGGTGGGTGTTTCCTGTAGAAATTCCTTGTAGATCCAAACTGCAGATTGTAATATGCTAAAATAATTGACTTGAATCTACTCTACTCATCAGCGGAAACAATAAACGATCGATGAAATCATGAAGCATATAAGAGAAAGAATTAAATCACACATAACACAATGATTTTCTAGGGAAAGCCATAGAAAAAAACCCTTGCTATCTGTATATTGCATTAATCAGAAAATATGAGAAGATTACAATGCTTTGCTCAAGCCTGAGCAACCTCTGCACTATCTCTATCTATCTCACTGCTTCCTAGGCTAACTCTGGCTAACACTTAGCCAATTTCCTCACCTTCAAGTTCCTACTTCCTTGCGATATTCCCTTGGGAATTAGCCCATATTTAATTGGTAAATCCCACAATTATGAATTGTGCAATCCTCATAGGCCTTCCTCTGATTGCATGCACCACCTGTACAATTCAGATGATTATACAATTGATAGTACATTTTCCCTGAACTTCAATCTTAATTGGGTCTTTCTCTGATCTAACATGCATGAGTTAATTATGAGTGAATCTTCAAATTACTGATTAGTGTTGGTTACACCCCACTGCTACAAGTTACACCCCACTACCACAGGTTACACCCCACTGTAGTAAGTCACACCCCACTGTAGTAAGTCACATCCCACTACAGTATGTTACACCCTACTAATGTTGGTTACACCCCACTGTTGTTGGTTACACCCCACTGTTTTTTATCTCCCACTAATTCCTCCATCAGTTGGAACTAGTTTAACTGAATTTAACTCAGTTAGAGTAAATTAAATAAATACAACCCAAAATAAACTCAACTAGTGCTCCTAATTGTAGGAGACACTCTATATGACTCTAGTTAGACCCTCAACTCGAATTAACTAAGCTAACTAAGTCAAATTAACTTAGTTAACTATTACAAGTTGTCATGAGATATGGAATTACAATTTAATTCCTAATTTAATTCAAGGACAAATTAAATTAGGATTTTCTTGTTGCATTTTCAACACTCCCTCTCAACAAGAAAGGGATTATCTACTACCCCAATCTTGCCTCTGTGAAACTCGAATTTTCATCTTGACAATGCCTTTGTCAAAATATCTACATCCTGCTCCTCTATAGGAATGTACTCCAGCAACATGATTCTCCTCTACACACAATATCATAGATGGTGATACCAAATGTCGATATTCTTGGACCGACCATGAAAAAATGGATTCTCAAAGAGTTTGATACAACTTGTATTGTCACATTAAATCACTATAGGATCCATTTGCTGACCAAATAATCCAACAAGGATCTTCCTCATTTAGATAGCCTCACAAGCTTCTTGACTAGAATACATGTACTCTACTTCTGCTAAACTGAGTGCAACTAATCTCTGCTTCCTGTTGTACCAAGAAACTGCTACTAACCCAATACTGAAGATTCCCCCTGATTTTCTCTTCATGTCAGATGGACTCCTTGCCTAATCTACATATGTGAAGCCTTAAAGCTTCACTCCCTCTGTTTGTTTGTACCAAAGATGTTAAGATATGGTATGTTCTATGCTTATAGTAGTTTACTTCTTTTTATTATTATTATCCACAGATTAGCAATAACATATGCATAAAGTAAAGTGCAGATAGAACATTAAACAATCGACAAAAAACAAGCCAAGACAAGAGAAACAAGATGTGGTGGCTAGCCAGGGACAAACCCCACAATGTGTGGGGAAAGCCTTTGATCAAATATTCCTTTATCTTCAATAATCCAGCAGAGAGAAATAGTACATAAATCAGATTTATATTTGCATCAGCAAACCCTAGATCAATTCCAAACTAGGGAAAACAATATCTCACAAACCAACCATCGGATCGGCTCGATTTCACCACCAAAATTTATGGCTTTTAGAGGAGGTCTAGATGAACCTACAGTGCAGTTCAGAAGAGGAGGTTTGATGGTCCACGCTAGTCAAAGTTTGGATCTGCAATTGCAGCTTCAGTTTCAGCAGCTTCCTTCAAACTAGGGCAGTCGATATCTCGCAAACCGACCGTCGGATCAACTTGATTCCACCACCAAAAGTTGCGGCCTTTAGAGGAGATCCAGATGGACCTACAATGTAGTTCTAATGAGGAGATATTCTGGTCCACGCAGGTCAAAATTTATTTCTGCAATTGCTGTGCCAAAATCTGCAACTGCTCCTCCACAAGTGTGAGACAGGTGTCTTTTCTGCACAGTAGAGAAGAGCCTCTTTTCTGCGCAGGAGAGAGAGAGATGTGTGAGAATGAGTGAGTGAAAATGAGGAAAATTCCTCCTATATTTATACACAACTGTTGATGTTTGAATAGATGTGACTGTTGGGCTTCTGAGCCTACATGAGTTGTAGGTCGGCTTGATAATAATTCCACAATCAAAATAAATTCATATCTCCATGAATACTTATCGGAATCAGATGATCTTTATATCAATCCTACACCTCTTGACGAGAGGAATCTCATGAACATATTATCAACCATGAATAAGTTTACTCACACAAAGTTTGGTCCTAGTTTCCAATTTTGACACTCCCTCTCAACTGGGGAGAACTTCATCTGCAATCTGTCTGTCGGTCGCTACTATTCATCCATCAAATTCACTGCCCTGTATAGCCTGACCCTTGCCCTACTCTGCTCTATTCTGCTTGTACTGCTTTGTTCTATTCTACCCTATTCTAATATGTTATGCTCTGCTTTGTTCCGCTCTGCATTGTCTGAATTATGAAGAGGAAGAAATGATCGATGATATATCATACTGACTCCAAATCAGTTTCAAAGTATGTATCGCTGATCCTAGACCAATCTCAACCAACCCAAAGTCAGCATCATAGTGGGTACAACTCTTACCATTGGTCCCAGACCAATATCATCCTCCACCGACACAAAGTCAGTCTTAGAGTGCATACCACTGGTCCCAGACCAGTCTCAACCAACCCGAAGTCAACGTCATCGTATGTAGCACTCTCACTGGTCCCAGACCAGTATCGTAGGCTTAGAAAGTGTACCACTGGTCCCAGAGCAGTCCTGCACTGACACGAAGTCAGTCTAGGAGTATGTGCCACTGGTCCCAAACCAGTCTCAACCAACCCGAAGTCAGCATCATAGTATGTACAACTCCTACCACTAGTCCTAGACCAGTATCATTGATCCCAGATTAATGAAGGTCATCCTAGCGTAAGGAGTAGGGTAGATATTGTGATGCATCCATCGGTACTATTATGGTCCCTATCCTCATTTCCCTACTCATTGATCAGATGAGAGGTACTTCCCATGATTCCTAGACTACATGGGTAGGATGCCTCGACAGAAGAACTAATCAATCCTATCCACAGGAGAGCAAATCATCCTGTCCCACAAGAGAGTGAATCATATTGTTGCCATGGAGAACACATCATCCAGGCCTCACAAGGGAACTAATCAATCCTGTCCACAGGAGAGCGAATAATCCTATCCCACAAGAGAGTGAATCATCTTGTTGCCATGGAGAACACATCATCCAGGCCTCACAGGAGAACTAATCAATCCTGTCCACAGGAGAGCGAATCATCCTATCCCACAAGAGATCAAATCATCTTGTTGCCATGGAGAACACATCATCCATGCCTCACATGAGAACTAATCAATCCCATCCACAAGAGAGCGAATCATCCTATCCCACAAGAGAGTGAATCATCTTGTTACCGTGGAGAACACATCATCCAGGCCTCACAGAAGAACTAATCATCCTGCTACATAGTCGCCACGGGGTGTACATGTATACCACCAGGGGATGGTGAACCACCCTGTGATCATATGTCGCTCCAAGAAGTACCCCACACCCCCCTGGAGCTCCCAGAGCTCAACGCATCATACAAGTCCCTCATCAGAGGGTCTTTGAACGACACCAAGTCGTTCTCGAAAAGTCAAAAATTTGACCTTTCCTAGGGGCTTTGTCAGAATTTCAGAGACCTATTCATTTGTACCAATATGTTAGAGCCTTATAGCTCCCCGCTATACCATATCTCGAATATAGTGGTACCTGATATCGATATGCTTGGAGCGATCATGAAATACAGCATTCCCCGACAAATGAATCCCACTCTGGTTGTCATAAAAGATCACGGTGGTATCCAAAGTAAATCCAAACAACTCACTGAAGAGCTTTCGCAACCATACTGCCTCACAGGAGGCCATGCTAGCAGCAATGTATTCTGCTTCGGCAGTGCTTAGGGCCACCGATTTTTGCTTCCTTCTCATCCAAGATATCGAAGCAGATCCCAGGGAGAAGTAGCACCCTGATGTGCTTTTACGGTCCTCTACATTGCCTGCCTAATCAGCATTCGTGTATCCAAATAGTCTCACATCTCCGGCAGTGTATTTGAGCCCATAAGTGATTGTGCCACGAAGATATCTCAACATATTCTTGGCACCAATCCAATGTATGTGGTGAGGTTCAACCATATGTTGACTCAATGTATTGACTGCAAAGAATATTTCTTGACGGGAATTCACTAAGAACATCAATGCTCCGATGAGTTGACGATACTCAGTGGCATTTTGTAGAATGGGTCCAGCAGCGCTACTGCTTAACTTCTTAAAGTCAAGCTCCATCGGGGTAGTTACAGGCTTGTAGTCCACCATACTGAATCTTTCCAATATCTTCACCACATATTTTCCTTGAGATAGGAAAATTTCCCCTGGCTTCTGCCATACTTCAAGTCCTCGGAAATAGTGCATTAGTCCTAGGTCCTTCATTTCAAATTCAAAAGCCAACTCCCTCTTACATTTGTGAATGAGAGGGTCTACACTTGTTAGTAAGAGGTCATCCACATATAGCACCAGTATGAGAGGTTTTTCATCCTCAACCTTAAAGTAAAGGTTAGGATTGGCTTCACTCCTAGTGAATCCCAGCTTCATCAAGTAGCTATCGATCCTCTCATACCATGCTCAAGGTGCTTGCTTCAACCCATAGAGAGCTTTCTTCAACCTGCATACATGAGATATTCAATCATAAATCTCAAATCCTTCGGGTTGCTCCACGTAGACCTCTTCTCTGATCGAACCATGCAAGAACATGGTCTTGACATCCATCTGATGTAGGTTCCATCCTTGTGAAGCTGTAAGGGCTATGGAAGGTTGTATATCTGGCAACAGGTGCAAATATCACATCATAGTCTATACCTTCCTTCTGGGAGAAGCCATGAGCGACAAAATGAGCCTTATAGTTTTCTGTATTTCCATCAGTGGCATGCTTTATCTTGTAAAGCCATTTAGAGGTGACAACTGATTTGTCATGGGGTCTGGGAACTATTTCCTAGACATCATTCTTCATAATAGAGTCATATTCCTCAGTCATAGCATCCTTCCATACTTGATTCTTGACGGCATCTGAGAATGATGAAGGCTCATTTTGTATGATTGTGCTCATGACGGGCAAGTATCCCTGATACCTGTTAGGCTTCTTACTTTCACGGAAGGTTCCTCGGGGTGCAACATGTCCTTCAGCATCATCAAGTATCCCCCTAAGCCATGAAGGCCTCTTCCTAGAATAGGAAGGCTCAGGTGGATAAATAGGATCCATGGGTTCCTCCACATCAGGCACTGTTACATCATCTACTAATAGAAACTTCGGAAGTCTCTGGACAGCTTCCACAATCGTATGGTTCTTCCTTTCTACCACACCATTATGCTCAAAAGTATGTGGAGTAGTAGTTTCCCTCTTAATTCCAACCTCAGGTATGCCTGAGTGAACCAACTGTAATATATCAGAGGTCTTGCTTTGGCTTGAGGGGAATGGTCCCCTTTTGAGCTTTCCTTCGGCACATACACCTTCTTTCTCTACTCAGAATTCGGGCATCCCTGTCACCATTTGTCTTACATCTGGTAGAGCTTTATAATGAAGGTGGGCAAACCTCTGATGCCAAAGTTCAGACTGAAGAGATGTGTCATAAGACATGACACCTAGCAGACTTCCATCGACCTAATGTAATGAATCAACACGAAACCCAAGAGTAAAAGCATCTTTAACATTATTTTTCCATACACATACCTTGCCATCGCTGAAGGTTACCTTGTAGCCTTTGTCTTCCATTGTCGAGATGGACACCAGGTTCTTTTTTAGGTCAGGTACATATAATACATCCTGTAAGTGGATCGTGTTTCCTTGATTCAATTTGTGAGAGACATTTCCTACACCTCTTACGGGATATTTCATATTGTCTCCAAGGACAATTTCCAGGTTCGATTCTTTCTCTATCAGATTATAGAGAAATTCTTTGTAACTAGTGAAGTGCCTGGAGGCACCACTATCAATGAGCCAAATTCCCATTGAGTCAATAGGAGCAGAGGTAGATAGAGCAGCTGGTAGATAATATTCATCCTGCTTATTATCTACAGTATTAGATTCATACCCAGAATTTCCTACCCTATTGAATGGTTGACCTCTTCCTTGATTTTTGGCTCTCCTTTTACCTTTGCTATTGAATTTTCCATTCCTTCGATTGCCATGAGAGGGATTTTGATCATTGTCCTGGTGTGAGTCCTTTTTATCAAGGCACTCCCTTACATAGTGACTTGCTTTATCACAAATATAAAATTGTCCTTTTCTTCCACCCTTAGGTCTAGCCTTTCTTTTTTATTTAGACCCGGAATTCTTTCTTTTCTTAGCATGAGAAGAAAAAGTAGCAGGAGGACCTTTAGGCATGGGCATTTCTTGCTCTTCAACCCTTGTTTCTTCTTGAATGCATCTAGCCATTAATTCCTCGAAACCAGGAATTACATTATTGGTCAGAAGAGTAGTCTTGAACACATAACATTCAGATGGTAATCCTCCAAGAGTCGTGAGTGCCATTTCCCTATCAATAATAGTCTCCCCAATAGATAGGAGATTGTTCCTGATCTCGGTGATTCTCAAGAAATATGCTTGCATGCTCTCATATTTACCCTTATGAATTTCCTTCGGCTTATTTCTAAGAAACAAAACTTGATTTGCATCATTAACTTTAAATAAACTCACCAGTCTATCATAGATTTCCTCGGAGGTGTTCAGATCTAAGATGTAGGCCACCAAGCGCTTATCAATAGAGTCCTGGATGATCTTCTTTGCTTTATCTTCTCTGTTCTTCCATTTGTTCTTGGCAACAACATATGCATTTGATGGAGGCTCAACAATATTGCCTCTCACATGGTCCAATAATCCTTGATCTTCTAAGGTTAGATCGATAGACATATTCCATCCGTGATAGTCAGCTTTTTCACAGAGCTTGTCCTCAGCAGGAAAGAGTGATGAGGACCCCATTGTTCTTTTAGGATAGCCTTGCCAATCTTTTCTTCGGTGATTTCTCTTGCTCTTGCTCGGGCTTTGTCTTCACCTCAATTCTGATACCATGTTAAGATATGGTATGTTCTATGCTTATAGCAGTTTACTTCTTTTTATTATTATTATCCACAGATTAGCAATCACATATGCATAAAGTAAAGTACAAATAAAACATTAAACAATCGACAGAAAACAAGCCAAGACAAGAGACACAAGATGTGGTGGCTAGCTAGGGACAAACCCCACAATGTGTGGGGAAACCCTTTGATCAAATCTTCCTTTATCTTCAATAATCCAGCACAAAGAAATAGTACACAAATCATATTTATATTTGCAACAACAAACCCTACATCAGTCCCAAACTAGGGCAGACAATATCTCACAAACCGACTGTAGGATCGACTTGATTCCACCACCAAAATGTACGGCCTTCAGAGGAGGTCCAAATGAACCTATAGCGCAGTTTGAGAGAGGATGTTTGATGGTCCATAAACAGATGGCTGCGTCCATACTGTGTCTACAAAAGTCTACGATTGTGATGTACTGCAAAATCATTCTTGTATCGGAGCAGTAGTTAGATTGTTAGTTAAAGTTTTCAATCTGAGTATGGGAATGCCTACCTCAGCGATGATAGCATCTTATATATGTATTTTGTGTTGAATATTTGCAGGTTCTAACCAGGCTCTCCGCAAGATACTCCTTGAAATGATAAAGTACTTCACCCTTCCTAGATCATAAAAACCCTAATCTACTACAGGCTTCGCACTTTAAGGGGCAATCTGTTACACTAAAAAATGTCACCATGACTATTTGCAGTTAGTATGGCTCCATCCACTATCATACTATCCTCCTTGGCAAGTCTCATGCCTCTGCTCTTCATGTCAAACTTCAAGAAAGAGAGAAAAGTCATTAAAAGTCAATTATCTCTGGTACGCAGTTTCTCTTAGCCTTACCTGCGTGTACGCAACCCAAATTCATAATACCTGCGTACTTGTACGCTCTGTATGTAAAGCAATGGGTGCGTACTCCTGTAAAGGTCAAAAGGTGCAAGTTTCACTCCAAAAAAGTTACTTGTGGTCATTTCTAGAGTCTTCTAGAAGCTTGTTTGACGTGTATGAAGCGCCTCCAGATGGTTCATGTATCCCTACCAAAGAGGAACTTATCCCATCAAGAGGGGAGCTATCCCATCCAAAGAGGGGCTTATCCCATTGATGGTGGACCTGAATAACTTCCTCTAGAGCACTATAAATACAGGCATTGGGCCAAAGGGAGGGGAGGTTGAAAGCTGAACATTCCTAAGGGTAGATGCTGCTGGAATTAGGACTTCCTTGTAGAAGCTTGTGAGGAGAGATTACCATCTTTGCTTGTTCTATTTGGAAGTGGGTGAGCTGATCAGAGTAAAGGAGAACTCTTGTGGACCCTGGGAGGGACTTGCACAACACCAAGGCTCAGGTTGTAATGGTTCCTTTTGTTACCTTTTAATACAAATTAGTCCATTCTTCTCAACAATTTGTTATTTATGAGTTGTTTCATATACTCCTTGGTCTATATGTTAAATATGTTTTATTTTATGTGATATTCAAGTGCTATTTAATCGTTTGATTGTTAGTGAATGCAGGTTTCGAAGGGAAGGAGGAGCTCATCCGGATCAACGAAGTTGGACTACTACAACAGCGTTGGATTACAGGTAGGATCTAAACACTTGATTTCTCATATTGTAAAAGCATATTTAGGGAAGGATTGCTCTTATTTGTCTTGTTTGTCATTAGAAAGTCTTAGGCTTCTAGGGAGGTCGGTTGTGTCCGCACTAACGACTCTTTCCGTGTGACAAAATGGCGACTCCGCTGGGGACTCCATGAATGTGTTTGAGTTCTTTTTGATTTGCTATTCTGGTCTGAGAAAAATCGCTTGTTTTCTGATTTTTGGTTGTCTAACTGTGTATTTGGGTGGGTTAGCTTAGAGTCAATTTAGATTTTTATTTTTCTTAGCTTTGCCAGCAGTACGCAGTCTCTGAGTTTGACACAGTGCGTACTTGTACGCACTGCGTCTTTGTGCACAGGGCGTACCCGCGCCTGTGTCAACAGATCACCTGCGTACCCCTGTCAAATTTGAGAAAATTTCATTTTTCCTCTTTTTTCTCTTTAGATTTTGTTTTTACTGCCCAGATCCATTACTTTACTGTCCGAGATCTTCACCCGAACTTGTCCCGTTAGTGTCGAGGGTTTTGGTGGAATTCATAGGGATTTTGCCTTAGGGTCTGATTTTTAACTGGTCCTGTAGTGACTTTGGCGTTAGAGGTTGTCAAGCTTTGGATCTCCTTGGTTTTGATCAGTCCTCTTAGGAGTCGGGCCTGTCATAGAAGTCACCCTTGTGAGAGACCTACCTTTGTGTCTTCTCTTTGCGAATCTCGAAAAGTTTGTTTGTTAAAACCTTGAATTTCATTCTTGAGAAAAAAGAACAAAAAGATTTCGATTTTGTTTTTTGGTTAGTTTATGATTCTGCATGAACTGATCCTTAGTTGCATTTTGACTGAGTAAAACATCCGGGAATCATCCTTGTAGGCTTTTGTCCTCATTATTTTTGCTTTTAGGTAATTTTCCTTTTAATTTTCTTTTGAGTGAATTTGATTTGATTGTATTAGATTTGTTAAATTTGATTTGATAAAATAGTTTTACATGCTTTATTAATATAGAAAAAACACAAAAATTCTTTTGGAAAAAAGTTTGCTTTGGTAGCATTTGTAGTCTTTTAGGAGAAAAAGGAAATTTCGTAAAGTAATTAGTGGTCATGAGTTGTGTGTCTTGAAAAGATAAAGAGATTGTTTCTTTGATTGTCTTTGCCAAGAAAGTTGTTTTCTATAAAATTTTCATTTTCCAACTCTCTTAGCTAGGAGATTCATTGAAAAAGAAAAGTAGTGTAAATCATCTTAGGTGCATCTTTGTAGTGGTTGCGAGTCGAGTCTACACACCACCAGTTTCATCTCCACTACCTTTTGTCTTTAAGAAAAACCATAAAATTAACGCTTAAAGTAAAATCAACTTAGTAACTTTTATTTACTAGGGCTCTGAAACACCAATTTAGATCAGGCTAGTGTCTTGGAGTAGGAGAGTAATTAACTCTCCAAGACAACAAAACCAAACAAGTAGTTTATCTTGTGATAGAATAAATCCAATTGTTTCATTTGTACTCTGGGAAAGCTCCTCTTAAAGGAGAAGCACGAGCTCGTGTCCGAACCAGTGAGGGGATCAATCCTCCCTCGTTGGGAACGATGCCAGACACGCACGTATTACAAACGGTAAACCTTGGATTAACCATTGTCGAGGAGCCAGGGGTCACTTGTCGGTAAACCTTGGATTATTATCAAGGAGCCGGCAAGGGGATTGAGCTTGATACTCTGCCCTTGCGTGCTGTCGGAGTGTAGATTGTTCCCCCAGGTGCATTTGTTGCTGTTGGTAACCTTAGTGACCATTATCTTTAGGATTCTACCAAGGTGACGGTGGAGGGAAGATCCCACTGTACTTGGAGCAGACATCGGCTAGACTCACTTGGATTTTCCGGGGGGTTCACTTCACTCGAGACGGTTAAAGTGGAGGAACTTGTGTCGGTCTATTCATTAAGCAGGTTGTCGGGGTAACTGTTCCACCCGCCACTTCTGTACTGAATCCGGAAATGTTGGGTTTCATCTCCAACTAGCGTTTTCGGTCTGGAAGGCTACTGTTTGTGCTTGGTTTGACGCCCTAGATTCTTTAGGCGTGTGATTCAAATTTGTTTGGTTCTTTAGAGACTTTAGGTGGTTTGCTTTGAGATTTTACTTTGTTTGCGTGTGCAGTAGTTAAAAGTTTTTAACTATGGCGGAATTACCGAGACAGTCCCGTCGACTTCGGGGCAAGTCTCCTGAGGTTGTTTCTGTGGCCGAATTGTTGAGGAAATCCCGTAGACTTCGGGGTGAACCTCCTCAAGACGTCCCGAGTCATTACGAAGGTTTGAAAGTCCTTGTAACTCCTCCTAGTGGCAGTAGAGTAGGTTCACCTGAAGAAGGAGAGTCTTCGTTGGTAGTCCATCAAGATTACCAAAGTCTAGAAACAGGTTATAATCCTGAAGCAGTTGCAGTTTCCGAGCTTGCTGGTAGTTTTTCATCTACTAGTGATATAGGTGAAGAACCTGAAGTATCTGAACCTGTTACTCCAACTTCTAGTGTACCAGATTCACCTAGGGTAGAAAGAGTCATCACCGAAAATCTTCCTACTGGTTTGATAGCTATTGAAGAACTTGCTCCAGAGGAAGAATTAGGCGTATCTATCCTTGAAGATCAACCTACTATTGATCTAAGGGAGCGTGAATCTATCTTTTACAGTCCTCCTAGAAGTACTACTTGGTACCTTTCGTTAACCAATTATTTAGACAACTCAGGGGTAGGTTTTTCTCCACCTCGTACTCCTTTTCCACCTGGAGGTATTTATACTCCTGTAAATATGTCTGGTCAGTCGTCCGTGTTCACTCAATCTCCTGAATCTTTCTTACACGGCGGTCCTTCTGTTCCCACCGGGTATCAGTCACTTTCTGGTACCTTTGCGAGGGCATCTCCTCAACCCATTGATCATGGGTTATTAGCTGGAAACAATGGTAATAAACCGTTGGGTGTAGGGGACATTTACATGATGTCAGGTTCAGTTCTCGTTTCTCAACCTCAAGGTGGCCAATTACCGCCTGGGGGGCAGCCTCAATTAACGCCTGGGGGGCAACCTCAAGGCCAGTATGTACCCATAGTACAATACATGCCTCAAGGTCAACCCCAGCCTCAATATGTACCCCAGGGTCAACCTCAGTATCAATATTTACCTCAAGGGTATCAACCTCAAGGTCAAGGTCAACCCCAGTATCAGTATTTACCCCAAGGTTATCAACCTCAAGGTCAATACTCGAGTCAAGGTTATCAACCACCTCAAGGTCAGTCATATGTTCAAGGTATGGGAACTGTGCCTTTCAGTTATCAATCCTATCCTCAATCCGGTTATGGATCTCAGTATCCTCAACCTGTTACGGGTCAATACCCCGGAATGATAGTGTGGGATCCATCACAAGGTCAACAGGTGTTGCAGCCAAGTATACAGTTGTTACCTCAAACTGGACAACCCGTAGTTTCTGGTTCACCCCAGCAACCGCAACCTGTCCAGTCAAATGTTCAAACTTCTGTAACTTCGGTAGTTACTCAGCCGCCAATTGCACCTAGTACTCCATCTCAAACGACTGCTGCAACTACCGCAACATCTACCGCACTTACTTCTGGAGTATCGACAGCTCCGGTTTCTACTGTCTCTGCAACCACTCCTCAGACATCTTTACCGTTGTTCGGATCTACGATTCAAACCACGGTCCAGATGCCTGTAGGGCAGCCTGGTTTAAGTACTGTTGTAACAAGTCAACCTCAATTTACCTATCAACAGTACCAGGGACAGTACCAATTCGGTCCTGCTGTCCAACAACCGGTTTACCAGTATCAACCGTATCCTGGGTACACTTATCAACAACCTCAACAACCCCAGTACGGTCCGGTTAATCCTGGTTTTCCAGGAGGATATAATATCCCGAATGCGATTCCTGTTCCAAGTTATCCTGGATATCCTCCTCCTGGGACTGGTCTTGTGACCCAAAGTTTTAGAGATCCTAACCGGCAATTACCGTTTATCGCAACTTTGGATTTACCCGACTTGACGCGCCTAACGAACGATCCAATACAATATCTTCCGTTCTGGCCGCCAATGCCAAATAAGTTGCCCAGTGATATACCCAAGTTCGAAGGTAAGTCTGGAGAGGATCCGTCCAATCACGTGATGACTTACCACCTCTGGTGTGCTTCAAATTCTATCTCGGATGATTCGATCCGCTTACGTCTTTTCCAGCGTACGCTCATTGGTCTCGCGGCCAAGTGGTACATTGAGTTACCACGGGCCTCTTTTTACAATTTTAGCCAGTTAGCTACCTCGTTCCTAACTCATTTTCAGTTGCCGGTCAGATACGATAATGGTACTGAGTTATTAACTTCATTAAAACAATCGACATCCACTTATATTTCCGATCATATTCATGAATGGAGACGTCGAAGACGTTTAGTGAAAGTTTTTATCCCGGACCAAATCTTAGCTGAATGGTTTGTAAAATCATTATTACCGAAGATTACTGAAGATGTAGCTAAGGCCGGAGTAGTTACTGAGGAGCAAGTCATTGCTCAAGCCCAGTACCTTGACTTAGTTTACACTCAGTCGGGTACGTTGCACGAGAAGATCCCAGATCTTCCTAAGTCGAATCAAATCGCTGCTGCTCCTTCGGGGTCTCATGCTGCTGATGGCATGATTGGTACGGTGAATACTAAAAGTAAGAAGAAATCCTCAAAGAATTCTTCTCCAATAATAACCTTACCAGACTCCCCGACAGGAGAGTCTTCTCCTGAAATTACCGCCGACATTCACGCTGTAGAGTCATCTACGGCTAAATCAAAAAACGGTGGTAAGAAGAAAGGCAAGAAGAAGGATAAAGCAGACAAGGCTCCAAAGGAGAAAAAAGAGAAGTCGGAATCTAACGACGAAAAGCGCAAACCTCGCTATCCTTGTTTAATTTGTGAAGAAGATCATTTCACAAGAGATTGCCCTCATCGGGCAGAGGTTGTGAAAATCGTTAAAGGTTCCCCAACTCCTGCTGTTTTGAAAGATCCATTTCCAAAGCAGGAGAGTAAAATGATAGGTTCTTCCTCGAGTGCCAGTGAAGAACCCATATTGATGATGTCTCATGTACGGATTGCGACTCGATCGCAAGATTATGGTAGTAAGAATCCTGTTGATGGCAAAGAAGCAGAATCTTCTCATTCTAATCCATCAACCTCAGCTCCCGGTTCCGATCCACTACAGATCGAGAAACCTAACCCAGACTTGGTAATCAAACCGCCCGCCAAGGGTATACTTCGAAAGTCTGCTTTCAATCCACATGCGAGAGCAGCTCAGAATTATAACATTGTTGAGGATTTAGCTGTTTCACCCTCAGCAATGTCGGCTTTGGAAGTGCTGCAATCATGCCCAGCACAACGAAAATTACTCTTGTCGGCTATAGGAGCTGTTGATATTCAGGACCCGAACCTGATAATCTTTGATCTAGAAAATAGTACACCGCGTCTCCCTCATCAGATGGCTTTCCAGATTCCAGTGATAGTCAAAAACAGGCCTATTCATCGGACTGTAATTGATGAAGGAGCTTCTACGTGTATTATGTCGATTCAGTGTTGGAGATCGCTTGGTTCTCCTTCACTGAACCAATCCCCGACGATTCTTAAGGCCTTTGATGGCCGTGGGTTCCATCCGTTTGGCATTCTACAGGATTTGCCTATAGGGGTTGAAGGAAAAACCGTTAGTCTGGATGTGGAGGTGGTTGATGCCCCTCTAGACTACAACCTTCTTTTGGGTCGCAGTTGGTCTTACGCTATGACAGCGGTCGTGTCATCGGTCTTCAGAGTTATAAAGTTTCCACACAATGGTAAGATCGTGACGATAGACCAGCTGGCTTACTTTTCATCCGACCCAGCCTCTTCAGAGAGTATCCAGCATGTCGGTAAAACGACTATCCCTTACAAGGATGTTGGTGTAGGATTAGTTAAAGATTCCGGTTTACTGGGAACTTTTCCTTTTCCTTTGATCAATGCAGACCCTTCATTCGCATCCATTCATATGATTACTTCAGACACTATTATTTACGATGATCCTTGGATTGTCCCATCTGAATCTGAGATAGACTCATTCGGTGATGCCATGCCTTTGAGTCCATATGAAATTGCTTATGAAGCCGTGCAGTCTTTTACCGACTCGCATTCAACCCAAATCGACCAAATGAATGTGGTCCGTGAGGAATCACTTTTCACATCAACCTCAGAACGGATAACGTTTCCTGAAGTTGTGTCATCTGACGAACAACTTCGCGAAATCCTAAGTGTAGACGATCTACCATGGGAAGATCTTCATCATAGATCTTCGTTTTTACCTGAGGGTGATGACTTTGAAAATGATTTTTCATCAATTTTTACAGCTGAATATGTCAAGGACGCTCAGAATCCCATGAAACATCCTGATTCAGAGTTGAATTTGGGAAACATTTCCCAAACTATTGCCATTGACATTTCAGTCAAAACCGGAATTATTGAAAACATTCATATAGGTGCCTCGTGTACAGATGACGAAATTCAAACATACAAGGTCCTATTTCAAGAATTCCGCGACGTGTTTGCCTGGTCCTATGAGGAAATGCCAGGAATTGATCCCTCCATTGTTGTTCATGAAATCAAGACCTACCCGGACGCTAAACCCGTTCGGCAACGTCTGCGTCAGATACACCCTAGGAAAGCGGCTGCGATTAAAGCAGAAGTCGAGAAGCTGTTGAAAGCAGGTTTCATTTATCCGATCCCGTTAACGGATTGGGTATCGAATATTGTTCCGGTTAACAAGAAACAAGGAACAATAAGAATATGTATCGACTATAGGGATATAAATCGTGCTTGTCCAAAAGACAACTATCCCACGCCCTATATCGATCAAATAATTGATGATTGTGCCGGCAGTGAAATATTTTCCTTTATGGACGGTTTTTCCGGTTACAACCAAATCAATATTCTACCTGCCGATCAACCAAAAACGGCTTTCATTTGTCCCTGGGGGACATTTGCTTACTGCAAATTACCTTTTGGACTTAAGAATGCCGGAGCCACTTTCCAACGGGCAATGTCTTACGCGTTTCACGACATCAAGCACATTGTGCAACCGTATCTCGATGATTTGCCTGCTCATTCTTTACATCGAGCTGATCACCTTGTCCACTTACGCGCTATTTTTATGAGGTGTCGGCATTATCGAATTCGGTTGAACCCACACAAATGTGTCTTCTGCATAGAAGTGGGACGATTGCTAGGATTTGTCGTTTCAAAAGCCGGTATCCGCGTCGATCCCTCGAAGGTCGAAGCCATCATCAAATTGCCTCCTCCTTCGAGTTTGCGCCAACTCCAAAGTTTGCAAGGGAAAGCAAACTTTTTACGTCGATTCATTCCTAACTACGCCGAGGTTACAAAGGGTTTCACCCGGTTGTTGAAACAAAACGCTCAATTTTCTTGGGATGAGATAGCTCAGAAATCTTTTGATGCACTTAAGCACGCGTTGACCCATGCACCGTTGCTGCATCCTCCCAACTACAACCAGGACTACTTTTTGTATCTCGCCGCCTCCCACTCCACCATTGGAATGGTCTTAGTTCAGGAAGACGAATTCGGAACGGAACATGTGATATATTATCTTAGTAGGACGTTAAATCCCACTGAGCTAAAATATTCGCATGTGGAGAAATTGGCCCTGGCAGCTGTTCAGGCTGTCCAGCGTTTTCGTCATTACATTCTTCTCCGTAAAACTACAGTGATTTCGGATTGCAACCCTATGATCTATATTTTGACTAAACAATTGCTAGGGGGCAAGTACTCCAAATGGATTGTTATCCTGCAGGAGTTCGATTTGGAGTTCGAGAAGTCCAAGTCTAAGAAATCCTTAGTTTTTGCGAATTGATGTGTGACTTCCCGCGTGCTGACACAGAAACTGTGGCAGAGGAACCCATTGCGGACGAATCTTTGTTTCTTATCAGCACTTTAGATCCGTGGTATGGGGATATAATCGTCTATCTCCA
Organism: Pinus tabuliformis; assembly: GCA_031772625.1. Taxonomy (NCBI): domain Eukaryota; kingdom Viridiplantae; phylum Streptophyta; class Pinopsida; order Pinales; family Pinaceae; genus Pinus; species Pinus tabuliformis. The sequence goes on along the minus strand of CM062809.1, from coordinate 677,454,524 downwards.
AACCCAATCCTTTCGGCCCGAAGCTTCAAAGTCGGAACGTCGGAAAATTCGATTCCAGTCCCAACAATACAAAATTATTGGAGATACTCTTTATCGTCGTGGGGCGGACTTGGTTTTTCGTCGTTGCTTAACTCATGAAGAGGCAGAAAGGGTTCTGAATGACTGTCATTCTGGAGCATGTGGCGGTCATATGTCTGGGTATGCCACAGCTCAGAAGGTGTTGCGTGCTGGCTATTTCTGGCCGTCCATGTTTAAAGATTGTATCATTGCGGTCCGGAAATGCCACAACTGTCAAGTGTTTGATCGCAAGATGCGCGCACCACCTGCTCCTCTCCACCCTATAATTGTCGTTGGTCCTTTTGCTAAATGGGGTATCGATTTTATTACATGTAACCCTCACTCGGCCGGGGGGCATGCGTATATCATCCTTGCGGTTGATTATTTTACTAAGTGGGCCGAGGCGATGCCTACATTCGAGGCAGATGGCAAGACAGCTACGATTTTCGTATTCAATCATATTATTGCTAGGTTTGGTGTCCCACAAGCGATAATCACTGACCATGGGCGCCATTTTCGAAACATTATGATGACAGAACTTACAAGCCAGCTTGGTTTACGTCATGATAGTTCTACTCCTTATTATCCTCAAGCAAACGGTTTGGTTGAATCCATCAACAAAGTTCTAGTTATCATGATCCGACGAATCATTGGTATTCATCGGTCGAATTGGCATAACATGTTATTTTCAGCGCTTTGGGCGTACCGAACCTCAGTAAAAACATCAACAGGGTTCACTCCTTTCCAACTAGTTTATGGTTTGGAAGCAGTGTTGCCCATTGAATGCGAAATCCCATCACTTCAAATGGCTATCGAATTACTCCCAGCTACTTCCGAAGAGGAGAAGCGTCTGTTATACTTAGCTAAATTAGATGAGACTCGACGTGATGCTGCTTTGGCAATCGAGACTCACGCAAAAAGGATGAAAGCTCAGTATGATCGTAACGTGACCCCTCGTAATTTTTCGGAAGGAGACCTAGTGCTATTATATGATCAAGCTAACGATAAATTAGGTGCTGGAAAATTCGTTCCCATGTGGCATGGGCCCTACATTGTCAAGCGAAAGCTAGCAAAAGGGGCCTATGAGCTGGTAGATTTTGATGGGGACTCTTTGGGTAAGCCCAGAAATGGACTTTACCTAAAGAGGTATTATGCTTAAATGGTGGGTATGGAGATTCAGTTAGTTTAGTTAGGTTAATTTTTCTTTCTAGCTGGTATGTTTGCTTAGTTTAGACAGTGTGCTTAGCTTAGAGAGTGTGTTTTTCGTCGTTATTCTGGCTTATCTTGGTTTTACTCTTGATATTGCAGATGTCGACGCCTCTCCAAACGTACATTGGATTTGCTGATGGTGCTTGTCGTAGTACACGGAATATCTCTTCCGCAGCTTGGGTTATCTATTCGCCCTCTGACGAGTTAGTTTCTATGCATGGGGTGAGCCTCGGTCAAACAACAAACAACATTGCAGAATACAGTGCAGTGATTGAATTATTATCTGAATCTATTTCATTTGGGATTCGGAGTTTGATAGTGAGGTTAGATTCTGAACTCGTTGTATTACAGCTTAATAGAGTCTATGCCATTAGAAATCCAGTGTTATTAAGATTGTTTTTGAGGGTGCGTCTCTTGGAACGTGAATTTGATTACATTGAATATCAGCATATTCCAAGGTCTTTAAATACATTAGCAGATGCAATGGCGTCTCGAATGTTAAATAGACATTTGTAACAATCATAAATGTAAATTTATAAACATTTCATCACACATGTTTAACAAAATAAGCCGGTAATAATGATATATATAGATAGGAGTGTGTCAAAAATATACATCGTCTTCGATCATAGGTTGAAAAACACCTTATGATCGGCAAAAATGATAAGTACAAAAAACCAAAAATGTCACATGTGTCTACAAAAGTGACTAGCCAATCACTGGTGGTGCTCTCTATACGAGACCACTGCCCGCGCTACCCTACACAGGAACCTCCTGAAAGGTCCTGGGACTGCGACCACATAGCGCTGAAGTCGGATAGGAATGTCGTCTATAGTCGTCTCTGGTATGCCTGCCGTGAGACGCTCTAGATCCTGTTCCAGCTCGGCTAAGGTCTCTGCGGCCGCATCCTGTGGGGCTGGTGCTGGTACAGCTGGTACTCTTCTCTCAAAAGCCCGGAGATTGGCCGGACGCCGTGGGCCTACATCTGCATTTTGAAAATTTGTGCTGTCAGTTTTGAGACGATATATAAAAAACAAAAAAAAATAGATAATTTAAAAACTTGTGAAAAATGAAATACCTCTGTCGTCCCATTGTTCTCCCTGTGGAAGAACCATGTCCGGATCATTGCGAAAATCCATTCCGGCATAAGGAAAATCCTGAATCGCAAAGACCTGGCCCTCCAGCCAGTGAAAGTAACCATCAGGAAATCGAACAACTGCTGCTCCCTCATCAGGATGCCGGGCCATTACCGCAACCCATCTCGTCAACTTAGGCTCCCGAGGAGGCCCAACTGGAACTGTAAGATGCTGGGGGATCAGCATTGGAACTCTCTCTAGGGCAAAGCTCACAACTAAAGGCCCATATCCAAAGGTCTTCAGTTGTCCGTTCTTTGCCCTGGTTAGTTGGCCCTTCATATTGGCCAACACAGCATCGCACCAGTTGAAAATGGTGCCTCGGAAGCAATCTATAGCCATCCGCATTTGGGAACCAGTGGCTATGTGCAAAGCGGCAGCGCCGCAAAGTCTGGTAACTGTAAAGGCAATTACCATAAGTTCAGGTCGGGATATGTATTTGATTTCTATCCCCTTATCCTGGTTTTGATTGTTGCACCACTCTAGCCGGAGACTAGCAAGGGATTGGCCACCCGGCCTAGTCCCGAATAGAGAGAGTTGCTCGCCCCTGTTAGGCAAGCCAGTGAGAAAGTATATGTCGGAGGACTCTATCTCGAGCTGGTGTTCTCCGATGTAAAAACATTGATCCTGAATGTTCCACCTTTCAACCAGCCACTCTAAGAATGGCACCTGGGCCCTCATGCCAGGTATGGCCCAGTACTTGTAGAGACCGCATGCCTTTAAAGCATCAATGGAAGGTTGATGACCTATTGCGGCCAAATCGACATCTTCGTGTTCTCTTTCACGCCAATCTAGCATGGTGGGCAATCTACACACCAAAAAACATTGATTAGAATTCATAAAATTAAAATTTGATGGTTGATTTTTGTGTTTGGGGTTTGAAAATCCGCTTTGCGCGGAGTACGCACCCCGCGTTCAGAAAACAGAGCGTGGGTACGCAGCTGTTCTGAAGGTGGGCTGCGTACTCCGACCATTTTCCCATATACGAAAATGTCGGGGTACGCAGGTCGCCCATGGGGCACCTGCGTCCCCCGAAAAGCGGACCCTAAAACCCAAAACCCTCTAAAAAATCAAACTAAGACTTGAAATGAAATTCTAAACGGATGAAATTGAAGAGGAGGATGTTGTGAAATACCTGAAAGAGACGGCGCTCGATTCTGACGGTCGGATTCTCCGCAAAGTCCACGGGAAGTTTCTTGTCAAAAGCCCTTTTCTCAACCTCAACAGTAAAATGGTAAAAATGACATGGTAAAAAGTCTTTTTATAGGTTTTTTGGATGAATGAATGCTAAGTTTGTTTATTTTTCACCATGAAAAGATATTTTTCAATGTATTTTTGCCCATCTTAAACAGGTATGAGTAATGTGTTGTTTTTGTGCAGGACAAAAGGACTTTAGGGTAAAATCATCATTTTTTACGAACCAAGACATCAGAGTCATCTTTTAAGCCCTTTTCTGACTCCTAAAACATGAAAAGATTGCCGAGCGTTTCTTTTACACTCGTTAAAATGGAATTAAAAGACGGTCCCCTTATAGCTCTTTTCTGACCGTAAAAACAAGAAAAGATTGCCGGATTTTTGTCGTTTCAAATTCGATACTGGAAATAAAACGACGTGTCCTTGATCGCTTTTTACTTTTCAGGTCAAAGACATTAATCATGAAAGTACTCCTTGGTCGCAAGATCAAGCGGTTCTCTCAGGTATTATTTTATACTTTTTCGGGCTTGGGAGACACAAATTTACGAAAAAGTTCACCTTGGAGTCTTCTTTAGTTTTTTCAGACTCTCTAAAATTGAAAAACGCCGAGTTTCTCCTATACTGGACTCGTTAAAATTTCACAGTAAAGGACCTGTTCGATTACAAACAGGAACGGACCACTCCTTCTTAGGGTCCGAATCTAAACTAAGTTGGACTCATCCGAAGGATGAGCTTATAATCAAGCATATGTTATCCTCCTCAAGCTTGTAAAAAATAAAGAGGTACTTGCCAGAAATGGTGGGGGAAAAGAGAGAAGAATGAACCTATTTGTTATCCTTTGTTACAGAAGAACCTTATCACCGCTCTTGAACACGACACTTTTCATTCACCTGGGTTGGGAAATCCTTTGCCTTAAAGTTGATCAAACCACTTTGAAAGTCTTCAACCGTTTCCGGGTATTAACTTTGGGTCAATCGTCACCAAGCCATCTGTCGTGTCGTTATGTGTTCAAGAGGTCTCTGCAAATAAACCATTCATATGCAAAATACTTGTCATCCATTTGACCATCCCTGAGTCAGTCCTTACAGCAACATTTCTTCAACTTGAACAATGATTTCGTGTTGTGGGCTTGCCTGCAACGGGTCGCTTTCTATCGACATCAGCACATTATCTAGAAAGATGACTTAGAAATCGTCAGTACCTTGAAGTCTGCATGCATCAATGGCAGGTTTCTCGCCTTTGACGACAGTTTACATCATTGACTTTCGATCAAAGGATTCCGTGACGTGTTCGACATCAACTCATTCATTCACATTTCATGGATTGTACTGGGTACTTTGAGAACCATTGACATCACTGGTGGTCTCTCTCACACTTGTTAACGGTTTACATCATTGACTGGTAATCAAGTGGTTTCTACCATGCTCGACATCAACTCATTTATTCGCATGGATAGAATCGTACCAATTTAGGAAGTAGAAATGAAGACCCTGGATCTAGTTTCCACCATCCAGGCTGCGAGGAGTTTTGTATTCATTATATAGTAGACTAACCATAAACAGATGGCTGCGTCCATACTGTGTCTACAAAAGTCTATGATTGTGATGTACTGCAAAATCATTCTTGTATCAGAGCAGTAGTTAGATTGTTAGTTAAAGTTTTCAATCTGAGTATGGGAATGCCTACCTCAGCGATGATATCATCTTATATATGTATTTTGTGTTGAATATTTGCAGGTTCTGACCAGGCTCTCCGCAAGATACTCCTTGAAATGATAAAGTACTTCACCCTTCCTAGATCATAAAAACCCTAATCTACTACAGGCTTCGCACTTTAGGGGGCAATCTGTTACACTAAAAAATGTCACCATGACTATTTGCAGTTAGTATGGCTCCATCCACTGTCATACTATCCTCCTTGGCAAGTCTCATGCCTCTGCTCTTCATGTCAAACTTCAAGAAAGAGAGAAAAGTCATTAAAAGTCAATTATCTCTGGTACGCAGTTTCTCTTAGCCTTACCTGCGTGTACGCAACCCAAGTTCACAATACCTGCGTACTTGTACGCTCTGTATGTAAAGCAATGGGTGCGTACTCCTGTAAAGGTCAAAAGGCGCAAGTTTCACTCCAAAAAAGTTACTTGTGGTCATTTCTAGAGTCTTCTAGAAGCTTGTTTGACGTGTATGAAGCGCCTCCAGATGGTTCATGTATCCCTACCAAAGAGGAACTTATCCCATCAAGAGGGGAGCTATCCCATCCAAAGAGGGGCTTATCCCATTGATGGTGGACCTGAATAACTTCCTCTAGAGCACTATAAATACAGGCATTGGGCCAAAGGGAGGGGAGGTTGAAAGCTGAACATTCCTAAGGGTAGATGCTGCTGGAATTAGGACTTCCTTGTAGAAGCTTGTGAGGAGAGATTACCATCTTTGCTTGTTCTATTTGGAAGTGGGTGAGCTGATCAGAGTAAAGGAGAACTCTTGTGGACCCTGGGAGGGACTTGCACAACACCAAGGCTCAGGTTGTAATGGTTCCTTTTGTTACCTTTTAATACAAATTAGTCCATTCTTCTCAACAATTTGTTATTTATGAGTTGTTTCATATACTCCTTGGTCTATATGTTAAATATGTTTTATTTTATGTGATATTCAGGTGTTATTTAATCGTTTGATTGTTAGTGAATGCAGGTTTCGAAGGGAAGGAGGAGCTCATCCGGATCAACGAAGCTGGACTACTACAATAGCGTTGGATTACAGGTAGGATCTAAACACTTGATTTCTCATATTGTAAAAGCATATTTAGGGAAGGATTGCTCTTATTTGTCTTGTTTGTCACTAGAAAGTCTTAGGCTTCTAGGGAGGTCGATTGTGTCCGCACTAACGACTCTTTCTGTGTGACAAGTAGCTTCCTTCAAACTAGGGCAGTCGATATCTCACAAACCAACTCTCGGATCGGCTTGATTCCACCACCAAAAGTTGAGGCCTTTAGAGGATATCTAGATGGACCTACAGCTCAGTTCTGATGAGGAGATCTTCTGGTCCACGCAGGTCAAACTTTACTTCTGCAGTTGCTACCCTAAAATCTGCAACTACTCCTCCACATGTGTGAGACAGGTCTCTTTTCTATGCAGTAGAGAAGAGCCTCTTTTCTGCGCAAGAGAGAGAGAGAGATGTGAGAATGAGTGAGCGCAAATGAGGAAAATTCCTCCTGTATTTATACATAACTGTTGATGTTTGAATAGATGCAACTGTTGGGCTTCTGAGCCTACATGAGTTGTAGGTCGGCTTGATAATAATTCCATAATCAAAATAAATTCATATCTCCATGAATACTTATTGGAATCGTATGATCTTTAGATCAATCCTACACCTCTCGTCAAGAGGAATCTAATGAACATATTATCAGCCATGAATAAGATGACCCACATGAATTTTGGCCCTAGTTTCCAATTTTAACAAAAGACCATACTAAGTGGTGCATCTAAGGTATCTCAACACATGTTTAGTTGCTTTCCAATAAAGTTTGTTTGGCTTAACCATGGCTTGACCAAGTTGGTTAACTTCTAAACATGTGTCCGCTCATGTGTTCACCAAATACATAAGTGAACCTACAAGTTGTCTATAAATAACAGCCTCCACTACTTCACCTAAAGTAGCATCTTCCTTCCTCTAATTACCTGCTAGAGGAGTCTCCATGTGTTTGCTTCTCTCCATGTGGAACTTTTTCAATATATTGTTGGCATACTTTCCCTGAGAGACAAACTGTGCCCCATCTCCTTGTCATACTTCCGTACCATGAAATTAATGCATGAGCCTCAGATCCTTCGTCTTGAATTCTCTTGCAAGATCCTCTTTGAAAGATTTTATCATCTTCTCATCACCTATTAGAATCAAATCATTGACATATAATACTATAATAAAAAATTTACCTTCAACCACAATATGGTAAATTTTTGCATCTGCATCACTTTTGGTGAAGCCCAAACCGATGAAATAGTTGTCAATCTTAGTGTAGCAAGCATGGGGTGCTTGTTTCAGTCCATACATTGCTCACTTGACTCTGCACACATTCAACTCTCTGTTGAACGTCTCAAATCCTTATGGCTTCTCAATATACACCTCTTCCTCAATCATGTCATTGAGGAATGATGTCTTCACATCCATCTGATCTAGGCTTCCATCCCATCTGCACTGACAATGCTAGAATAGATCTTATTGAAGAGTACCTTGCTACTAGAGAAAATGTCTCATCATAATAAATTCCCTCCACCTGAGAGAATCCTTTGGCCACAAATTTGGCCTTTTGTTTCTCCACACCCCCATATGCTTCTTTCTTTACCTTGTAAATTCATCTAGAACTCACCACTGACTTGTCTTCTGGTCTTGGGACAACTTCCCAAACACTGTTTCTGATAATGGAGTCATACTCTTCAACCATGGCATCGACCCATACTAGTTTTTCCACTGCTTACTCAAATGAGGATGGCTCGACCTCTACACTCTTTCTCATCAGAGCCATGTAGCTAGTGTACCTCCTCTGCCTGTGTTGTGATGTGGGTGCTCCCATGTTCTCTCTATCATCATGCATCAATATGTCAACCTCTTTGGTGTGCTTCCTTCCATCTTTGGAAGTATTTGCATGAATGGGTGCTTCCACTCTGCTCCTCTCCATGTGGCTGCTCCACATCATCTTGAGGTTCCTCCTTTAGAGCTAAAATATCCTCATCTGCATGTAACTGGATCTCCCTCTCAAGGGAAAATCTCATGGCCTTCTCTTCATTGAACTTCACCTTTATGAACCATTTTCATCCTGTTGGATGGTAGGTACACTCGATAGTTGTGAGGTGTATCAGTGTACCCCACAAATATGCCCAACTCAACTATTGACTCTATCCTTTTCCATGCATCCTTGGTAACATGACAGTAGGTTAATGAACCAAAGATCCTGAAGTGTGCCACATCTGGTTTCTTACCTAAAAATGTTTCTTCTAGTGTACTCATCCCGAGAATCCGATGAGGACTTATGTTCTGCAAATACAGAGTTGTGTTGCATGCTTCATCCCACAGGTGCAACGGTAAGCCCTGATAATGTAACATTTCCCGTGTAGCTCCCACAATACTTATGTTCTTCCTTTCAGCCACCCCATTTTGTTGTGGGTTATGAGGTGCTATTAACTCTCATTGAATTCCTTTTGATGCACATAAGTTCTCAAATTCATTTGACATGTATTCTCCATCGTTATCGCTTCTGAGAGAATTAAATTTCCTCCCAGCATCTTTCTCAAAAATTTCTTTAAATTCACAAAATTTAGCGAACGTCTGATCTTTCTTCTACATGAAGAAAATCTAGGACTTACGAGAAAAATCATCAACAAATATTACATAATACCTATGCTTGGTTGTGGAGGCTGTCGAGAATGGTCCACACACATATGAGTGAACTCGATCAAGGATCACTTGCGCTCAACTATCTTTATCATCAAAGGAAGCTTTGGTGTACTTCCCCAATGTACACCCTTTGCATGTGTCTCTCTTCTCTAGTGTACCCTTGGGAAGTCATGTAGAAATTTATTGCATGATATTCAAAGCTTCATGTTGCAAATGACCCAATATTCTATGCCACAATTCACTATTGTCTCAGCTCTGCACCTTCTCTGCTTTTGTGCTCAAAGAAGCGCAGTCTTCTACATCCAATTTGTAGAGGTTCTTCACTCGAACCCCGATCCACTTCACCTGTCTTGAGGCTATGTGATGATGGAAAGCCTTTCCCTTGCTAAATATCACATCGTAGCCACAGTCCTCCAACATGGCAACTGAAACCAAATTCTTCCTCAAACCTGGAACATACATGACATCTTTTAATATGAGAGGAGTGCCAAACTCCCTCTGAAAGGTAACAGTACCAATGTCGGACGTGTTATACCTTGCATCATCTCCCATCTCGATGTGCATCTGGAGGTCCTTCTCCTCCAATTCACTGAAAAACTCTTTGTTGTCAGTCATATGGAATGAGGCTCCACTATCCAGGTACCACACACTACCCATCACTAATGTCACCATGCAATCGATGATCGCGAATTCTGACTCGAATTGTGAATCAAGAAATTCACCTGCCACTCCTTCTGATGGATTCTTACTGGACTTCTTGTGCAGACACTTTGTGGCATAATGTCTCAGCTCGTGATAGTGAAAACATTTAATCCTTGACAAGCCCTTCTTCTTGCCGCCCTTACTGGAATTTTATTTGGAATGGGATGACTTCCCTTTCCCTTTCTTCACCTTTCCAACTAAGGCACAGTTCTCCTCATCATATTGCTTGGATGAGGATCCATCTTTGGTCCTCCGTCGAATCTCTTCTTGTACCAAGTCAAACCACAATCACTCCCACTCTGGTAGCTTCTCCCTCCCATTAACTGAGTCCTAGTAACTATGTCAGCTCTTGGGAAGGCCTAGAAGCATTAGGCTCACCATATCGTCTTCAGTAACTATAACACCAACACTTCCAATCTCATCTCGACATTGGGTGAACTTGGTCAAGTACTTCGGTATTGAGTTTCCCTTCTCCATCTTGATCTTTCTTATCTTTTCCTTTAGTGTCAGCTTCTTGTGGTCATTGCTATTTTGAAATAGGTTTGTAAAGTCCTTCCACATTGAAAATGGAGTTTCCTTATTGTGGAGGTTCGAGACAATATGATCTCGAACTCCTTCTAGGATAATCCTTCTCGCCTTTTCCACACACTTTCTCCACTTTTCCAGCTCCTAAGCATCAACTGGCTTAGGAATATCTTTGTCTATGAATTCCTTAAGCATGATGACTTCCAACACTGCCTCCATCCTATCCTTCCAAGCAATATAGTTTGAACTACCCTCAAAGGCATATTCAAGTCTCAATTCGTAGAATGACATCCTACTAGCTCTGAAGTATGATACTGCAAATTTGATTTCTCCTGCAAAAGACAAACTCGTATTCTCCTCTTCTATAGTGATTTCAGCTCCGATGCCATGTAGAAATTCCTTATAGATTCAAATTGCATATTGTAATATGCTAAAAACAATTTACTTGAATCTACTCTACTCATGAGCAAAAAGAATAAACGATCGATGAAATCACGAAGCATATAAGAGAAAGAATTCAATCACACCTAACACAATGATTTTATTAGGAAATCCACAGCTAAAAATACCTGCTATTTGTATATTGCATTAATAAAAAAATATGAGAAGATTACAATTCTTTTCTCAAGCTCGAGCAACCTTTGCACTATCTCTATCTATCTCATTGCTTCTAGGTTGACTCTACGCAACACTTAGCCAATTTCCTTGCCTTCCAAACTCCTACTTCCTTGTGTTGTTCCCTTGGGAATGATCCCATATTTAATTGGGAAATCCCACAATTATGAATTGCACAATCCTCATAGGTCTTCCTTTGATTGCATGCACCACCTGTACAATTTGGATGATTATACAACTGATAGTACATTGTCCCTAAACTCCAATCTCAACTAGGTATTTCTCTGATCTGACATGCATGAGTTAATTATGAGTGAATCTTCAGTTTACTAATCAGTGTCGGTTACACCCCACTATTGCAAGTTACGCCCCACTACCGTGGGTTACACCCCACTACAGCAAGTTACACCCCACTATAGTAAGTCACACCCCATTACAGTAAGTCACACCTCACTACAGTAAGTTACACCCCACTAATGTTGGTTACACCCCACTGTTTCTGATCTCCCACTAATTCCTCCATCAGTTGGAACTAGTTTAACTGAATTTAACTGAGTTAAATTGAATTAAATAATTACAACTCAAAATAACTTCAACTAGTGCTCCTAATTGTAGGAAACACTCTACATGACTCTAGTTAGACCCTCAACTCAAATTAACTTAGTTAACTATTACAAGTTGTCATGAGATATGGAATTACAATTTAATTCCTAATTTAATTCAAGGACAAATTAAATTAGGATTTTCTTATTTCATTTTCAACATTTCCTGCAAACATAATTTCACCTCATGAACCACCAGAATGTTGTGCTAATGGGGGATTGTTGGAACCTAAGATTATACTAATCCATCACACCTATGGACATTTTGGAGATAGCTAGTCAAAGGATCAACTAACATCTAACAATCAGTCGAGTGGTCGACTAGTAGAGAAACCCACTGAGTGGTTGTCAGATTGGTCAAGTAACTGACTAGCAAATAGTTGGTAAAATGATCGACTAGCAGGATCATTGACAAAGTAATCGGATGAATCGACATGGTTGAAAGAATCAACAGGATAGACAAGTCAAGTAGAATAGTTAACTAGCCATTGAAATGGCATGGATTTCACGAAAATGGATGGAACAATTAATGCTCGTTAGAGGACCAAATCTTCCACAATTCGAAGAAGTTGGTTATATTTTGATACTATAAAAGAAAGACCCTATGGATCAAATATGAATCGAGTGAATGATGAAGGTCAGGAATTATTTTTATCATGCATTATGACGTTTTTAGCATAATGCAGTGTGCTTAAGTGTTGTAATGGTGTCTTTAAACACCACCCACCATCTTGGAGTATTATTTCTCTTCTATTTATTTTATCTTAGATTATGTTATCTTTTATATGTTCTCAGGTTCCCCTTAGTCCCCAACACTTAGAAGAAACCACCTAGATTTCAAAGGAAGAGTTAGACTAAATCATGTTGCCATCACATGGATTTACTAACAATATCGTGAGTAGGTGATAACTTCTCTTTTTACAAGTGGATTATAATGTACAAGCATCGTCCTCCACATCGATGAGACCCCTTGTACCTTATAACTCTTCTCATTTCATGTAATGGGATGCATAAGCAAGAGAGAGGAAGGAGAGAGAAGGGTATATCTCGACCATCTATGCTCTTTCATCCTTGTTGTTCCCTCAATTTTGGGAGGAGGTGTGTCAAGAGGTACGTAACACCTTCACACACCCAAGTGCATGAGAAAATTCAATTAATATTGAAGATGGTGGTTGGTGTTTCTATTAGGGGAATAAATGAAAAGAAATTTGGCATATTGAGGTGACCATCCACAAAGATAATAAGGAAGGAAGAACAAGAAAAGAGGAGGAGATCAACAAAAATGAGGAAGAAACCCAGGTTGGAGAAGATATTTCTTGGTAAACCCATTGTATCCTCACCAAGGCTTAGAAAAACAAGGATATTATTTTGATAGTTTGAAAGGTATATTACCCAAGAGTTTGGGAGGAGTCTAATGAGGCAAATTTTTGGTCCTTTTCGAACAAATTTTCTAGTCGATTTTACCTAAAATCCAATAAGAAATTGTGAAAAATGTAATTTTAAGTTGTTGAATTTGCAAAATCCAAGAACTCCAAGAGTTTTGAATGACGTTAAATTCATTTTTGCATTCAAAATCACAATTTAAATGGCAGAATGATGCAAGAGCATCTTTCACGTCCAAATCATCAAACTTGTGGAGGTCAAAGTACAAGAGGGGTCTTGACATTCGTGAGAATTTTATGTAAATAAAGTGGTTTTCTAAATTAGGGTGATTCACTAGTCTAGAATAATTAATAAATTGAGTTAATTGAAATTATTATCGAATTTGCACTTGTGAGGTGGAGTTCAATTAGGATTGTGGTTGAGTGATCGTAGAATCTAAGATTTTGTTTAGGATTTAAAATAGGAACCAAAACAAGTTGTGATATATCCATATTTATTTATATAAGGATGTAAGCCTATGGGCATGAGAGGCAGCAAAGTGTAGTAGGAAGAGAGGAGGCGAGGGTTGTGCACCCATGTTGTATATGGGGCCATGTAAATTCTGTATACTAAAATTGTCAATGAAGTGTGTTGTAATTATCATTTCCTCTCTTTTATCTCTATAATTGAATATGTGTTGGAGAAACCAACCTTATTGTGAAGCATTACAGTGATATTCTCAAGTTAGTCTGAAATTGTATTATTGATCCAATGTTTTAGGTTCTCGGAAACAATTGAAAGATTAGCATTGTGATTATACCCATGAGAAAGAGCAGAGTGTATGCTGGATAAATCTAATGCAGGTTTGAAAGGTGATTTGTGAAAGTGTGTGAAGATCGTGGATTGTGTTTGTAGAGCCTTTTTACCTGCTCGGGATATTTTTATAATTGCTAGATGCTTTTATAATGTGAATGAAGTGTGAACCAATTGGGGTTTTAATGTTTGATGGAAATTTAATTTTATTTACCATTCACAAGTTTATTGGACTGATGAGGATTATTTTCCACTCACTATCCATAGGCCACCAACATGAAAGCGTAATCATTGTTTCTCAAATTAAGTGAATGATAATGGTTGATGATTAATTATTGGTAGGTTTTTCTAAATTGGCTTATAAACCATGGTTTTTTTTTACATTGGCACATTGTTGTGTCCCTATAATACTAGTGATTACCCCATTACTATTGTAGTTGTACCCCTTATTAATATTGTTGTGCCCCTATTGTCCCCATATTGTTATTATTGAGCCCCATAGAGTCTCTCTATTGTTATTTTTGTGGCTTTATATTATTAATGTTAGGTCGGCTGGGTTATATTGTGACTCCTTAGACTCCTATATATAGAAAGGAGGTTTTGTCATTTGAATCATCCAAGAATTGTTCATTTATGTAATGTAAAGGAGGTTGCCCCCTCGAAGAGGCTGAATTTTAAGGCGTTGATCTATCTTTTTTATCTTTTTCTTGAGCTGGTTTCATAACATTTGGTATCAGAGCTTTGGATTCTAGGGTTTCGCTGCTCCAAACAGGTCATCGTGGAATTTTCTCTATAACCTTTTTCTGCGACATTTCAGAAGCTAAAAAAAAACCCATTTGAGAATACATCGTGCTAAAGCTGGGATCCGAATTTCAGAGTTTTTCGCGCTACATTTGCGGAGATATGATCTGAGGAAGTTGGTCTTTTTGCAGACTCCTGAATTACATTCCAAACAGGTGACCTGGGGAAAATTATCATAACCTTCTCTCTGAGAATCGGATTGAAATTTTGTAAGAAGGTACAGAAATAGGACGGACTGTAGTTTCTTGTATATATTTTTCAGAGCCAAAGGTCAAAACAGGGACACGTGGCACGTCGTACAAGTTCGCTCTACTGAATTAGTCTATAATCAGGTCACTGTGGGAGATTTGGCATAACTCTTCATTGGAGAATCCAATTGGGGTCAGACTGGTGGCATTGGAAAGAGGACATAGAGGGCTACCACAGGTCGCAATTTTAGAATTAGATGATCCGAAATTACATAGATACATCAGAGGCAATATCGAGCTCCTACAAAGTGAAAAAAGGTGTGTAGATTTTTTAAATTTTTGCTTAAGCTTGGTTTGAAAAATTATTTTGAAGGAATTCAAAGGGCATAGTAGAGCATTATTATCGGTAACTGATGCCCTGAGGAAAGAAAATGCAAACACCTAGTAAGCAATCTGAAAGCTCTAGCATGACTCATGAAGAAGAGGAAGAAATGCTACATGATATATCAAAATTACAAGACCAAGTGCAACAAATTTCACTCTCACAAAAGCTAACAGAAGCTAAGATAAATGGAGTGGAATCTAAGATAAAGGGCGTGGAAGCCAAGATTGACGATTTGAAGATATATTTGAAGGCAGATTTGACAAATTTTCTACAAGAAATACTTACTAATGGTGAAAGGGGAGGAAAGGAAACTCATGATGCAAACAAAGGAAATGTTAATCATGATTTCATAGACTCTAATGTTGGATCGAAGATGCACCATATTCCAAAAATCGATATGAGGAAGTTTGATGGCAAGGATCCCACAACATGGATATTACAGATGGAGCAATTTTTCGATCTCAATAATGTGCAAAACACACAAAAGGTACGTATTGCAACTTTATATTTGGAACCAAATCAGTTTGTATGGTATCAATGGCTTTTCTCTCGTAAACAATTTATCACTTGGGCAATTTTTACGGAAGAATTGATAGCACATTATGAGGATACAAAAAGCAACACTTTTTTTAGCCAATTGATAAGTCTCAAACAAAAGGGTTCAATAATGGAGCACATTGAGGAGTTCCAAAAATTGAACATAAGGGTAAAAAATATTCCAGAGGAGCATAGGATTGATGTGTTCATAGGGTCTTTAAAAGATAATATCCAACATGATGTTCGCCTTTGGGGACCTGATTCATTAGAGAAGGCATTCAGGTTAGCAAGAAAAATGGAAAGCAAAATTATGGCAACCAGGAAGCATACCACTCACAACTATAAAGACGGAAGTGTTGTTGCCCCTAGTCTTCCACAACCTATAAGGTTGACACCACAACAATTGGAAGAAAAAAGAGCAAAAGGGCTTTGTTACAATTGTGATAGCAAATACACTAAAGGTCATAAGTGTGCTGAGAAGAAATTATTCTACATAGATTGTGAAGAGGAAGAAGAAAAGGAGCAAGAAAGGTCAAAAGAAGAGGATATACTCCAGGAACAAAGCCTAGATGAAGAACAAATGAATCCGACCATATCTTGTAATGCATTGGTGGGAATTACCACTCCTCAAACCATCAAGATAGAAGGACAAATCAAGAAGAAAAAGGTAATAGTGTTGATTGATTCAGGAAGTACCCACAATTTTATTCATTGTAAGGTAGCAAAAGAATTGAATTGCTTCTTATATCCAGCACCAGAGTGTCAAGTGATGATTGCAAATGGAGGAACAATAAATTGCTCTGGAAAGTGCCATAATATCAAGCTATCCATGGGAGAATATGTATTGACTAGCCCAATGCTTTCCATTCCAATGGGAGGTGTTGATGTTGTACTAGGAGTCCAATGGCTACAATCCTTGGGTACAATAGCTTTTAATTTTCAAGAACTTTTCATGAAATTTTCTATGGAAGGAAAGGAAGTTGAATTAAGGGGTATTGCAGGGAAACCAGGAAAGATAATCAGCTCTAACGGTATGACAAAGCTTCTAAAAAAGGAACAAAAGGTGTAATTGCACAATTATGTTCGCTAGATGTTTCCACATTGGAATCATCTATTTCTCCAGATCTCCAA
This sequence comes from Pinus tabuliformis, assembly GCA_031772625.1. Taxonomy (NCBI): domain Eukaryota; kingdom Viridiplantae; phylum Streptophyta; class Pinopsida; order Pinales; family Pinaceae; genus Pinus; species Pinus tabuliformis. Next base: position 677,437,886 of record CM062809.1, on the reverse strand, counting down.
AAAGTCTTGGACAATCATTCCAAGGTATTTGAGACTCCCAAAGGTCTCCCACCTATTCGTGATCATGATCATGCTATTCATCTGATTCCAGGAAGTGTTCCTCCAAACATCAGGCCGTACAGATATCCCTATGCCCAAAAGAGTGAAATTGAACGTATGGTTGCAGAAATGCTAGAGGCTGGTATAATTCAACCGAGTCAAAGTTCTTTCTCTGCTCCAGTAGTATTGGTGCACAAGAAGGATGGATCATGGCGCATGTGTCCGGATTATAGGGAGCTCAACAAGCTCACTATTAAAGATAAGTTTCCCATTCCTGTCATTGATGAATTACTGGATGAATTGCATGGATCAATTTACTTCACCAAGTTGGATCTTCGTTCAGGATATCATCAAATCAGAATGAAGACTGAAGACATTCTGAAAACAGCATTTAGAACTCATGAGGGTCATTATGAATTTTTGGTCATGCCTTTTGGCCTTACCAATGCACCTTCAACATTTCAAGGTTTGATGAATTCAATTTTCAAACCATTCCTTAGAAAATTTGTGTTAGTATTTTTTGATGATATACTAATCTACAGCAAGTCTTGGAAGGATCATGTTGAACATGTTGACAGGGTGCTACAACTATTGGAGGAGAAACAATTATATGCAAAAAGATCCAAATGTTTCTTTGGAGTACAAGAGGTGGAATATCTGGGTCATATTGTATCTCATGAAGGAGTTAAGGTAGACCCTAGCAAAATTAAAGCCATTAAGGAATGGAAAATCCCCACATCCATAAAGCATCTGCGAGGATTTCTCGGGTTGACAGGGTATTATCGCAAGTTTGTTAAGAATTATGGGAGAATAGCAGCACCTCTAACAACATTATTGAAGAAAGATGCATTTTCATGGACTCCAGAAGCAACAAAGGCCTTCGAACATCTTAAAGAGGCAATGTGCCAAGCACCTGTCTTAGCTACACCGGACTTCACAAAAACCTTTATTGTGGAATGTGATGCTTCAGGAAATGGAATTGGTGTTGTTTAAATGCAAGATGAAAGACCCATTGCTTTTGAAAGTCGTCCAATCAAGGGAAAGTTTTTACAAAAAGCTATTTATGAGAAGGAAATGTTGGCAATACTCCATGCACTTAAGAAATGGCGACCCTACCTAATGGGAAGACACTTCAAGGTAAAAACGGATCATGATAGCCTTAAATACTTTTTAGAAAAAAGATTATCCTCTGAAGAGCAACAAAAGTGGGTCACAAAGATGTTGGGTTATGACTTTGAAATCATCTACAAAAAAGGGAAGCAAAATGTGGTGGCAGATGCACTCTCAAGAAAGGATGAGGATGTGGAAGCATTGTTGTGCACCATTTCTATTATCCAACCAGATTGGATAAACGAAGCAAGGGAGGAATGGAAGAATGACGAAGAAGTGTGGGCACTTATTCGAAACTTACAACAAGATTCCAGTACGTCTGATACATTTAGCTGGAAAAATGATTCGTTATGGTACAAAGATCGCTTATACCTCTGTAAGAATTCCCAGCTAAAACAAAAGATTCTTATGGAATTGCACACTTCTCCCTTAGGAGGGCACTCAGGATTTTTAAAAACTTACCACAGGGTTAAGAAGGAATTTTTTGGGATGGCCTTAAATCAGATATTCAAAAGTTTGTGGCGGAATGTTTGGTTTGCCAAAAAAATAAAGTTGAAACAATTAAGACACCGGGTCTATTACAACCTTTATCCATTCCAAGCCAACATTGGGAGGAGGTTTCAATGGATTTTATCACAGGTTTACCCAAGTCTGAGGGAAAGAGTGTCATCATGGTGGTGGTTGAAAAACTTACCAAGTATGCACACTTTTGTGCATTATCACATCCATTTAAAGCCAGTACAGTTTCTATTGCATTTATGGAAACAATTCAAAAGCTACATGGAAACCCAAAGATTATTGTAAGTGACAGAGATCCCATTTTCACTGGAAATTTTTGGACAGAATTATTTTCTTGTCTTGGTACTCAGTTAGCTCATAGCTCATCTTATCATCCTCAATCTGATGGGCAAACTGAGATAGTAAACAAATGTTTGGAAGGATATCTTCATTGCTTTGTATTCAATAAACAGACACAATGGGTCAAATGGTTGCCTCTGGCTGAATGGTGGTATAACACTTCCTTCCATACAGCAACAAAAATGACCCCATTTATGGCACTTTATGGGTATCAGCCACCATCCATCACATCATATTTAAGAGAAAATTCTAAGTTTCAAGCAGTGGAACATCACATCGAACATCAACAACAAGTCCTCCAACTCTTAAAGGATAACCTCGTGTTGGCACAGAATAGAATGAAACAATAGGTAGATCAACATCGCAGCGAAAGAAGTTTTGATGTAGGTGATTGGGTATTCCTACAGCTACAACCATATAAGCAAATGTCCCTCAAGCAAGCTAAGAAGGATAATAAATTATCACCAAAGTATTATGGTCCGTACAAGGTGTTGCAAAAGATTGGTACTATGGCATACAAATTGGAGCTTCTTGCAGCATCTCGATTGCACCCAGTTTTCCATGTTTCATGTTTAAAGAAGGTTATAGGCAATAAGCTCCTAGTTCAAACAATATTGCCAGAACTTGACGAGGAAGGAAAAATTATATTGGAACCAGAAACAGTCACGAAAACAAGAACTCGACAGCTACGAAATCAATCAATTTCATAGCATCTTATCAAGTGGAAGAACTTATCTGCTGAAGATTCCACATGGGAGGATGAGAATTTTATACAGAAGCATCCAGAACTACTCAAGTGTTGAGGACAACACTTTTTTGAAGGAGAGGGGCATGTTGGGTCCCTATAATACTAGTGATTACCCCATTACTATTGTATTTGTGCCCCTTATTAATATTGTTCTGCCCCTATTGTACCCATACTGTTATTACTGTGCCCCATAGAATTCCTCTATTGTTATTTTTGTGGCTTTATATTATTATTGTTAGGTCGGCTGGGTTATATTGTGACTCCTTAGACTCCTATATATAGAAAGGAGGTTTTGTCATTTGAATCATCCAAAAATTGCTCATTTATGTAATGTAAAGGAGGTTGCCCCCTCGAAGAGGCTGAATTTTAAGGCGTTGATCTATATTTTCTATCTTTTTCTTGAGCTGGTTTCATAACACACATGGTTTTAATATATTATGTATTGTGTATTAAAACTATGAGTTGGTTTGGAAGGTTGTAGTGTTTTTTTTTTTTAAGAAATCATTGATTGGTTTTCAAGAAACCATGTGTTGGTTTGAGAATGGTTTTATTAAATTAACTAGTGTTTAAATGTTTGATTGGGTTTAAATAAGTATCAAAGATTTTTTTTATGGGACAAATGGTTTTGAGAAAACCATCAATTGGAATTCTAAACCATGGACAATTTTTTTTTTATGAATAGAGTATGCTAAATCATGCATGGATAATGGTGCACGAAAATTTGGCAAAGAAAACTTATTTTGTGTGAGAATTATTGGAATGAGTCAACCATGAACATTTTTTTCAAAAATAAGTGCATAGATATGGTGATGCATTCAAGGAAATTTGGCACTAAGTTAATTGCTACATCATTTGGTATCAAAGCTGGTAAGCTCTTTGGAATGAGGTTGTTAATTAAGAATTGCAATCAGATGAAGGAATGTAGAATCGGAACATGCAGGTAATTTGGTATTGACGTTTTTCAATTAATTGTGAAATGGTTAATGACAAGTAGCAGCAAATGATATGAGAATTGTGGCAAGAATTTATTTAGCTAGTGTAGCTGTGGTGGAAAGAGGAAGTGTGACTGCATAAACCTGGAAGAGCAAAGAGTTCTCAAGGGGTTCCACAGGAGGGAACTAGAAATGCCAAAAGGCCAAGTGTGAATCTTGGTGAGGTATTGTGTAGCAGAGAGGTGACCTATTACCACAGAGTTTATTCATAGTTCATAATGGGAATAGAAAAGCCCACAGAGGAAGAGGAGGAGATGAAGATGACTAGGGATAGTCATTTAAAGAATTCCTAAGGAAGCCACATCAATGCCACAACAGTTGAGATAAGGAAGATGAGTGATACAGAGTTTGAGGAGGAACTCCTTGAGATGAAAGAACGTTTGAATGTGCTTATGAAGTTGCTACAACAAGGTGAGGAGAACTAGAGAAGTGGGTGGAATATGAGGAAAAGGGTCAAATGGCCTATTGAGAAATTATTTGCAAGAAAGCTGATACGAAAGTCGAGACATAGGTTAAAGGAAGAACTCAGGGAAACTGAGTATGAGGAAGCAGCTCACATATGTGAACCTAAGCAAGGAGGAATTCTCAGAGAGGATGGAGATGATGTTGATGGAGACTTGATGTTTGAGACATCAAATGAGGCTAAAGAGATTATGTTTTTAAATATGATGATTTGTGTGTGATTGTAGGTGAAGAACAACCCTTTGAATTTGTCATGAAGATAGAGGAAACTAGAGGAGAACATAATCTGAATTTTGTTCTAAGAAAAGATGAAGAGCAATATTTAAACACAATGTTCTTGAAGGGTGATGAAGAATCACAACCAGAAGTAGAAATGATTTTCATCTCTCAAGTTGATTACATGTATGCAAGTGATACAAAATGTGAAGATGAACAACTTCCAAAAGTTGTTATGGAGGAGGTTGCAATAAATCCAAATGTTAAAGGGTTTACTAACATAATGGAAACAGAGTTCAACCAGCAGATTGAAACATGACAAAGAGTTTGAGCACCAACTCTACAAGTAAGTGAAAACAAGAGTAAGTGTGAAGGCATATTTGTTGGGTTGTATACTCTTCTTTTGATTGTTTTCGTGGTTGGAAAAATTCCACTTGAAATGGTGAATAGGAGCATCATGAGAAGTGGAAAGGTAGAGATGATTATCTTGCATGATTGTAAGCAACAAGAAAAGCAAGTATGGAATCATGGTGAAGTTCGAGAAGCGGCAAGACAACAACATGATGAGACGAATGATCAACAATAATGCAAAGTTTAGGATCCTCGAGGAACTGTCACATTATTACAGAAAACTAGCAAGCCTCATAAACAAGAGTCGATGAAATTTTTCTATTATGGAAATTTGATGCAAGAGCATCTTTCACTTCCAAGTCATCAAACTTGTGAAGTCAAAATACAAGAGGGGTCATGAAATTCGTAAGAAATTTATGTAAATAAATTTGATTTTCTAAATTGATTTTCTAGATAAGATGAGTCAATAGTCTATAATAATTAACGGATTGATTTAATTGAAATAGTAATCAAATCTGCTCTTGAAAGGTGGATCTCAACTAGGATTGTGGTTGAGTGATTATGGAATCTGAGAATTTGTTTAAGAATTCAAACAGGTACCCAAACAAATTGTGATCTATCCATATTTATATAAAGATGTAATCCGAGCATTAAAGGCACCGAGTGTAGTAAGAAGAGAGAAGGCCAAAGTTGTGAGCCCATGTTGTATATGGGGCCATGTAAATTCTATATTATGAATTTGTTAATAAAGTGAGTTGTAATTATCATTTTTTTGTGTTTTATCTCTGTAATTAAATATGTGTCGGAGGAATCAACCTTATTGTAAAGCATTAGATTGGGTCAAAGTATGTGAAAGTGATTTTTCAAAGTATATGAAGGTGGTTTGGGTTTGTAGAGCCTTTTTAGGGGCTTATGATATTTTTATAATTGCTACATGCTTTTATAATGCAACTGGAGTATGAACATATTTTTTTGACCATTGGGGTTTTAATGTTTGATGGAAGTTTAATGTTATTTACCATTCACAAGTTTATTAGACCGATTAAGGATTATTTTCCACTCACTATCCATAGGCCACCAGCATGAAAGCGCAATCATTGTTTCTGAAATTAATGGTTGATGATTAAATATGGGTAGGCTTCTTCAAATTGGCTTATAAACTAAGGGTGGTTGAACATTGTCACATGCTTTTAATATACCATGTGTTTTGTATTAAAATTATAAGTTGTTTTTGGAAGATTTAGTGTTTTTTAAAGAAATTATTGATTAGTTTTCAGAAAACCATGTGTTGGTTTGAAAATGGTTGTATTAAATCAATTGTTGTTTAAATGTTTGATTAGGTTTAAATTGGTATGGAGGAATGGTTTTATGGGACAAATGGTTTTGAGAAAACCATCAATTAAAATTCCAAACCATAGACAAATTATTTTTTGATGAATAGAGTATGCTAAAATCACGAATGGATAATGGTGCATGAAAATTTGGCAAAGAGAATTTATTTCATGTGAGAATTTGTTTAAATGTTTGATTGGGTTTAGATTGGTATGGAGGAATGTTTTTATGGGACACATGGCTTTGAGAAAACCATCAATTGGAATTCCAAACTATGGACAATTTTTTTTTATGAATAGAGTATGCTAAAATCACCGATGGATAATGGTGCATGAAAATTTGGCAAAGAGAATTTTTGGAATGAGTCAACTATGAACATTTTTTTCAAATTTTATTTTGCGTGATAATTATTGGAATCAGTCAACCATAAACATTTTTTTTCAAAAGTAAATACATAAATATGGTGATGCATTAAAGAAAATTTGGCACTGGTGACATCGCATAACATTACAATCTTACTAAGAATCTTATTGTTAAATTACAATGAAATGTCGTTAGAGTACACCCAAAGTTTGTGACACTAAAAAAGAATTGAAGCTTACATGCAAATTCTTTGAAGTTTAATTAGTAAATTGGTTAAATTATTTTGCATCCATTAGGTGTTTATTAATTTGCATGTTAAGTTTGTGACACTAAAAAAGAATTGAAGCTTACATGCAAATTCTTTGAAGTTTAATTAGTAAATTGGTTAAATTATTTTGCATCCATTAGGTGTTTATTAATTTGCATGTTATTTTTTCTGATTCCATTTTAAATGGTATGGTCTGAGAATTTAATCACAACCTTGTAGATAGTCATGGGAAGGCACTAAAGCAAATGCTTTGAAGTTTAATTAATAAATTGGTTAAATTATTTTGCATCCATTAGATGTTTTTTTACTTGCATATTATTTTTCTATTCCATTTTAAATGGTATGGTCTAAGAATTTAATCACAACCTTGTAGATAGTATGTGGGAAGGCACTAAATTATTGTCCATATTCTTAGCAATATCAAACAGTTTATCTAAAATATAATTAAATACTTGTTAAGTAAACACTATAAATAATTTCTTCATAGTTGTGTTAATACCATACTCTTAAAATGTGATGCTTATTAAGCCATTGATTGAATGGTAATTTAGCTAAATTTTTTCTTTTCAAAAAACTTCATGAAACACAAAGTAGTGCTTCAAATTCCATGCTTTAAAATGCGACATTCATATATATAAATAATAGGATCAAAACTTTTACAATACTCAATAATTGAATTATGGAATGCAATTTGATGAAGCAAAAACACATGCAAAGAGAAAATAGTTAAGGAGAAACTAGAACAATTTTGAAAAATGCACCAAAATGGAGCTCTAAATTTACAGGAATCATTCACACTCTTCTTTAGAAGTAGAGTGATTCTTAGCTTTTTACAATGAAAAATGCATCAATATGGAGCTTTGAATTTATAAGAAATATCTACGCTCTTTTTTGAATGACCTAGTATGGAATTTAAAGGGTTTGCAATGAATTTGTGTAAAGGACACAAATTTAAATTCAAAAAGTTTATATGTAAATTTTAGAAAAAGTGGGAAATTTGAGAAAAAAATCTAAGTGCCATGTTTAATAAAAATATTATATTTTCATTGTTTTTAGATGATAAAAAAAAATTACTTATAATGAAATGGTTTTTCATATTTTTTTTCCAAATTTCTCTAGTCAATGTTTAACATTTTGACTAAGTCAAAATATATAAAAATTTAGAAGAAAAAAATAATACTATAAAAATTAAATAAAAATGGGTTATAGTATTCATGTGGAATATAGTCTATTTAAAGGGGGGATTAAACCAGCATAGATTCATCTTAACTCTATCTATCAAGCGGGGAGAGGGATCAAATTCTTGATATGCAAACCTCTTTTAGAGTGAAAATAGATTTCTAGATTAAGAGTCCCTTATTTATTTATTTTGTGTTGATAAATACATTTACATCTAAATTTTAACCCCCTCTAAATTTAAACCCCTCTGCCAGAAAGGGAAAAAAAAAAAAAAAATTGTTTTTCTACCATAATTAATTTTGACTAGTTAAGCATTTAATTTTTCCTCGCAACATTTTTTAATCCTATATTGAATAGAAGTCCCTTTTTGTTCACACTATGTGTTAATGAATAAATTTACAAGTAGATTTAAGTCCACGTATAAAAAGTACCATAATTAATTCAGAGATGTTACCCCGTCATATATTTGCGCATCTTGAAATAGGAAAATCTCTTTGCCTGTATATGGGGTCTTATAAGATATAGCAGTCAAATGAGAGGTTTATCCCTTGAATGAAAGTGAATTTATATTCCCTAACGTACAAATAGAGTACATATTGGAGCATTAGAGCATCCCTCTTCAAGCATACATAGATGGGGCTTAAAACACTATTAGATTACCTCTACACATTGGAGAGATAGAGGTAGAGTTGCCTAGTTAGATCTCATGTGTTGACCAAAATAATGAGATGAGGCGACATGAGTTGCAAAGGGCGTAGCATTTGCATGTTATGTTGTTGCATGTATGGGTACACGTGCATTCGATCCTTCCCTTGGGGTTGGATGGAAAGATATTCTAAGTTGGTACCCAGTGGAGTGGGCTAGACCTATGGATATGATCGTAATCTGGAGTGAAGCTCAATAGAAGCTTTTAGACATTGGGGATGTTGGAGGCCCGGGTTGGCATTGGGATCCAGGTGGGGCTTCCTACTATAATATACTAGCGATGCAATATTTCTACAACATTGGTGGTATAGTTGACCTAGAAATTGAGTGCATGCACTCTTTAGAGGAGTTCTAGTCGGCACTAGTGGTGAGTCAATTTGTGATCAAACTACATGGGTTGTTTGAGCATGTTGGTTGTGCATGGGGTCGTGGGATGATTAATATACTCTAGTAGGATCTTGTCAAAGGAGGTGGCATGGGTAGGCCACCGAATAGGGAATTATATGGAGATGATCCTCTCTCATGGAGATGATGTATAGGGGTATGCAGTGATGAGAAATGGCCTACAAAGGAGCATGAAGGTGTATGGTGGTGTGTCGTGGTGCATGGGTTTGCACCATGGAGTAGGAGGAGTTAATCACACCGCATTAGGTTTGTGGGTGGAGTGACAGATGCGTCAGTACATACGGGACACCAAACAATATGAAGTGACACAGTAGTGGGTGGTGGCATTCAGTGGTGTACATCGGTATGCCACAAGGCACAGTGGTACATAGGAATGTACAGGGACACATGGTTGTGTGCATTGGCGTATGGTATTGCACTGTGAGATCTTGGAGCGTTGTCTCTAAGGAGGACTCCTAACAAGGATGTCAAGCATACCATCGGGTTTGACTTACCCGATGTTAATGAGGGGATAGAAGAGCATATGGTGACATCATGTTCAGTGAAAATAGGTCTTCGATTGAGTTATCAATAGATCCAAGGCAGAGAGAGGGATATCCATAAGATTACCCTTGAGTATCCATATGGGATAATTGTCCTACGCTTGGGGATCTATACACCTATCACTCTCTAGTATTGCTTATAACCGTACAGAGTTTGGTTGTTTCCCCTTGATGCTCTCAGTATAGGGGGAAGGATGAGAGAGGCTTATTCGAGACATTTGGATGGGACACAGTGTATCTGAAGAGAGACTTCTCGATGGTGGCATTTGGTCAGGGTGCAAGATTACGGATATAGGTTGGGGGATTATGCCATTTACCATAGAGGTATCATATGTTCCACCCCTTAACTCACACTTAAGAAGATGATTGCAAGGGAGCCATGTGATGCACTTTTGGTAGGATAGACCGAGGTGATATATGAGCACAAGGTACAGTGGATAGAAGACTTCATCTACAAGAGGGTGTCCAGACTCTAGGCAGTGTCTAGGTGCATGATCTACAGTTGGGATAACAAATTTCGTTGTGTGGTCTACCAGGATCAGAGTAGTTTGGCATGTATAAGACTTATTCTTGATGACTAGTAGCCATTTGATTACATACAGGAGTCAAGGATGAGACACAAATGGAGTCTAGCAGATAACAGGGCTTCATAGAGGCATATAGTGAGGAGTGGGAGTTGTGAACTTCCATTGTAGCTATGGGATCGAGGGATCCAGTTGCCTGATGGATTGTGCCACTTCCTAGTGAGTACGACCATGATAGTAGGTGATTCAGTTCATTCTTCGATTGACACATGGGGGATTTGTATGGTCTTCATCATATGGTGAGGGAGGTTGTTGCTCAGGATCAAGGCTAGCCATGGAATGGTAGACTCTAGCATTACTGAGGTTCCCTTGTAGGTAAGGCACAACTTCGATCATGACAGGTATTATGGTCAAGCATTGCAGGAGAGGAGAATCTGATATGAGCATGTTGAGTAGTCAGTCATGACTGGGGTTTTGCAGTGTCAATACGACAGTCTCATGTTGCAATGGGCATGGGATCCTGGCATCATAGAATTTGGAAGTTCATCTACCCTTAGGGATGAGTTGGTTCCTACAAGGGAAAATCATTCAGATCTTCCATTGGGTTTTAATGGTTTATTATGGGCGTGGAGGACTTCACCAACATGGTGGGATGATCAGTAGGAGGAGACCAGGGGGAGCTCATGCAGGCAGAGATTCAAATCCACAGGGGTTGGATTGTATCTTTGAGAGCCTACTCCTGAAGTGCATGAGGTTGACTACTTATAGGGCAGCTTCATGAGGGGTTGATCGAGAATTATAATATCATTATCCTCTACTCATGAATAGTATGGGGATGGCTTATGGAGCTTATACATAGTTGCATGGTGGGTGGAGTAAGGGGTGATTCACATTGATCAGGATGTCTTGAGATCTTGGTATCAAGGGATTCCTTTATGACATGATAGTGCATGTGACAGGGATGACTCAGTGGCACATTTGGGACCTCGGTATTGTTTGTTGTGATAATTTAGGTCAGAAAAGAGAAGGAGCATTTGTTTGAGAATTGCATGAGGACAAGCAACTTTTGGCAAGGAGGACTGTAGTATTCCAATTTTTTGTGAGTGAAAAATTGCGAAGGGATTTTTCCCAAATTTGATTAAAAGAGGTTAAAGATTATTTTTACTAAAAATGTGCAGTGAAATATTATTTTATTGGAGAATGGAAACAAATATTATTTTATAAGAATGGTGCCAAAAGTTATTAAGCGGAAAATTTTCCCCACCAATAAATTAATATTAAAAATAAGTCTAGAAGCATTGAGAGGAATTATATGAGGAGAGACTCATTTGTTGGGCATATTTTGATTATTACACTTCACATTTCATCTTCTCTTAGAGTGGTTTAGCACAAGGTCCAGAGTGTTGTTTAGCACGGGAATTCTAGGCAAAATTTGTGATATTCCTGCTTAGTGTTTCACTAAGGGAATATCAAAATTTTGATCTATTTTTTCACTCACATTATCTCACTTAGGAAAAAGGGGGCCTAGGGGACCCATATGTGATTTTTGGCCTAAGAGGCGGTCCAACTATAGGCTCAATGAAAAATTGTGGCTTTGGTGGAATGTGAGGGCCACCATGAAGGCATTTTCGGCCCACAAGGAGAATACACTTTCATTGGCTCGAAGAAGGTGGGTGGAAGTCGATGTGGGCCCACATGGGCAGCCTTGGAGGAAATTCGATAAAAGAGGGAGGAGCTCTCATTTTTTGTTATCACTCATCATTTTCAAATTTGTCTTTGACAAGAGCAAGCTTGAGCAGTGAGCCAAGTCTACATGTGTTGTTCAGCACACTGGGTGTTTCTGAGCGGAAATCCCAGCCCTTTCTTCGGTGGACTTTGAGTGCCAACCCAAGGAGGGAGTTATTCTTCAACATAATCCACACCAGCAACATGAGGTCGATTTGCAGTAGCATGGAAAGCCACAGCAGCGCAGGGACTGCGCAGTCATTGATAGAGGCATTCCGGGAGTGTGGGGAGATAAGGGAATTTGAGGTGGAGAATTGGCGGGAAGGCTTGGGAAGCCTTCTAACAGGGTTTGTGGGTATTTTGGAGGAATTTTAGAAAAATATCATTCAATAGGCCGAATTTCCCAGCTGGAGAGCTAGTCAAGCTCAAGGGGGTCGAAATTCCGAGGTCAATCTTTGGCCAAACCCTTCATGGGTTATTCTGGGTTTCTTGAGTAGAGGTCAGGATTAAATTCCAGGAATTTTCTGAGTAGTAGAGATGGCTCTAGAAGCTCTTCATTTTAGGAAGCAACACCATTTTTTGGGTTTTACAGCACAACAATTGGGCCGAGTTGACAAGGCTTGAAGGAGGGTGATTCAGGGATCATTAAGGGCTTTGCTATCTTGCTAAAAGAAATCCCAGGTGCACACATTCTAGCACCTTGATTGTACACATTTCCCATTTAATAAAATGAGTAGACAGCGGTGTTGTGGAAGCATTTTCGTGGTCTGATTGTCTATTTCGATTTTTGTGATGTGTTGTCTATTTTTCTTTGATTATTTACTGTTAGTTTTCCCTTAGGGATATTACTGTGGTATCAGAGCTATAGAATTGGCACAGCCTGTGGGAGTAGCACAGTCTATGACACCGAAGGATAGGCATAATGTGACATACTGGAGACAAAGGTACAGGAGCAAAGAACGACAGCTAGAGATCACCCCTGATCTCGTGGTGACAAAAGTAGAGGTAGAGGAACCCAACATGGGGGATAACGAGGGAGACAAAAGGGATGAGGAGAAGTAGTTTTTCCAACTCCTACTGAAGGCAGTGTAGGATTTGTCTCGGAACATTGAAGGGATGGGGCAGTGAAATTGTAATGGCAACAAGGGAAAAGGAGTCCAAGGATATTTCCACTATAAAGAAGGGTCTGGCACATCACACCGTCATGCATATCTCTATTGGTGTCCAGGTAGGGGTGATTTATCTACCTTATTCCAACATTAATCTTATCAATCCGGGTGCATATCCTTTCAAGGAAATGCGCAAGGTATATGCAGGGGCAAACGTGTAATCTTTCCCAACCAAGGGTTCATGGTTTAAGATTCAAAACATAAATGCAAGATTAACAATTTACAGAACTGCAGAAATAACCATAAACAGTAAAGAACTGTAACAGCAACACAAACTGATAAATCACACACACACAAAGACGCAGCACCTGATCAGAAGAGCGGGCCCAGCTCTCTGATCAGGGTTGCGTTAGCCACGAAAAGAATTAGAACAGCAAAATGAATGATCTTTTATTAATTGGTAACAAAGGTTTACAATACTGATGGGTGAACCCCCATTCACAGGATCAACCTGCATTTTATACACAGTGAGGGAGATTAACAGATCTCCCGAAAACATAGCAACTGCAGATACAAAGATATACATTGGTTGGAATGGTATCAGCATCAGATGCTTGAGATAGAAGGAAGGCCCAAGAATAGTTCAGGGCGCCTGTTCCCTGAGTTGCGCGACCTCTTGCTAATCAGCCGTTGCCAGTTCTGTTGCAATACGCCAAGTTGAGCATTCCTGTTCTCATGCTGCGGTCAAACACATAATTTTAGTACCGCAAATAGATAAACTCCGTGCGTTTTACTTCATTAATTAAAATATACCAATAGGACAAGTAAAGGGGAATTTACCTTGTAAGTTTAACATAACAGCATGGGTAAATGAGTGCAAAAAGGTCAAAAAGGGTAGTGGAAATAGGCAGAAAGATGGCCCGATTTGGTACCCAACATCTCCCCCCAACCAGCCTACTGCATGTCCTCATGCAGTCCTCCGCTTTCGCAAATCTGGGTTCCGTAGACTGTATGTTTCATGAAGCTAGGCAAGATCATATTCTGCGGCCATTTCTGTCCCTAGAACTTTAAATCCGTCCGAGAGGACAACTTCCTTCCACCAATCTGTCAGGACATCATAAGCTGGAGTATAATCTTCGGTAGGCAACCAGAGAACAGGGAACTGAAACTGGAGCCCCATCCACCAGGACCCACATGTCTAGACACATGCCACATACCTGGGCACCCTAGTAAGTACACATGCAAAATTTGGTGCCCCAAAAGGTTCTCTCTCCCAGACGGTTGTTGGTGACATCATCCACCTCCTCTGACAGCAACTAAGGGCCTCTTTTTGAAATGTGGTGAGTTGCTTGACACAAAGATCAAGACACCATTTTTGTGTCCTCACCATTCTATCTCTGTTTTCCCCAATCCCTAGAAAGGTCCTGTGCTTATTGAACATTGTGTCTGACCTCTCATGTTCCCCTCTTACTATAAATGGCTTGGTAACTTGATTGGATTCAAAAGTGTTACTAGCCTTCTACCAATGAATCTGATTAAAAGCATAATAGGTGTGGGCCCTTAAATGAATGTCCCCCACATACGGACTGGGTTGAAATCTCTGTCCAGCCACAATAAGTACACGTGCAAGTAAAACTCACACATCAGATGTTGTGTTGGTACATCGTGACTCCTCAAAATCCAGAGGAATTGCACACCATCCTCCATCTCATAGCTGACCTCATTCTTAATACTTTCCATGCAGAATAAAAGGAAACGTTCATGCAAAAATAAGGAATAACAAGAAGCAGGAGGACGACATGCCATAACCTCTTGCACCAGCTCAAACATTTGCTCCTTTTAGGCCTTCAGCTCTGCCACTTTCTTCTCCAGCTGCTCTGTCTTGAGTTGTTGTTTTGCATGCCGTAACCTCATCACATCCATACACTCCACATATCCAAAAATTGTTGTGGAGGCCCTTTCCTCAGTCCTTCTGATCTCATTTTTATATTGGGCCACAGTAGATTTCTAGGACTGAATTTCAGCTGTTAGGGCATACTCCCGATCTTCAAACAATTGGTCGATCGGGTCTGTCTGAGTGTCGGCAGAGGTCATGACTATCTGGTCTACTTGGGTTTCTGCGTCAACCTGGATAGTTTTGGCCTTTCTGGCTTGCCGTTTGTGCTTCCTTAATTGTTTCTGCATTTTATTCACCTTCTTTCTCAGCTTCCTCACTTCCATTTTGAGCTGCATCGTTTCCTTGAACTGCAGCTGATACTTTTGTTTCATCGGAAGCCTTCGTTGTTCACACAGCTCTATCCACTCTTACTTAACTAATATTTCCTCAACCGGAGGCAAATCCCTCAAAACATCTTCTGTTGTGTTGATTGGGGGATTTTCCTCCCCTGCTCGCTCTTCTCCACTTATTTCGTGCTCAACAGCCCCCTCGCCTAGTTGTATCGTTGGCTCAGTCGTCAGGACCGTTTCACTTGGTCCCTCCTTTTCACCAACAGTAATCTCCTCTTCGTGCACACGCACCACGACTGGCGATGTGCTGGCAAGACATTCTCCCACTACTGTGTCTGCTGGAATTCCTCCCGGTTCTCCAGCCTCCAGACTTTCTTTTCTCCTCTCCTGCTCCAAGGCACCTACCACCTGAGTGGCTTCCAATCTGTAAGCTTGTGGCCTCTGTAACAGATTCAGAGCCACCGGAATTGCAAAATCTTCTTTTTCTCCCTGTCGAGGGGAACGAGTTACCCTCGCTCCTCTTGGAATCGAGGTAGAGAAAGGGGACTGGGGTGCATCTTCTACAATTGGCCCCAAAGTTGACACTGGTTCTTGTGGTTCAGTGTCAACCTCGCACCTTGGTTCTTCTGCTACTTCCTCGACGGGTCCCATAGTTTCCTCAACTCTGGGCCCTTCTTGTCTTTGTCCTTCCTCTTCTCTGAGTTCCATGGTCGGAGTGGTCACGACCTCCTCTTCAACTGGATTGTCCTCCTCCATTATTTCCATGGTGGCAGGAGATCCCTGTGGGGTTCCTTCGGTCACCATATCAACTGCTTCACCCACGCTGGCCTATTGTGGGTCTGCTCCCATGACTACCGTAGCATCCTCTTGCTCTGCTAGTTCCATGGGTGAAGCTGGTTCTTGTGGTACAGCCTCATTCGTGGTACTAGCGGGCCTTTCTGCATCAGCCCCTATGTCTGCCATTGCCTCCATACTTTCTGCTTGATCTTGGGGAGCTACCTCATCCCCCAATTCCTCTGTTTCCATCTCCATTTCCTCTGGTTCCTCCTGATCGACATAGTCATCTTCGATAGGATCCTCCTCCATAGCTTCAGATTCTTCTGCCCTAGTGGCCATAACAGCTGCTATCTGTTCCTCCGTGGAGTCCTGAAACACCTCCCACGGAATCAGAATCTATCCAATGGCGTTCATTATTAGCAGCCGCACCAACCCATGATGAGTGATGACCGCTAGTACCTGTCGAGCCCCCTGAGCCGAATGTGCCATCAGATGAAGGCTCCTTAGCAGGAAGTAGGGCACATTCATGGAGAAAGCCTCTGCCTGTGGAAATCGTAGGTGAGCTAATATGCGGAGGTGATATCTGAAGATTGTGGAGTATCTACCCTCGCATGTCATATATTTGATGACGAATTCTGCTACTTCTCCCCACGGATATGGTAGCGAATTTCTGTCATACCCCCTGCCTTTCTGTGCTATACTCTCTCCGGCTTGAAGGAAGGCCTCGGGGAATTCTGGAAGGGTAGTTCTTCTCACAAACCATCATTCCCCAACTTGCGGAAGCCCACTGACTTCTGCAATGATTTCTTCTGTTACGGGGATCACCACTCCGCGAACCCGCGAGCCTTCTTCCCCCAAGTTCAGTGTGAATTCCACTGTCAATTCTTCATTAAACCCCCTCAACCTGTCAAAATACACATCCCATCCTGTGTTCTGAAAAACCTGCCATACCTCCCGATTATTCTGAACTGCCCTTGTGTTCTCAGGTTCATGTCGAATTGATCGACCACCCATCGTTGCGAAGGTGGAATCAACACGTCAACTGTAGTTGGTTGGCAGGGGAGAGTGACAAGTCTCCAAACCATTGGAGGTTGAAATAATGTCATGGTTGATTTGGGAAAGATCGGACGAACAGTACTGGTATGTATGGGAGTAATGACAAGTCCAGTACTGGTACGCTCGGACATAATGGCAAGTTAAGATGGTACTGAGGTGTGTTCTGAAAATTAAATGCGGCGTGTGGGGAAAGTGACCGATATGACTTGGTGCGTACGAATCCGCATCCCAACACTTTTAAAAATATGATTACGGAGTACCGAAATCATTATATTCGGTTGAGTGGGATTTATGTGCACTAAATGTTTTTCATGGTACGCCATCATTTCTTATGACGGTTCCCCCCCCAACTTTAATGACGGCCGTCCTCGGCACATTTATTTGTCCTTTTTTGAATATTTAATTAAATCCATAAAACGACAGAGACATACCTGCGGACTTACCTGACGGAGTGACAGCACAGTGTGTAGCAGCAACTGTGAGTGGCAGCACAGTGAGTAATGGCAACAGTGAGTAACAGCTGCTCTGAAGTAGCGAACACAGTGAGTAGTAGCAACAGTGAGTAACAGCAGTTGCGGAGTAACAGTAGTTACGGTGTAACGGCAGTTACAGAGTAACAACAGCTACGGTGTAACGGCAGGTATGGAGTAACAACAGTTACAGTGTAATGGCAGTTGTGAAGTATCAGCAGCTACAGTGTAAAGGCAGTTGCAGAGTAACAGCAGCTACGGTGTAATGGTAGTTACGGAGTAATAGCAGTTACGGTGTAACGGCAGTTGCGGAGTAACAGCAGCTACGGTGTAATGGCAGTTGCGGAGTAACAGCAGCTACGGTGTAACGGCAGTTGCGGAGTAACAGCAGCTATAGTGTAACGGCAGTTGTGGAGTAATAGCAGCTACAGTGTAACGGCAGTTGCGGAGTAACAGCAGCTACGGTGTAACGGCAGTTACGGAGTAACAGCAGTTACGGAGTAACAGCAGCTACGATGTAACGGCAGTTACGGAGTAATGGCAGCTACAGTGTAATGACAGTTACGGAGTAACAGCAGCTACGGTGTAACAGCCGATAAAATGACAGCGTTGGGTGATACATTTCTCCTCGCCATATTTCTTTGTTGTTCCTGCAAAATATAAACAAGGAATATATATATATATATATATATATATATATATATATATATATATATATATATATATATATATATATATATATATATATATATATATATATATATATATATATATATATATATATATATTATTATTATTATTATTATTATTATTATTATTATTATATCTATTTATTTTTTTTTAGCAGAGTGAGGGTGTCTTGTTTTCCAATGACCATTAAATCAGATGAAGCAGAAAGATTTTTAACAAAAGCATCTTTAGAGGCTGGATGGTGATATAATTTAAGACGATGTCCGTTTACCAGGAACGAAATATGGTTTTCATCTATTATACTTAGTCTAACCGTTCCATTGTCGAACACCACGTCCACTTGATATGGGCCCATCCAGCGAGTGCAGAGCTTGCCTTTGAAATCCTTAAATCTGGAGTCATACAATAATGCCCAGTCCCCCACATAAAACACCTTAGTTTTGATGAATTTATCGTGCCATTTCATTCTCTGTTGTTGAACAGCAGTAGTTCTCTAGATAGCCACTGCTCGAATCTCGTCCAACTCATTCAGTTGTTCCAATCAGTGTTTTTGGGCTTCTGACAAATCCAGGCCTACTTCTAGAGCTATTCTGAGTGTACTGATCTCAAATTCCACCGAAAACAAGGGGGATTTTCCATAGACCAATTCATATGGAGAAAACCCTGTTGTATTCCGCCATGTTGTTCTGTATGCCCATAGAGCTTCTGGGAGTTTCTATGCCTAGTCCTGGTGATGGCTTGCTACTGTCTTTCTCAAGATATTTTCCAATACCTTATTTGTGCTTTCTACTTGTCCATTCACCTAGGGATGTGTTGAGGGCCCTGAAATCGGGTCAACAACAAGGGGGATACCCACCCAATCGGGAACCTGGTTGGCGGCTCCATGCCCGTTTGGTGTAGCGGGTCCGACTGGGGATAACGGGACCAGCTTCCCGTTCTAAGGGGGGGGTGTGTGTGTAGAGTTCGGTGATGTGTGTGTGTGTAAGATTAGATAATGAAAATATGGAATTATTTCTACGTTAATCTAGTTCTAAACTCTGAGACTAAACTTTATACTACTTTAATCTATCAAGAACAACACATCTAATCTACGCTAACCCGGGATAGAACTTTTTCCATTATGCGATCTAGAAAGATTTCACACAATAACTGGTAATGAAGATTATTCAGCTATTATGAGAATATAAATCAATTAAGATGAACCATCCTGCATAAAAAGTTAAACAAAACGGTTGTGAACAGCATATCGCATAATCGGTTATTCATGTATTAAGCATAAATCAATGACTCCACCGTACAGAAGTGCCAAATGGTAGTCCACTCATTCATACGTTAACATATAAAAAACATCAGCTGTATATTACTCTAAGAATGCAAGCAGAAACTCGTCAAGAGATAAAAGTACCATTTATGACTGACTTTATACTCACAGACCTGAAGCAATAATGATCTATTTCTACTTACTTCTAATGCCTACTAAGAGTACAGAAGTGCAACATCAGTAGCAGGTATTAAAATGCAAACACAAATAAATCTTGATCCGTCCATTCATCAAAAACCCCCTCCGAGGGTGCAGAAGTGCATGTTCTGAGGACAAGTTTTTTGACAAATTTCCGGACCCTTCCCCAATGCAACGGTTAGGGTTAAATACTACTAACCGGCTAATTTTAATTACACAAATTTAGGGAACGGCTTCAAATGACCGCCCTTTTACTAAAACAAATTTATTTCTAAAAACTGAATCTAATTTCTAACCATTTCTGTATCTGCTCCTTAGTGCTGTAAGCGATGCGCTGTTCGCCGTGAAAGAGTCGGCTGCTTGTCCTTTCCTTTTGTTCAAGCTTGAAAATTAGAAATAACAAGAGCTGGCACCTCTTTCTGACAAACTAGAAGATATTTTTGAAAGTGTTCTTCTGGAGGAGTGTCTTCACGGCGTGTATACTTAGTACAACTCAGATTTCTTTCAAACTGATTGTGTTGTTGCTATTTCAGTTTCCGGCCGTGCGAATGACTCAATGAGCTAGGGATTTTGTTGCCTGAACGATTTTCTCAATTGAAACTTGTTTCCATTCTTTGTTCCAGGATTTTCTGAGACGTCTTTCCCCTTAAGCGTTTTTCTTTTTTGCTTTACCCAATTTGGGACTCAGGATCTTTCATAAACGCTTTGCTTTTGTGCGCCTTTGACTCTGAGTCCTAGATAGCCTATTTCCATCAGCATTTGTTGAGTCATACTCTGGGATCCGCGGTCCTGCTGTATGCGGTATCCATCTGCGACGTCATCTCCTCTCTGTTCTTCTAGTTCTGGCGCTTTTCCTTGGATGTTTCCTGCATATAGATTTATATCAGTTGCTGACTTATAGTTCACGTAAATGAAAAGAGACAGAAGAAAAGATTGACGTGAAAGCAATTAAGTTCTAATGAATGCATAATCATGTCACCCATTATGACTTGACTCTTCGAAAAACGAAACATAATCATCTTTGGATACACAGGCGTACAATCATTAATTTCCCGTAAGGTGCGCGTCTAACTTTAGGCTCCCAGATCATGCCGAGGAATGCCTGCGACGATTGGCTTCTGCGATTTGCATCGCAGCATCGAAGATTGTGAGGTAAATAGGTGGCATCGCAGCGATTGATAGTCTCATTTGCCGCACACCATAGATCGCAGGTCGCAGCTTTGCATGGTCGCAGATCGCATATCGCAATATCGCAAGGTCGCAAGGTTTTTCGCTTTGTCACTTTGTGCTGCTTATGTGACATTGCGATGTGCAACGTCGCATATCGGCCGTCAGCTACTCTTTAGGTTCTCCTCTTTTGAGCGCCTTTGATGCACGCGATGCGATGAGTTCTCGCGTCGCTCTTCCTTGGTGTGTTTGTGCGCTTTGGGAAAGCGCTCCTTTTTCCTTTGCGACGCGATGTAGCTCTTAGGGAGTTGATACAAAAGAATTTTTTTTCAAACAAAAATATTTTTTGGATTTTTTGGTTAAGGGTCCCCCTTTGCTTGATGTTATTACTAATATCAAACAAAGAGGGGGGTTGTTGGTGACCACAACAATGGCGATTCACTGTGAAGAACCAGTTATCTCTGCATTTCTATTGACCGTTCACTTCCGAAACAGCAAAAATTTTTATATGTCTAAATTTTGTTATGGACAGATAGAGTAGATTGCCCCTCACCTTGTCGACGATATTTTGTCTCAACCCTTTTTATATCTCAATTTCTTGCTTCCTCAGGTTTCTTCTTGCGTTTGCATCAGACATTACATGGTCTTGATAAAAGATAAAATAAGGTCTTCTCTGCGTACTGGCTTAAAAGTATGCTCATTTGTCGTAGGTAGAGCCTCTGCTGCCCGCAAGCGTCCATAGCCTCGACAGGGTTACCATGTTATCCAGCAATGATCCTTTTTCCTGCTTGAGGTTACTCGCAACATTCCAAAGAAAAATCCTTTTTAACACACTTTTCCTTTTTTAATTCTCTAAAGAACAATGTCTTGGTTTGGTGGCCAAATTATGACACAGTCATTCACCTGATTTACACTTTTGCTGAACAAGCCAGCTCGTGATGAGACCTCTTGTCTTTTGATTGCAACAATCTTAAGTCATTGCCCTGTTTTGATAGACAGTATTGGCAAAGTCAGCAAGTTATAATATCTGTGATCATGATAAGCCGGCTCGTGATGAGACCTCTTATTCTTTGAGATATAGTGTTTTGTTTGGATTGTTTCTCTGGATGCTGTAGTTTCCTTTTAGCAGGGAGGAAGTCATTGTTTTTCCTTAAGAAAGCTCTGGATGACAATAATAGAGTTTTTGAAAACAACAGCTTTGCAGAGAATGATTATTTTATTATTGATGATACCCTTCATGGTGGTGATACAAAACAATTCTTTTACCAGAGGTTGCTTTTGTCAAAGTTTTTTAGAGGTTGAAAAGAGTATCGTAATCAAATTGAAGTTAACTCTATTTGTCAATAATAAAATTCAGCTTTTCAAAAAAAAAATTGCTATTTGTACAAGCGAAATCAAAATCTGATAGAGAATTGGCGTGCTCTTTCATGAATCCTTTTTAAATGATCATCTACAACGGGTTTTATTCATAAAAGAGAAAAACAAAACAAAATAAAAACTAAAAACTAAATCTATCCTACAAAAATTAGAAGATTTCTCTTCTATGGAAAATATAATTTAAGAATCAGTCCATTGACAGGTAAAGAATCTCTCCTTCCTGCCAGATCCTGCAACACGAATGTAGATGGCCCTACAACTTCCACAATCTGAAAAGGGCCAAGCCACAGCTTCTGAAATTTCGTATGTTTGCCCTTTTCTTCATGAGCCTTATCCCATTTCAAAACTAAATCACCCATTTGAAAGTTTTTTCTGGTTATGATGGCTGAGTCAAAAGAAGATTTTATTAGCGCTTGGTGATGAGCATGGGTTTTCCTAGCTTGTTCTCTTTGTTCTTCTAGTTTGATTATTTCCATTTGTCTTAATTGTAAAGAGGAAGTAGATACTTCATCGATATATTGCACTAAAGACAAAGAGGGAATGACTAGGTGAGTCGGAAGAACCACTTCTCTCCCATAAACTAAATTAAAGGGAGAAGTGCCGATTGAAGCTTTCTTTGTGATTCTATCAGCCCATAAAGCATTTACCAGTGCTTTGTGCCAATTCCTTTGGTTTTGGTTGATTGTTCTTTTGATAATTCTGATTAGGTTCTTGTTTGTTGATTCAGCCAATCCATTACCTTGCGGATAGTAGTTGGCAGAATATTTCAGTTTGAAACCTCTTTTAAGCACAAACTCAGTCATAGTATTTCCAGAAAAATATGAAGCGTTATCAAACATTATTGTTGTTGGCAATCCAAACCTAGTGATGATAAATTGATCTATGAAATCAATAATATTTTCAGAATGAACTGTCTTGAGAGGAACTGCTTCTACCCATTTGGTAAAATAACCAGTTGTCGTAAGGATATACTTATGCTGCTTAGAAGAGTGAGGAACGATCTCACCTATTATGTCCAAGCCCCATTGACTGAATGGTTGGTCGATGATGACTGGTTGTAGCAGCATGGCAGGTTTCCTTTGTTTTCCTGCAGCATGGCAGGTTTCCTTTGTTTTCCTGCAGCAGTCTGGCAGACTTGGCATCTCCTCACGTGATTGTATGAGTCTTTGAACAGCGTGGGCCAATAATATCCTGCACGCAAGATTTTATGTGCAGTCGCATCTCCGGCATAGTGTCCGCCCGCTGGTCCATCATGGAGTTCCTGCAAAACCTTTTCGGCTTCAGTTTTCTCAAGACACCTAAGAAGCACAGAATCGTAATTCCTTTTAAACAAGACATCATTTACGAGCTGGTATTGTTTAGCTTTTAATCTCAGAGCTCTTTTCTTGGTATGATCCAGACGTGATGGAGCATACCCGTTCTTAAGAAAATAAATGGTGTCAGCATATGATGATTCTGCATCATTTAGGCTTACCTCGTACGCTTGTACCTCTTCAGATGAGTTCTACGGGATTTGTGATGCTCCGGCTAACATCTTGCAGAAGCCTTGACCTCTTACGATGTTTGCTGGTTTGATCTCAAGATCATATTCTTGTAAAGCGGTAATCCAATTAGCTCTCTTTTCGCCCACGTCTTTCTGCACCAAAAGGTTTCTTACCACCGGAAACGGTACTACGACTTTAGTGTGGGCTTTAAGCAAGAAAGGTCTGAAATATTTGATCGCTTTGAAAACAGTGTATGCTTGTTTCTCTACGTCTGAGTAATTAATTTCAGCACCTTGTAAGTTCGAGCTAAAGAATGCGATTGGAGCTTCCGCTTTCTCTTGATTTGTTTGGATCAAAATCGCGGCATAGGATTTCTCTGAGGCAAAAGTGTATAAGGTAAAAGATTCTGAAAAATTTGGGGTGGCCAAAGATGGAGCATTGATGATAGCTTGTTTGATTAAGTTGAACGCTTCGTGCTCATCTAGGCCCCATTTGAAATTTGAATTCTTTTTTATCATATTTTGTAAGGGAGAAATAATACGTGAAAAATCCGGGACAAATCTTTTGACAAAATTGATCTGTCCAAGGAAGGATTGCATGGCTTTCTTGTTATGAGGTATGGATATTTCAGAAATTTCCTTGATTCTATCGGGTTCTATGTGAATACCAGATTTCAACACTATGAATCCGAGCAATTTCCCTTCGCTTAATGCAAAGAAAGATTTCTTTGGGTTGAGCGAAATCCCATACCTCAAGCATCTTTGAAAGATTTGCTTCAAATCTTTGAGGTGGTTGTTTCGTTTTTTGGAGTACACTGTTATATCATCCAAGTAAATCACTATTGATTTATTGACTAACCCTTTAAACGCGATGTCCATGGCTCTCTGAAAGGTAGCTCCGGCATTGATCAGACCAAATGGCATCTTCCGATATGCATAGGTGCCCCATTTGGTTCGGAACGTAGTCTTTAACTGATCATCGGGATGCACCAGTACTTGATTGTATCCTGAAAATCCATCCAGGAATGACATTAATTCTGAGCCTGCTACCGCCTGTAATATTTGATCCATAGGTGGGAGGGGAAAGTTATCTTTCTGACAGGCTTTGTTGAGATTTCGGAAATCGATACAGATTCTAATGTCTCTGTTTTTCTTCCTAACGGGCACCATATTCGATACCCATTTAGAATGCCTTACGGGGAAAATTATTCTGGCTCTCAACAACTTATTAAGCTCAGTTTTTATCTGATTTTCTAGGTTAGGGTGTATTTTTCTGAGCTTCTGCTGGACAGGTTTTTCATTGTCAATCATAGGGATAACATGTTGAATGATAGAAGTGTTGTATGTTTTTAGTTCATCGTAATTCCAGGCAAAACCGTTTTTGTATTGTCTCAGAAGACGGATATATGCTGATTTCTCTTCAGGGGCTAGGCCGTGACCTAGGTTAACGTTTTGTGGCTTTTGATCGGTCCCTAGGTTTACTAATTCATAGTTCAGGGTAGAACTGCAAAGTTTAACATTGGCGGACCTTTTAAACCGACTTTTCAAATCATATAAATCTTCTAGCTTGACCACCGATTTCGGTATAGCATTGTCGGAGCCATTTTGTTGTATTTGATGATCATGATGGTCTTCGTCGATTATCTGATTTGAGTAGGATCCTTCAGAAGTAAGGAAATTTACGATGTCAGGATCGTCGTTGAACACTCTCCAATTGGTGATATTGTCAGGGATGGATGGTCTAAAGATTAATTCTATTGAAAACCTATCAGGACTAAAATCTTCAGAAGGGATAATTCTAGAGGCTACGTTGGCTAACAGGTCCGCGCTTGCGTTTTGAATTCTTGGAATTGACGAGATGTTGAATGCTACGAAATGTGTAGTGAGATCTTGAACTAATGATTGATAATGCTTTAAATGACTTGACAAGCAATGTATGGTGTTACGTACATGTTTTACGACGATCTCCGAATCTCCAAAGACTTGAAGATACTTAACGTTCAATCCGATTGCTTTGTATAGGCCTTGAACCAAGGCTTCGTACTCCGCTGTGTTGTTCGTTCAATCGAACTCAATTCTGCATGTGAGCATAGTCTTATTCCCGTCTGGGTTAATCAGAACGCATCCTGCTCCCGCCCCCTCATTGGATTTTGATCCGTCAAAATATAATTTCCAAAATAAAGATGTATTTACAGAATTATCTAAAAAACTAAAACATTTTGAGTCATCAGTTTGGGAGAAATTTTCAACTTGGGATAAAACTGAATTCTCTAAGTATGGTGAAATATGAGCATTGAAATTACCTAGGAAAGAATCTATCGCGTAATTGCCTACAATGTTGCTATTGTACGTTATGGCCTCATTTTCTCCTTCCAGTTCTGTCACTATGTATTTTTGGTGCAATTCTCATTCAACCTTTATCTGATTTGGTTTACCATTGTATGGTAACCACATGTGCGACCAATCGGTTGAAAAATATCCGTGGAGTTTTTCCGACCAATCCCTGCTAAGAATCAAACCATAGAATTCAGGGATATCAGCTACTAGAATGTCGATAACCTGACACACTTTTCGGTTAGATGACAATCTTATGGTCACCTGATTGAGTTCACCAATCACTTCGACTTGGGATCGATCAAGTTGAACTATACGTACTGCGGATTTTTGAGGTTGCACATTCAATTTGGCACATATTGATCTGGGTAAAATGTTCGTTGAAGCACCAGAATCGACCAAGCAATTGTGCACGTTTTTGTTGAAGATTTCATATGTGAGAAGAAAAGGAGGAGTATGAGATCTTGATCTTCCTCCAATCAAGGCGATGTCATTTGGATCAATTTTATTGATCGTGTTGGTTGGAGGCCTTCCCAGATTGTGGGAAGCTACAGCTGTAGGTAAAGATGTAGTAGGCACAGCATGTAATTCTTTCATCATTATTTTCTGCTGGTGTTTCAATTTACTCAATTCATACAGAGTGATATTAGCCCTAGTCTTCTTCATGTCATCAATGATGTTATACTCCATTTCATCCGACAATATTAGTGTTCTTGATGGAGGCGTTTCATCAGATTGGACTGGGCTAATCTGGGTCACTTTAGCAGTTGTCTTTTTTGTTGCGACCTTTCCTTTTGTTGCAGGGCTTGCGCCCTTTTGTTTTGGGGTAGTTAGGGGAGGATCAAGTTGATTTCTGCTTCTCGTGCTAACAGGAAATGCTTCTTGATCCTCTTCTTGTGGGAGGATGAAGTCCCACATTCCTTGTAGTTCTACGACCTCTTCCTCGTCGGTCTGCCCTTCAGTGGTATTCTCTTCTTCTTCGTCTTCTTCAGATTCAACGATTGAGACAACACTAGGTGGTCTTACCTCCATGGGAGGGTTTCTTTTAAAAGTCCTAAAGGGCTTTTTCGAAGAAGTCTCTGCTACTTGTTTCTTAATATCAATCATCTCATTTGACATGGCTTTCAACACTTTTTGTAATCCTTCCAAATCGAAAGGATCTTTCGTTTGCTTCTTCTTGGTGTCTTCTTTGAAAGAGATCTTCTTAGATTTGCGTTCTTCTATAGCGGATCTCTTTTCTAGGGCTACCATGCGTTTTTCCACTGCTAATGCTTCTGTCAAGTTGTCAACTAAGGTGGTCTTGTTTGCCCTATCTACGAAGATAGCCAAGTTTGGAGGTAAAGCCGTGATGTACCATTCACATCTTACTTCCTCGCTGGGTTGTGAGGCAGCGGGGATTTTGTTGAGGATCTTATTGAACCTTAAGTTAAAATCTTTAATGGGTTCTCTAGCCTCAGCCTTAAGATTAGATAGGTCATTGATCAATGTCGCCGTGGATCTGTCATCACCAAACTTGGTGAGGAACTGACTTTGAAAAATGTCCCAGCTTGTGATGGATCCGGAAGGTAACGAAAAGTACCATGACCCGGCTGTTCCTTGCATTGTATAAGGGAAAAGCCGGACAACAGCGTCTTTGTTAGTGACTCCGTTAAGATTAACAGAAAGCATGAAATTATTGATATGTTCCTCGGCTAGCATTCCTGCTTCCAGATTGAATTTAGGCAGCCATTTCTCAGGATGGGCCAGTATAGGGCTCAGGGGTGGAGGCATTAAAACCGCCCCAGGATTGTTCCATGGAGACTGAGCCATCATTGAGCTGCTAGTTAATGGAAGTGCAGAAGACGATCTCTGATGCTGAGAAGATGAAGATATTAAGATCTTTGATGTTTGAAGAGGAAGGTTTGTAGAAGATGGGTGAGTGAGTTGGAATGAAAGAGTGGGTGGTTGACTTCGCGGTGATGGAGTTGATATGGACGAAGTGGATGAAGGAGTCTGACTGTCAGACTCTGGTGGTGTTTTCCTTACTCTTTTCCTGGTGGGGAGAGGGAGTTCACTTGGTTGTATGCCAAATTTTTCACTCTTTGATCTGGTAAGGGGATGAGCAGGGTTGTACTGCGAAGTCACGCTGCTTTTAGATTTATCAGACTTCTGGTTAAAAATAGAGAATCCCTGGAGTTTACGAATCAAAGTTCGAATTTCAGGGGGATCAATGATAGATTGGTCTGATATGTTCGAATATGTAGCAGTGGTAGGTACTCGAGCGACTTCAAATTCTGGGTTTAACCATGTTGGAGAAGTCGAGGGAGTTGATGAGGGTGTATTACTCTCAGAATGGTATTTTGATATTTCTTTATGTGCCATTCATAGTTCATGCCCTCCTTCTAGCGCCAAATATGTTGAGGGTCCTGAAATCGGGTCAACAACAAGGGGGATACCCACCCGGTCGGGAACCTGGTTGGCGGCTCCGTGCCTGTTTGGTGTAGCAGGTCCGACTGGGGATATCGAGACCAACTTCCCGTTCTAAGGGGGGTGTGTGTGTGTAGAGTTCGGTGATGTGTGTGTGTGTAAGATTAGATAATGAAAATATGGAATTATTTCTAAGTTAATCTAGTTCTAAACTCTGAGACTAAACTTTATACTACTTTAATCTATCAAGAACAACACATCTAATCTACGCTAACCCGGGATAGAACTTTTTCCATTATGCGATCTAGAAAGATTTCGCACAATAACTGCTAATGAAGATTATTCAGCTATTATGAGAATATGAATCAATTAAGATGAACTATCCTGCATAAAAAGTTAAACAAAACGGTTGTGAACAGCATATCGCATAATCGATTATTCATGTATTAAGCATAAATCAATGACTCCACCATACAGAAGTGCCAAATGGTAGTCCACTCATTCATACGTTAACATATAAACAACATCAGCTGTATATTACTCTAAGAATGCAAGCAGAAACTCGTCAAGAGATAAAAGTACCATTTATGACTGACTTTATACTCACAGACCTGAAGCAATAATGATCTATTTCTACTTACTTCTAATGCCTACTAAGAGTACAGAAGTGCAACATCAGTAGCAGGTATTAAAATGCAAACATAAATAAATCTTGATCCGTCCATTCATCAAAAACCCCCTCCGAGGGTGCAGAAGTGCATGTTCTGAGGACAAGTTTTTTGACAAATTTCCGGACCCTTCCCCAATGCAACGAGAAGGGTTAAATACTACTAACCAGCTAATTTTAATTACACAAATTTAGGGAACGGCTTCAAATGACCGCCCTTTTACTAAAACAAATTTATTTCTAAAAACTGAATCTAATTTCTAACCATTTCTGTATCTGCTCCTTAGTGTTGTAAGCGATGCGTTGTTCGCCGTGAAAGAGTCAGCTGCTTGTCCTTTCCTTTTGTTCAAGCTTGAAAATTAGAAATAACAAGAGATGGCACCTCTTTCTGACAAACTAGAAGATATTTTTGAAAGTGTTCTTCTGGAGGAGTGTCTTCACGGCGTGTATACTTAGTACAACTCAGATTTCTTTCAAACTGATTGTGCTGTTGCTATTTCGGTTTCCGGCCGTGCGAATGACTCAATGAGCTGGGGATTTTGTTTCCTAAACGATTTTCTGAATTGAAACTTGTTTCCATTCTTTGTTCCAGGCTTTTCTGAGACGTCTTTCCCCTTAAGCGTTTTTCTTTTTTGCTTTACCCAATTTGGGACTCAGGATCTTTCATAAACGCTTTGCTTTTGTGCGCCTTTGACTCTGAGTCCTAGATAGCCTATTTCCATCAGCATTTGTTGAGTAATACTCCGGGATCCGTGGTCCTGCTGTATGCGGTATCCATCTGCGACATCATCTCCTCTCTGTTCTTCTAGTTCTGGCGCTTTTCCTTGGATGTTTCCTGCTTATAGATTTATATCAGTTGCTGATTTATAGTTCACGTAAATGAAAAGAGACAAAAGAAAAGATTGACATGAAATCAATTAAGTTCTAATGAATGCATAATCATGTCACCCATTATGACTTGACTCTTCGAAAAATGCAACATAATCATCTTTGGATACACAGGCGTACAATCATTAATTTCCCGTAAGGTGCGCGTCTAACTTTAGGCTCCCAGATCATGCCGAGGAATGCCTGCAACGATTGGCTTCTGCGATTTGCATCGCAGCATCGAAGATTGCGAGGTAAATAGGTGGCATCGTAGCGATTGATAGTCTCATTTGTCGCACACCATAGGTCGCAGGTCGCAGCTTTGCATGGTCGCAGATCGCATATCGCAATATCGCAAGGTCGCAAGGTTTTTCGCTTTGTCACTTTGTGCTGCTTATGCGACATTGCGATGTGCGACGTCGCATATCGGCCGTCGGCTGCTCTTTAGGTTCTCCTCTTTTGAGCGCCTTTGATGCACGCGATGCGATGAGTTCTCGCATTGCTCTTCCTTGGTGTGTTTGTGTGCTTTGGGAAAGCGCTCCTTTTTCCTTTGCGACGCGATGTAGCTCTTAGGGAGTTGATACAAAAGATTTTTTTTTCAAACAAAAATATTTTTTGGATTTTTTGGTTAAGGGTCCCCCTTTGCTTGATGTTATTACTAATATCAAACAAAGAGGGGGGTTGTTGGTGACCACAACAGGATGATAGGGGGTTGTCACTCTATGTTTGACCCCATATTTTTGTATTAGCTTTTCTATCATATGAGATGTAAACTGTGATCCACCGTCTGACACAATTTCTCTTGGAGTTTCATACCTAGCGAAGCTTTCTTCAAAAAGGAAGTCTGCCACCACTTGTTTTGTTGCTCTTGTGACCGCCCTAGCTTCCGCCCATTTAGTTACATAGTCGGTGCAGACCAAGATGTAAGCCTTCTAATGCGAAGGTGAGTTGAAGGGACCAAAAAAATCGATGGCCCATTTCTCGAATGGTTCAAGGACTATCTGGGGTTGCAAGGGCATCTCATCTGGTTTCCCAAGTTGTCCCATCTGTTGACAGCTATCACACCTTCGCACGTAATCCCAAGCATCACGAAAGATGGAGGACTAGTAATATCCCATTTGCAGTACTTTATGACCTGTTCTTTTGTCTACAAAGTGTCCCCCATAGCGTCCTTCGTGTGCAACTTTCAATAACTCGAAAATATCATCTCCTACCACACAATGCCAAATCTGCTGATCCACTCCCGTATGGAAGAGATATCCTGCCATCCATGAATATCGAGTACTCTGGTGAATGATCTTCCTTTGCTCCTTATAGGACAGGTGACGAGGCACTTTACCTGTCACAAGATAATTAGCAATATTGACATACCACAGAGTGTTAGAAGAAACTGCAAAAAGATGCTCATCCAGAAAATCATCTTCAATTGGTGTTTCCTTACCATCACGTTCTATCCTAGATAAAAAATCTGCGACCACATTGTCTTTCCCCGGTTTATCTACTATAGTGATATCAAATTCCTGTAGTAGCAACAACCATCTTGTAATTCGACCAAGGGTAACAGGTTTATTCATTAAATACCTGATGGCTGCATGATCAGTGTGCACAAAAGTAGGATACCCAGTAATGTAGTGCCGGAACTTGTTGATGGCATAAACGACAGCAAGAAATTCTTTCTCAGTCACTGTGTAGTTTAATTCAACAGGAGCCAAATTTTTACTAACATAGTAGATTGTGTAAGGTACTTTATCCTCTTGCTATCCCAATACTGCACCAATTGTTGTCTGAGAGGCATCCATATGAATGTGGAAAGGTAATGCCCAGTTAGGTCCTCTAAGGATCGGAGCACTGCAAACTAACTCTTTAATTTTTGTAAACGCTGCATCACAGTCTTTTGTCCACACAAATTCTGAATCTTTCGTTAGTAATTGAAACAGTGGGTGTGCTACTTTTGCAAAATTTTCTATGAAACGTCTATAATAACCAGCACAACCAATGAAACTGCATACCTGTGTGACCGTTTTAGGTGTTGGGAAGTGCAGAATTACCTGTATCTTTGCTGGATCCATCCTGATTCCTTCAGCTGAGAGCAAATGTCCCAGAACGATTCCCTCTTCCATCATCATGTGACATTTCACTGTACTCAGAGAGACGCGCTTGTATACACCTTGCGAGAACTTTTTCCAGATTTTCCAATCCCACCATGAACGATTCCCCATACGAAGTAAAGTCATCCATATAGATCTCAACACTGTCATTTATCAAGTCAAAGAAGATTCCCAGAATTTCCCTCTGGAATGTTGCAGGAGCATTACACAGGCCAAAAGGAAGGACCTAGTATGCAAATGTCCCCTAAGGGCATGTGAACGTGGTCTTGTCCTGGTCCTCAGGAGCAATCTGGATCTGGTTATATCCACTAAACCCATCCAGAAAAGAGAAATACTTCTTACCAGCCAATGTGTCCAACACTTGATCAATAAACGGCAAGGGAAAGTGGTCTTTCTGCGTCGCCTTATTCAACTCTTGATAATCTACGCAGATCCGCCATTTGCCATTCTTTTTGGGGACCATTACCAATGGTGAGACCCATTGGCTGTCTGAGATTGGGTAGATGAAACCTACATCCAGTAACTTCTGAAGTTCTTCTTTCACCACATTCTTTAATGCAGGGTTCATTCTTCTCTGAGGTTGTCTTATAGGATGACAATCTTCCTTGATGTATATGTGATGGGTGCATAAGTTGGCAGGGATTCCCTTCATATCTACATAATCCCAGGCAAAGGCCTCTTTATGTTTCTGCAGAACGTCTATAAGCTGCTCCTTCTGAGATTCTGACAGGTTCAGATTAATGTTCAAGGTTTTCCTAGGTTCCAATTCCACTTGTATACTTTCATGAGGTGCATCAGCAGGTGGTTCCTCTAATCCTTCTGCTGTTTCCATAGTTTCCTGAGTCTCACAGCTTAGGATAGATTCTAGGATCTGCTAGTTCGATTCCGAAACGGAACAAGGATCATCCATGAAAGAAGTGATTACATCATCTTCTGATTCCATTTTCAATTGCAGGGCCTGTCCAATAGTAAAGACGGGTCTCACTTCTTCCTCTTCCGTTACATCCTTCACTATAGATACAACCTTCTTTCCGCCTGCTAGCTTGATAGGTGAATTTGGTTCTGCAAGTGGATATAACACTAAATTCTTAGTGTTATGCCCATTATAAATGACCATATTCCCTGAGCGGCACCCAATGTAAGTGTCTACAGTGGCCAGCCATGGCCTACCCAAAATTAGGGGATGACCACCCACTGAAGATTGTGTATGTAATACCAGGAAGTCTATGGGGTAATGCCATGAGTCTACTGAAATTGTCACATCTTCCAGCTTTCCTACAGGTTTGACTGTAGAACGATCTGCTAATTCTAGTACTGTAGGTGTATGCTTTAAATTACGAAGTCCTAATGCATGCATAGTTTCAGTAGTGATGACATTGATGGTAGCTCCCAGGTCTACCAACACATTTGGAATCTCTACCCCATTAATTTGTACTGTCAAGATCGGGTTCCCTAGATCTCCATATTTCACTGGCATTGATTTTCCCATCATAAAGTCCGACAACTTTCCCATAACATGTATGGTAAGGGGATCTTTAATTTTCTTGGTAGGTTTCTTTGAACAATATTCCCTAAGAGTCTATACATAGATTGGCACATCCTTCATGGCTTGTAATAAGGGAATTTTAACAAATAAGTTCTGTAATTCTCCCAATAAATCAAATTCAGATTTAGGACCTGGTTTACTCATGATTAACCTCTCTGGGTAAGGTGGTTCAGATTGATGCTGCTTGGCAGGAGGTGTCTGGGTTCTATCAGTTTGCTTTGGCTCTTTACTGACCGGTTCTACCTACTTACCTTCACTATCAAGTTGTTCAATGATAACTAGAGGAGGTTGGGCGTTAACTGTCCAACCTGATTGCAGATTCATCTCATACAGCTCTACAATGGAGATACTATATGAAGGCAGGTTAAGAACATCAGCTTGATGAGCTCCCTTATTGTTAGGGTTAGGGTTAGGCTACGTTGGGAGCTTAGGACAGACAGGCTAGTTACCAAGAGGCATATTGGAGGGCAGTTGAAGCTGCTACTGGGGCATCTGTTGTGGCATCTGTGGAGGAAACTTACTAGGAGTGGATCCTCACCAAGTTGGAGCACACGGGGAGCTCGTACTGGCTTGGGGGTTCCACTGCTACTAAGGTGGGTACTAGTATTGCGGCCACATAGGAGGATAAGGCATGGTCTAGGGATTCATATTACAATTTTTAAAATACTAAGATGGATCCAGGTACATAACTTGATTTCCCATCGGTGGTTGAGGCTACCATGGCTTACGAGATCCCATGAGGTACAGCTGCTCCATGTCCTCCCCCATTCCTTGAAATACTGCCTTCAAGCCTAGTAAGGAAGGTCATGAGCTCATCGCATGATTGAGCTCGTAGATCACACATTCTTCTATGGAATTCAATGGACATTCCCTCTCCGGATGCTTCTTTCTGCACTTCGAGCAGAATACTGCCATAGTCTTGTCCAGCTCTAGCTGCTTTTGTTTTACTTGCAAGGTTTCCATCTGTGATGATAGGGTACTGAGGATATTTGTTCTCAAGTTATCTAGCAAGTTTCCAATTTCTGCTTTTGTAATGCCCCTGCCAGATCCCTTTACTGAACGGACCCCCTGCTTGTTTCTCGTAAGCCCCCTTGAGCACTGAATACATAATTTTCAAATACCTTTGAACTTCTCCTTGGAGATATCTCCCTTTCCCACAATATTCAATAACTCCATCCAGTCTTCTCGAAGGGATCGAAGGAGGATAATTTTTAATATTTCCTTATCCAGGTCAGAATGACCCGACCTCTGTAAGGTGTAGTGGAACCTCTCCACACAATCTTCCAAGCTTTCATCTTCTTTCTGTGTGAACTTGAAGAGTTCCTCCTTAATGTTCTGGGATTTACAGTAATCTTGGTATTTCTCCAGGAAAGTCGTCTGCATATCTTCCCATGTAGAAATGGATTTTCCTCCAAGGCCCATGAACCATCGCAGAGCCGTCCCTTTTAGAGTGGAAGGGAAAATTTTCAGCTTCTGGGCATCTGTTGTGTAGTCATACCCCCGGCATACTATATCAAACTCAAATAGAAATGTGTCGGGGTCTTCAGAGATAAGCCCATGGAAGGTTGGTAAAGCTGCCAATGGAATAGGCTTTGTAGGTGCACCGGTTCCCAGATCTCCAATAGGGAAATCAATGGTGGAGTTTGTAGGAGCCATGAATATTTTCCAATAATCACTGGGGATTTCAACAGGCTCTGCAGAGGGTGGCTGAGGATTCTTTGTTACCGGGATTCGAGCTGCTTTGGTAGCACTTCCCCGGTCTCTTGGTGATGTAAATATCTCCTCGTCTCTTTCTCCTATGGCCTGATGGCTTGATCCTTTGGCTGCAACTCCCTTTCCTTTACTAGAACAGTCTGATTCTACCGATGCTCTACTTGCAACTTCCTCCTCTGCTAACACCAGCTCAAGATTCTCTAAATCAGGTCCACTGCTAGATGCTTCCTCCACGGTCAAAGGGACCTGCTATGTTGAGTCACCATAGAATGCCGTAGCCGATACTGGCTGTTCCACTGATTGTCCTTCTGACTTCACCCTTCTTGCTCCTGGTCTCACAGCTACGCGAGAGGATGCTTCAGATTCAGCCTTTGCTATGATCTCTTGTATATAGGTTTTTCTTCCCAGGTCTGGTCTTCCCCTCCTTGGGGCTCTCCCTCTGCCCCTTTTATTGGGTTCTTTGTTCATACAAAAGTTGGATTGATGGGGGGTTTCTGTATGAACCTACAATGCTTCAACCCTGGAGTAAGGTGTCAAAAGACTGTTCCTTCCCTAGGATGAAAGAACTCACAAAAAGAAAGGTAGCTATAGCAAAAAAAATCTAGGGTTTCAAGCCTGGAGCAAGGCGTCAAAGGACTCCTCCCTCCCTAGGGACAAGAACCAAACAATCAAAAACCACGGGAAGCCCTAATTTTTCCAGATCTGAAGCAGGGTGTTAAAAAAACTATCCCTCCCCAAGGTAAAAGCTAGGGATTTCCCAAAAAGAAAGCACACACAGGTTAAGAAAAAAACAATTCTAGCTCAAGGCCTGGAGCAGGGTGTCAAAGGACTCCTCCCTCCCCAGGACAAGAGAATGGCCCAAAATAATCAGAAAAATAGAAAACAAAAAGAGTACCTATGCTCAGGACCTGAAGCAGAGTGAGAAAACTCGTTCTCTCCCCAGGATGAGAGATTGACCCTCTGGTCGGTCCGGATCGTCGTTTGCGCCTTGTTAGCCTCCCCGACAACGGCACCAAAATGTTGGTGTCCAGGTAGGGGTGATTTATCTACCTTATTCCGACATTAATCTTATCAATCCGGGTGCATATCCTTTCAAGGCAATGCACAAGGTATATGCAAGGGCAAACGCATAATCTTTCCCAACCAAGGGTTCGTGGTTTAAGATTCAAAACATAAATGCAAGATTAAAAATTTACAGAACTGCAAAAATAACCATAAACAGTAAAGAACTGTAACAGCAACACAAACTGATAAATCACACACACAAAGACGTAGCACCTGATCAGAAGAGCGGGCCTAGCTCTTTGATCAGGGCTGTGTTAGCCACGAAAAGAATTAGAAGAGAAAAATGAATGATATTTTATTATTCAGTAACAAAGGTTTACAATACTGATGAGTGAACCCCCATTCACAGGATCAACCTGCATTTTATACACAGCGAGGGAGATTAACAGATCTCCCAAAAACATAGAAACTGTAGATACAAAGATATACATTGGTTGGAACGGTATCAGTATCAGATGCCTGAGATAGCAGGAAGGCCCAAGAATAGTTCAGGTCGCCTGTTCCCCGAGCTGCGTGACCTCCTGCTGATCAGCCGTTGCCAATTCTGTTGCAATACGCCGGGTTGAGGG
Source organism: Pinus tabuliformis (assembly GCA_031772625.1). NCBI lineage: Eukaryota > Viridiplantae > Streptophyta > Pinopsida > Pinales > Pinaceae > Pinus > Pinus tabuliformis. The sequence continues at coordinate 677,400,978 of CM062809.1, read as the reverse complement.
TTCCTGTTCTCATGCTGCGATCAAACACGCAATTTTCGTACCGCAAATATATAGACTCCATGCGTTTTACTTCATTAATTAAAATATACCAATAAGACAAGTAAGGGGGAATTTAACTTGTCATTTTAACATAACAGCATGGGTAAATGAGTGCAAAAAGGTCAAAAAGGGTAGTGGAAATGGGTAGAAAGATGGCCTGATTTGGTACCCAACAATCTCCATGCCAACATGCCATTGGTCCAAAAGACACCCCCTAGATCCACCATTACCACGTTCCTACAATCTGGAGCAGGAGGAAAACCAGAGCAAGAGGAAGCACCCTATGGAGACTACTTCCTGGAGTATCAGTCCTATGGGCCTGAATTTGGGAGGGCTATTACTTTCAAATATTTATGCCAATTGAAGGGAAACAACAAGTCCAAGGGATAGAATGGAGGAAATTATGTGTAGGAGACACACTTGAAATGCACTGTGGGGAGGCTATTTCTCCCAACTTTCGATGGGTCCTCCAAGAGCTCAGCCAAGGCCTGGGTCGAGAAGTTGGATGTTTATTTCTAGCTAAACCAAATGACAGAAGGTGAGGCAATCAAGATTTCCACATTACACTTGGAAGGGGAAGCCCACGACTGGTGGTTCCACGGATTGACCACTTTGGGGCATGCTAGAGTGACTGCCTATGATGAGTTCACCATGAGGGTGTTGGAGTAGTTTGAGAGGAAGGATCCAGAGGAGTATTTTGGGGAGCTGACTAAGTTCAAGAAGACCGAGAGCGCAAACACCTACGTCTTAGAGTTTCTTCTTTTGTCGGTGATGGTCCCAGAGTTGTCAAAGTCTAGGAGGATTTTCATGTTTATCGATGGGCTAGCAGAGCCATTACGTGGGTTGGTGAGGTCCTACAGGCCCACTACATTGCAAGATGTCATAGGGAGATCCCAAGACCTACAAGATTCCCTACCTGGGACAAGGGCACCATTTCCCCCTAGACAGGGCTTCCAACATAAGGGGAAGGATAGCAAGGCCCCACCACCGAGATCCAATCAGGGGCATGCACAGTTGGATGATGAGACCAAAAGAGACCTCAAGAGGAGGAATTTGTGCTTCACTTGTCAAAATCCATGGGCATTAGGCCACAGGTGTGCAGCGAGAAAGGCTCACTATATAGAGGTCTTCTCTGACAGTGATGCAGAGGAGGAGACTTATTTTGAGATGCCAGTATAGGATAGCACAACATCACCAGGAGGAGGAGGAGGACCACCACCACCACCACCATCAAGGGTAGTTTCTTTCACACCTACTGGAGGGGTACTTGCATCGTTGCGAGGGGTATCCAAATTTTTTACTATGAGGATCCGAGGCACTATTCAAGGGCAGCGTGTCTCAGTACTGGTGGATAGTGGGGCTACCTACAACTTCATTGATGTGCATCTAGTTTAGAGGAGGGGCATCACAACTGAGGAGTTCGAGGGATTCTCAGTCTTGTGCCTAGGGACAGGACCATGTAGTGCACCCGCTATGTGTTAGCTTTGACAGTGACCATGGGGAATTACTCCATGATAGATCATTTCTTTGTGGTGGATGTACCAGACACCAACATTGTGTTGGGAGTCCAGTGGCTCTATACATTGGGTAGAGTCATGACAAATTGGTAGAAGTTGGAGATGGAGTTCATAGGGCCATATAGAAATATCGTGTTGCTTCAGGGGATGCACTCATACCCCCCATAGAATATCTCCACCCATAGGATGGAGGTTGACTTGAGACATGGATACATCGAGTGGGTTGTGGAGTTGAGGATCTTAGAGGCTGGGGGAAATCCCAAGTCACCACATCCCGAGATATGGGCTATTCTTGATAGGTATCCAGTGGTGTTTGGGGACATACCACCGGGACAACCTCTAGACAGGGGGTTTGAGCACACCATCGAGTTGGATCCAGGGGCATAGGGCATCATCACCATCCCTTATAGACATCTCAAGGCTTAACAGGATGAGATTAAGAAGGCCATCCATGAGCTCTTGGAACTAGGACACATTAGACCCAGCTCTGGCCCTTTTGCTTCATCAGTTGTGCTATTGAAAAAGAAGGATGGGTCCTTACAGATGTGCATTGACTACAGGGCTCTCAACAAGAAAACGTTGAAGAATTGCTACCCTATTCCCCATATAAATGAGTTGATGGATGAGTTGAGGGGAGCGAAGTTCTTCTCAAATATTAATCTAAGGTCGGGGTTCCATCAAATCTGGGTGAGGGACCAAGATGTCCCAAAGACAACATTCTAGTGCCACTATGGGCACTTTGAGTTCCTGGTTATGCCCTTTGGGCTGACCAATGCACCTGCCACATTCCAATCATGCATGAACCATGTGTTTCGTGGGAAGTTGAGGAAGTTTGTGTTGGTGTTCTTTGAAGACATATTGATCTACAGCCAGACATGGGAGTATCATTTATAGCACCTTGAGACAGTATTGTGCATCTTGGAGGAGCAACAATTCTATGCCAAATTATCCAAGTGCGAGTTTGGGCTAACTGAGATGATCTACCTTGGGCATATCATTAGGGAGGATGGTGTCAGAGTCCATGAGGATAATATTAGAGCTATCCAGGGTTGGCTAGAGCCCCGTAATTTGACCGAGTTGAGGGGGTTCGTGGGAATTTTAACCTATTACATGAAATTTGTGAAGGGTTTGTCACAGTTGGTTGCACCCCTCACTGATTTGACAAAGAAGGGGGCTTTCGAGTGTACCACTACAACGCAGGAGGCATTTAATTGCCTCAAGAAGGTCATGAGTAGTTGTCCAGTGTTGGCACTCCCTGATTTCATTCAGCCTTTTGTGTTGGAGTGTGATGCATCAGGAGTGGGTGTGGGAGCCTGTATTGATGCAGGGGGGGCACCCCATAGATTTTGAGAGCAGGAAGATATTTCCCCATGAGATTCTCTACTCGATCTATGAAAAGGATATGTTGACCATTATGCATGTGTTGGCCAAGTTCATGCAGTCAAGGTCAAGACCGACCACAATAGCCTCAGGTTCTTTTTGGAGCAGAAACAGCTATAAGAGAGGCAGCAAAAGTGGGTGAGAAAACTACAGGCATATGACTTTCACATTGAATATGTCAAAGGGAAGCACAACGTAGTTGTTGATGCGTTGTCTAGGAGACCAGCCACCTTGTCCTTGATGAACATTGCCCCGGACTGGAGGGTGTAGTTACTCATTGAGTACTCCAAGGAAAAGTTTGCATGCGAGATCTTGATGGGTTGGTGATGAATGACCGATATTGGGTGATGAACGAGGTGATCTACTACCGATATTGGATTTACTTGGTACCCAACTCCCCACTGAGGGAGAAGATTTTGCAAGTTGCCCATTATTCACCACTAGCAGGGCACCATGGGTTTACGAAGACATACAAGACCATTAGGGAGTGCTTTGCATGGAAGGGCCTCACAGAGGATGTTCTGAGGCATATACGGGAGTGTGACACATGCCAGCGGAACAAGGGAGAGCAAACACACCCCGCTAGTCTACTACAACTGCTTCCCATTCCTGAGGGAAAATGGGAAAGCATATTGATGGACTTCATCACCCGGGTGCCCACAGTACAGGGCAAGGACTGCATATATGTGGTGGTGGATTGCTTGACAAAGTACACTCATTTCTTTGCCATTCTAGCCTGGTACTCGGCCTCACAGGTGGCCGAATTGTTTTTCAGGGAGGTAGTTTGGCTACATGGTCTCTGTAGGAATTTACAGGGTAAGTTCCTCAGATAGAACACCAAAGGACATCGCTCACAAACAAATCATAGATCAATACACCCGTATCCTTGACATGGTTAAAACCCTCAAAGAGGGAAACAGTCCACAAGCTTAGCCAACGTGGCCACTTCAGCCAATTTATTAATAAAAGAATGAAAATTTACATAAGCTTCTCTCATGAATGGTCACCTTACAAATGACCCTCCATGCTCTTTAAATAGAGATCATGGACCAATCGGGTGTTAAGCCATGGATCAAGTGTTGGTAATACCGAGGAGATAATGAACCATCAGATCACTACATATTGTGACCGTCGGATTGTAAGTTACAAAAGTACATAATAAAGAAACACGCTTTACCTAACTCTATACTAGACCAAGTTATACTTAACTATTTCATATGTTGCGGAATATCGTAACATCCCCCCTTAACAACAACTTGGGATAGGATTGAAGAATGTATAAATATGACACAATAGGAGAAGGAAGCAGGCATTAGAGCCTATCCCCCCTTAGTGACAACTTCCTGAACTCCAACCATAAATTGAAGTTTAGTAAACCTCACCTCTGTGAGAGCCTTTGTAAAGATGTCTGCAACTTGATCATCAGTTGGACAATATTGCATTTCAAGAACATGGCCATCAATGAGATTTCTGATGTATTGCATGTGTAGTTCAATGTGTTTTTTGTGCTGGTGTTGGACTAGATCTTTGCATGGTTGAATGGCACTTTTATTATCACACCAAAGTGTAGTCGGATGTTAATGCTGAAAAGCAAACTCTGACAGGATCTGACGAAGCCACAGGGCTTCCTTACTAGCTTCTACAGCACCATGATCCTCTGCTTTTGCTGAAGAAAGAGAAATGGCACTTTGTTTCTTGTAAGCCCATGTAATAGGTCCAGAACCAAGATTGAAGACATAACCTGCAGTAGACTTCTGATCATCAGGGTCACCAACCCAATCGGAATCAGTGAAACCAACCAATAGAGGAGATGCTTCTGCACTGGAATGAATCCCAAACTGAAATATACCTTGAACATAAAAAAGTATTCTTTTAGTTTCTTTCCAATGACTCTCATGTGGGTTTTTCATAAACCAATCAATAAGGCCAACATCAAAGGAAAGGTTAGGACGAGTATGGGTCAAAAACAAAATTTTTCCTACAAGCTGACGGTATAAGGTAGCATCAACTTCAGGGGAAGTACAAGTGACTGAAAGTTTGGCTCCAGACAGAAAGGGAGAAGGGGTTGGCTTACATTCTTCCATGTGAAAGTGGCGTAGAAGATCACAGGCATACTTGGACCTGGAAAGGGAAATACCTTCCTTGGATTGCAAGACTTGAAGACCAAGAAAATAATGCAAGTGTCCTAAGTCTCTCATTTCAAACTTCTTATTAAGGCTAGACTTCACATGGTTTATAAGGTTGGGATCACTACCAGTAAGGATAAGATTATCAACATAAAGAACAAGAATGATAAGAGACTTACCCAATTTCTTGGTGTAGACAGTATTGTCAGAATGATAACTAGAAAAGCCAGTATCTAAAAGAAAGCTATCCATTTTGGCATACCAAGCCCGAGGGGCTTGCTTGAGACCATAAAGGGATTTCTTAAGCCGACTTACAAGGCTAGATTCTATTTGTATAAAGCCAGGAGGTTATTCCATATAGATTTCTCCATGCAAGTCCCTATGCAAGGAGGCAGATTTAATATCCATCTGATGGACTTCCCATTTGAAGGAGGTAGCAAGGGAAAGAACAAGGTGGATAGAGTTCATTTTGGCAATAGGGGAGAAGGTTTCAGTATAGTCAATGCCTTCAACTTGTGAAAAACCCTTAGCAACAAGACGAGCTTTATGTTTATCAACTTTTCCATCTGGTGCAAACCTGGTTCTGTAAACGCATTTGCATCTAACAAGTCTTCGTCCCTTTGGAAGAGGAACAAGATCCCATGTATCATTTGCCAATAATGAACGATATTATTCATTCATAGCTACATCCCAATCTGGATGGCCTGAAGCTTCTACAAAGGTGTCAGGATCATAATTCGTTGAAGCTTGAGCTAGTAAAGAAGAGGCTCTATCAAATTGAGAACGTGTATGTCGTTGATCTATAGGATAACCTGCAAGAGCAACTGCTGCATCCCGAGAAGCACAGACCCATTTTGGAAGTTGAGGAGCTGAAGGAGGATCTTGAGAAGGTGGAGGAGGATTTTCATCCTCATTGTCATCATCTGAAGAAGAAATATTTTCAGAAGTAGAAGGGATAGAGAGAGGTGGCACATCCGTCGAACTAGGCTCATAGGACAATATATTTTCAGCAAACTTTACATCTCTTCTAATGATAACATTTTTGGACTTAAGTGGAATAAGTCTATATCCTTTGACATCTTCAGAATATCCAAAAAAAATACATTTTTCACTCTTAGGTTCTAATGCTTTATGTTTCTCATCTAGAATATGGACCCAGGATTCACTTCCAAAAACACAAAAGTGACTTATATCTGGTTTAATTGAGCTACATGCTTCTTCTGGAGTGATATTCTTTAAAACCTTAGTAAGAGTGCAATTTACTATGTAATTTGCACAGTTAATTGCTTCTGCCCAAAAATTAAGACTAAGTGCTTTAGATTGAAGAATACAATTAGCCATTTCCTTTAAGGTGCAATTCTTCCTTTCAGCTACACCATTTTGTTGTGGAGTATATGGAATAGTATGTTGCATTTGAATTCCATGCTCAGTGCAAAAGTTGATGAATTTGTTGTTAATATATTCTCTACCATTATCAGATCTTAGCTTAAGAATTTGATGTCTAGATTGTTTCTCAACAAAGGCCTTAAAGGCCAAGAACATGTTAAATACTTCACTCTTGAGTTTTAAGAAGTATACCCAAGTGCGTATGGAGAAATCATCAATGAAAGTTAAGAAATACTTGTAGCCAGAGAATCAAACGACTGGAAGTGGACCACATAAATCACTATGCACAAATTGTAAAGGGGTTGAGGCGTACCAAGAGGCACGTTTTTCAAAACTATCTTGATGATGTTTTCTGAGTACACATCCGGAACAAACACCATCTCTGCAAGATACCATAGGAAGACCTGTCACCATATTTTCTTTACATAGATTTTGAAGGGAGCGATAGTTTAAGTGACCAAATCGTTCATGCCAAAGTTTGCTCACTTCATCATTATGAGAAACAAATACCGAGGGAAGAGTTGATGATGCAATGTTGTTAAACTTATACAACCTCGTAGAATCATTAGCAATGCCAATAGCTAAAATCTGTCTAGGATCTCTTCAGTCCTTAATTACAACATCGTGAGGTGAAAATTCAACGATTTTACCTTCACCTGAATGAGTTATCTGGTATACAAATAGAAGGTTGCAGGATAAGGTTGGAACACATAATACATCATTAAATTGACCATTGTCTATGTTGTCCCTTAAGAAACCAATTTCTTGGCTGTGTAGAAACTGTGCTTAAGGCATTAATGTTTATTATTCTTGTCACTTATTTGTATGATGTATCCTCAAGTGAAGGACCTAAAGGGCCTAACTTTTAACCCTTAATATTTAGCTGACAGAATGGCATATAGTTGCTGGATATAAATGCTGACTAAAGAATGCTTTGAGAAGTTAGAGACAATATGTTGTTTTTCACAGAAACTATTATCTGTAACGCTTTGAGAAGTTAGAGACAATATGTTGTTTTTTCACAGAAACTATTATCTGTAACTTAGAAGAAATGTAGAAGTAGGAACTTTAAGTACAGGAGCACTCTTTTAAGGAATTTTAACTTCATTCACATAAGTAAACAAATACCTGCAGCTTCATTACCATACTTAAAGAAAGGAAGACACATGATGACACATAACAAAGAAATTACAAAATCATACCCAACAATGTGTGGAAAACTCCTGATTCTTTCATTAATCATCAATTTTATCAAGAATACAATAGCATAGCCTACAGTCTCTTCAAAATTTGGACCATTTTTCTATAATTTTGCCTCTTTTTATACATCATGGGACAGTTGGTAATCACCAAAACTGTCAAACTGCTTAACTATCTCCTAACTATCTAAAGTAAAATTCATTACAGAATATTACATCGGAGGGTAAAGACACCTCATTCTTCTCAAGAAAAATAAATAACAAGAAGTAACATAAATTAGAATATGACTGGTGAGTGTTGCTCGCTCTCCAAATCTGTGGCTTGACTGCTGATGAAGTTTCCCTGTAGATGTTCTGATGATAGCTAAACTGCTTTAACGCAACAAAACTGCATCTTTACAAAATTCCATGCATGGACTTGTGGGTTATGGGCCCATGTATACATCGGAAGTGTTCTAATTGGCAGAACCACAAAGAAACCCGACCAATAGTCATCAGTCTCTAATTTTAGTTATTCTGCTAAAACAGCGGAATTGGTTGATTTATGCAAAATATGGCAAACCTTCAAATACCACGGAACCAAAGGAATTAAGACTCTGGTTCATAATCTCATCACGTCTGCCTTTTCCACAAACCTTTACCTTCCCCATGGAACTGAAAGGAAACAAAACTGCAGTTCATAGACTTCTCGAGTCTGAAATTTATAATAAAACCCGTGCACTTTTTGACGCAATATCCGTCAGATCTTGTCCCTTCTTGATGAGCGGTTATGATCAATCCGGACTTCAATGGATTAAATCACATTCCATAAACCATCGCATCTATTTTCTGAATTAAACCTCATCCTTGTTAACCACGCGATTACCGTCAGATCTTAATCCTTCAAGCAGACAGCCCCGATTAACTGAGGTTTTAACTCAGTTTTATAATTTCTCGTGTCTGATTTTGGAGTTATCTTCTGTGCTTATTAGCACGCAATTACCGTTAGATCTGTTGCCTGTCGATCGAATGGCTCAGATCTTCTCCTAGGTTTCTCGCGTTCGAAAGCCATCAATAATATAAAACACACCATTTCTTTCGGACTTCTGCATTCTCTTTTGATTCCGTTATAACATAATATTTGATTTTTTATTTTTTGCGATAAAATTGAAAACGAAATTTAAATGACAATGGATGCTACAACAGTCTAGATGAATAGTTCCAATCCCTACAACACTAAGAGATCTATCATCACCAACATATATATTTTTGGTGTTACAATCATTTAAAGAAGAAAACATGGCTTTGTTTCTGGCCATGTGATAAGAAGCTCCAAAATCAATGAGCCACTCATGAGAATGAGAAGAAGAAGATACATTTAGTGCATAACCAGAATGAGATGCTTGACAACCACATGCAGAAAGTGTTATTCCTGAAGATGAAGTTGAAGTTGAAGAATGATCCAAATGGATGTTATGCTTCTTCATTGCTACTTCCAAGGCTTCCATCTTCTTAAAGCATTTGGATTCTAAGCGGCCATCTTGATTACAAAAGTTGCAATGTATATCAGTCTTCTTCCCTTTGTTTTTATTTGACTTATCATTTTGTTGAAATGATTTTTCAATTTGAGACTGAAATTTCTTAGGACCCTTGTTTGGTTTAGAACCATTCTTTTTAGGATACTGCTTCTTAGGATTCTTTGAATTTGGTTGTTGTTGGGTGGCTAAGGCTTCCTTAGAAGAGTTTTCAAGATTAAGAAGACCAAGATGTAAGAGTTTTTCTTGTTCTCTTATTAAAGAATCACAAAAGGAATCAAAAGAGGGGGACTTGTAGTCTTGTTCTTGAGAAATAAAGGTTTCTCTAGTAAAATTGAAGGTGGAAACAAACACAGAGTAGGCTGGTCCCAACTTAGTAAGAATGGCATAGATAAGGCTACCATCCTCTTTATCAACCTTAACAACTTCCAAGAGAAGTATAAGGGTCTTGAACTTGGACAAAAAATATTCAATGGAAGAAAAATTATTGGGGTCCAATGTAAGAAACTCATTTTCAAGTTGATGGGCTCTAATTTCATTTTTAATTCCAAAAACTTTAGTGAGCTGTTTCATTGTTTCATTAGGGGTATCAAGTTCTGCGATATGAAATCTAAGGTCGGAGAAATAGACATCCCTATCAACCCACATGTTTAATCTTGCCTATTTTCCCATTTGGTTGTCTTATCTTCATCTTTAGGTTTAGCTTCTTGGCCTGAGGCTATTCTGTAAAGACCTTTGCTTCTAAGTAAATCCATAATGTAGGACCACCATTGGAATTAGTTGGTGCTGTCAAGAATAACTTGGCATGGACTTTCCATTTTAACTGAAACTAAAGCTGTAGATGTTGAAACTAAGTGTTCCAATGGAAATATCTCGAAAAATTAGGCCGATTAAAAAAACGGCTCTGAAAACGACTTCCGGATGAAGAAGTTATGGCTTTTTGAAGAAAAGTTGTTGAAGATGACGACGAAGTGCGTGAATGTGCAGAAGTGAATGATAATGTTATATTTAAAAAAATCCTCTCCTCTTCCAAACTTAATCTAATTAGCTCACTTAAAAAAAGATTTTATGTGACCCACTTTTATAAATAGGTGAAAGTCACTTTTACAATGGTACTTTATGAGATACTCACTAAATTGTAACTTTAAATAAAAGATAAAGAGACTTTAGAATTATAAGTGACTCACTTTTTATAATGGGTGAAAACACTTTTACATAAAGTAACTTTAAAACATAAGTTACATGTGCTTTTTGAAAAAGTAACTCAACAAAAAGAAATACTTGAACTCAAGACCTCTATTCTCATTATGTAACTTTGGACCAAGTGAGCTAGTTTGAAAAGTTAGTAATTTTTGGAAAAGAGGAAGGGGGGTTTTTGTTTTTGTTTCATTTTTTTTTTGTCACTGAAGCTTTGGGGTGTGTGCTTACTCGAAAAAGGTCTTTTTTCCTACAAAACAAAAAACCACACAACCCAACACGTACATACAAAAAAAAACAAACCTTATGGCTTGAAGTTAGTTTTTGCCGGAAACTAAATATTTTCCTCAATGTTTCTAATTTTCCAAGATCACACTAAGGCGCAGAGGAAAAGAGCATACGCATGAGAAAAATCCTTCCTTTCTGTTTCTGATTTGCCCAGATCGCATGAAGTCGTGGGGCAAAGAGCATACAAAAAAATGAAAGGTATAAATCTAGTAATAAAAAAACAGAGAGATAAATAAACTGAAATAAAATAGAGAGAAAATAACTAAAACTGCAAATAAACATTGTATACCTCTAGATCTTAAAAATGACGTAGCTAGGGCTACCGGAAACCTTTTCGCATGAAACGAAAGGGGTTCCTCACTGGAACAGATGCTCCTAAAATAATAGAGAAGTCCCCTTGGCCCGAAAGAAATTAGAAACAGTACGTGTAGGAAATGACGGTCGGATGCAATTGTACTGTCTTCCTATTTGGATCACCAACAGATGTGGCCCTCAAATATCTCTGATACCATGTAGGAATTTACAAGGTAAGTTCCTCAGATAGAACACTAAAGGACACCACTCACAAATAGATTACAGATCAATACACCAGTGTTCTTGACATGGTTAAAACCCTCAAAGAGGGAAACAATCCACGGCCTGAGCCAACACGGCCACTTTAGGCAATTTATTAATAAAAGAATGAAAATTTACATAAGCTTCTCTCATGAACAGTCACCTTACAAATGACCCTCCATGGTCTTTAAATAGATATCATGGACCAATCGAGTGTTAAGCCATGGATCAAGTGTCGGTAATACCGAGGAGAGAATGAACCGTCAGATCACTACATATCGTGACTGTCAAATTGTAAGTTAAAAAATTACATAGTAAAGAAACACACTTTACCTAACTCTATAGTAGACCAAGTTATACTTAACTATTTCCTATGTGTCGGAATATCCTAACAGTCTCCCCAAGACCAAATTCAGTTATCGGGTCAACAGGTTCATGGGTGGGTTTTGGGAGGAGTTGTTTATATTGGTGGGTACGGAACTCACCCCGAGTACCAGTCACCACTCACAGACGGATGGCCAAATGGAGACAGTTAACAAGTGGTTGGAGGGCTACTTGCATAACTATGTGACAGGGTAGTAGAAGGCATGGATACGATGGTTGCATTTGGGGTAATACTGCTACAACACTACGCATCACAAGTCTATAGGTATGTCGCCATTTTGAGCCATACATGGTTATGATGCATTATCTTTTGCTAACGTTATGTTTGGAGACAGCAGGGCCCCAAGGGCCAAGAACTAGATACAAGAGAGCTAAGACATATTAAGGGCTCTAAAAGATAATCTGCAAATGGCCCAGAATTAGCAGAAGATTTATGCAGATAGGGGCAGAGTTGGGAGGAAGTTCGAAGTTGGGAACTTGGTCTTTTTTAGGCTCCAACTGTACCGGTATTCTACATTCAAGCATAAGGGGGATGAAAAACTCAAGCACCGCTTCTATGGGCCCTATCATGTTGCTCGAAAGGTGGGGGAGTTAGCATATGAGTTGGAGCTACCACTAGGGAGCCGGGTGCACAACGTTTTTCATGTGTCTTGCCTCAGGAAGGCACTAGGGCAGCAGATCACAACTACTACAGAGTTACCCCATATGGACGATGAAGGCCATTTGGTGTTGGAACCAGAGGCCATTTTGGATTCCAAAGAGAGGCACATGTGTAATGGGATCATCAGGGAATTTCTGATTCAATGGAGGAATCTACCCGATGAGGATGCCAGCTAGGAGGGGGAACAGATACTATAACATCCTTCTTTGCAGTTGCTTGAGGACAAGCAACGTTTTGGCGGGGAGGACTATCACAATATTCCTACTTAGTGTTTCACTAAGGGAATATCAAAATTTTGATCAATTTTGGCACTCACATTATCTCACTTAGGAAAAAGGGGGTCTAGGGGACCCATATGTGATTTTTGACCTAAGAGGCACACCAACTATAGGCTCAGTGAAAAATTGTGGCTTTGGTGGAATGTGGGGGCCACCACGAAGGCATTTTTGTTAGAAAATTATATATTACAGAGCAATGGAACACATAAAATATATTGCAGAAATATAAACACATAAAACACATAAAACAAGAGAGACATAGATATACATGGTTCACCCAATTTGGGCTACGTCCACGGGAAACAGCCAGTCCTTCCTTTTATATTATCCAGCAAAATGAAGAGATACAACCTACAATAGATCCACTGTAATTCCTTCTTCGCTCTCACACAATCTCCTCTCTCTTTCTCACTCAGAATACATATCTACATAGATGCAATATAATTCCCTCATATATAGTGAGGGGTTTCCTTCTAGGGAAAAAAACCCTAAATTAAACATAACTTCTACCGTCATATCTCCTCCTAATGAACGGCCCAGATTGGCTACGAAATTACAACATTTTACAAGGCAATTTTACATCTATTTTTAGCTTCGAGGGTGCTGCCCCTGATCCCCCGCCGGGGGGGCTCCCAAAGATCGCAGCCACCCCCCCGGACCCCCCTTGCAGTGAAAATATTATGGGCGGCATTTCCGCCACATTACGAACTGGGGTCCAATGCAGTGATACCTCTGAATAAAGAAGATAATCAAGCTCCACACCCAACAATTTTTTGCCCACAAGGAGAATATGCTTTCATTGGCTCGAAGAAGGTGGGTGGAAGTCGATGTGGGCCCACATGGGCAGCCTTGGAGGCATTTCGATAAAAGAGGGAAGAGCTCTCATTTTTTGTTATCATTCATCATTTTCGAATTTGTCTTCGACAAGAGCACGCTTGAGCAGTGAGCCAAGTCTGCATGTGTTGTTCAGCACACCAGGTGTTTCTAAGCGAAATTCCTAAACCTTGCTTTAGTGGACTTCGAGTGCCAACCCAAGGAGGGATTTTTTTCTTCAACATAATCCACACCAGCAAAAAGAGGTCGATTTGCAACAGCAGGGAAAGCCACAGCAGCGCAGGGACTGCGTAGTCATTGATAGGGGCATTCCAGGAGTGTGGGGAGATAAGGGAATTTGAGGTGGAGAATTGGTGGGAAGGCTTGGGAAGCCTTCTAACAAGGTTTGCAGGTATTTTGGAGGCATTTCAGTAGAAAATCATTCAGGAGGCCGAATTTCCCAGCTGGAGAGCTAGTCAAGCTCAAGGGGGTCGAAATTCCAAGGTCAAGATTTGGCCAAACCCTTCGTGGGTTATTCTGGGTTTCTTGAGTAGAGGCCAGGATTAAATTCCCATAATTTTTTGAGCAGTAGAGAGAGCTCTAGCAGCTCTTCATTTCAGGCAACAACACCATTTTCTGGGTTTTACAGTGCAACAGTTGGGCCGAGTTGACAGAGCTTGAAGGAGGGTGATTCGGGGATCATTGAAGACTTTGTTAGCTTGCTAAAAGCAAGCCTAGGTGCACACATTCCAATACCTTGATTGTACACCTTTCCCATTTAATAAAATGAGTAGATAGCGTTGTTGTGGAAGAATTTCTGTGGTCTCATTGTCTGTTTCGATTTTTGTGATGTGTTGTCTATTTTGCTTTGATTATTTATTGTTAATTTTACCTTAGGGATATTACAGAATTCCACCCTAATTTCATAGAACGTCGAGTGTATCCCTAGTGAGGAAGTTGGGGAGTCCATTTTCAGGCTTCCACAGAGCTTATTGCAGGTGTTTACCTAGTTTTGTGCATTTTCTGACCGCATAAGCAATTCGAAGTATCCATTTGAGAAACAACTACAGAAGGAGTACAAGAGATTTTGCAGGAAATTTCTCTCATTTGATATGGTGATTTTGCAGTGGGTTTGTAGGACTGAATAATTGGAGCATTATGGTATGAATTTATCTTATTTGGAGTAGTGCACAGGGTTGGGTATACACGGGAATTCGCACTACTTGGGGTTTTCCGAGTTAGTTGGAATTTACCCAAGACTATTCTAAGATTTTTTGGGTTTTGTGAGAGGAGTCTGTGGTTAAAATTTCATAATTTTTTGGGTAGTATTCGAGCTAGAAATCAACATTTCTTCAACAGTACATTTTATTGGTAAGCTAAGTAATTCACGCCAACTAGTGGGCTTCATCTTGGCTTGGAGTTAAGCCAAACCATTTGTGATATTTTATGGGTTTGGTGTGAGAAGATTTGGGTTAAATTTTCAGACATTTCTTAGCATTTTTGAGGGCAGAAACACCAATTCTTCTGCAGTGGTAGAAGAAGTATTTTTTGGGTAGTGCGTGCTACCTGTTTGGGTCATTTCCAACACTTGGGTCTTCACCTTTTCACATTGGTTTTGCAGTGCTTGTAGAAGCAAGCCTAAGTTCTTTCATTCTCACTTATATGTAGCATGTCCTTTATGCTTAATTAAAATGCCTCAGCACTTTCGTCTTATTTCTTTGGTGTACTGATTGGTGCTTGCATGGAAAAAATTTATCTTCTATTGTTAGTTCATGTTTTGGTCATTATTGTTACTTTTCCAATTAGAAATATTACATGTTGTTTACCATAAATAGAAATATATATCAACAATATTATTCATTGAACTTGATACTCCTTAAAATATGATAATAGGGGATATTTATAGAAATGCAAGTTTAAAAGAGATATAGAAACTTTGATGCCACTTATCTGACTTTAATTATGCTAAACTTTAACTTCTTGAGAGAACACAATCTCACCAATATGCTATGCCACTATTTAATGCTCATAATAATTCTTACAATGGAATGCCTCAAATCATTATATATCAACAATACTAGACATTGAACTTGATATACCTTAAAATATAATACCAAGGGAGATTCATAGAAATGCAAATTTAAAAGAAATATATAAATTTTGATGTCACTTATCTGACTTCACTTATACTAGACTTTAACTCCTTGAGAGAACACAATATCACCCATACGTTATGCCATTATTTAATGTTCATAATAATTCTTACAATGGAATGCCTCAAATCACTGTATATTTCAATGTATGTATATGTCCAATCTATATCATTATTTGAGCTTGGGGATTTTTGGTTAGCATAGACAGATTGTGTATAAATATGTCTAATGTAATAAATTTATTATTGGGAGATGTTTTATGGAATAAATTTTAACACTAACTTTAGTCATGGTATGCTTGCTTTTGTGGGTGGTGTGTTGTCTGACATTTATTACATGTGACTCCTTATGCGCAAAACTCAAAAGCACAACAAATGGATTTGAGTGAGTTGATAGTTTCTTTTTCTCCCTAGAACATGAAGACATTTCATTGGGTTGTTGGACCTCAAAAATATCGGTGAGGAAGGAAACTAGAGGCAGAGGGCATTGTGAGGAGAAGGTATCACTGGGGTGTTGCAAAAATTAATTGTCTTTAATAAAACAAATTAATTGCTTGCACATAAATTGTCAACCAAGGAAGGTATGTTTATTTCAAGGTTATTAAGAACTATATATACATGAAACAATTGATAGCTAACATTGATTAATACCTAATTATTCATGAGAACATGGCACTCAATCAAACAAAAAAAATTATAATTGTTCACTTGTAACGTCGCCTCCTCTCACATCTACCCACTTTCACTAGCTTACCCATGGTAATCATGAGATGAGGGGTTACTATGATATAAATAAACCTCCTATATGACCTTAATGAAATGAAGTCGACACAACAAGACCTTACTGACTTCCCTAAGGTGCCACGGGACCTCTAGGAGTAAACCAACCCCTCCAGGTGTCGAACCCCTGAGACAACTCACCTTTTCCCTAACCCAGAACCCCATTCGCTCCCTTACAAATGCATCCATGTGACTATGGGTTCCCAGTCACTCCCATAGGCCTACATCAATGTGATTGTTCCCTTTTTCTGCTAGTGTTGTGCCAGCGACTGTGATAATTAAGGCTACTTTCCAGGGTTGGGGCTTCGCCTCTACCCAAAAAGCTATGAAACTTCCAGAACTCATAAAAGATATGAAGACAATGATTGTAAACCAAAAACTGGAACCAGGACTTGACCTGACCATCCCCAACCAGGAGTGACATTTTGTTAAACACTTGGTAGATATGCCACCTATAGGTCATGAATGAAACTCTGAACATAAGGGACTGAAAAATTAACTGAGATTTAACAAGAAGGGTCTTTACCTTCTCACATTAGCTCGCATAACATCAATTAGGTCTTACATTCATTATTTATTCAGTTATGATTGAAAACATGAAAAGAGACATGACTAAGATCTGTCATAAAACCATGTTTATAACCAACATATAACCAGACAACTAACCATAAGAGAACAACCACTAAAGCCACATAATAACCAATACATTTCCTTACCAAAAGCAAGGGAAACTTAGCTTTTATTAACCATAGGCAATTACCAGCCAAGTTCGGGACTTCCACGTTCCACCCAACCATAGATTGGTTGAACCAGATCTTTCTTTAAGCCAATCACCCCCACGCCATATTCCAAGCATGAATGTGGGATCTCATGGGATAAACCAATTCGTAAACAACCAAGGGAATCCAGAGGTTAAACCACCTCCATCCTCACCATACTGTGATCTCACCTAAACCAGTCCCGAGATCACAAAAACCAAACCGAGCTTTGGCGCCTCAGAATTTCTTCACCATCCTTGAGGAATTTCCATATATCCACCCTCAAGCTTTACCGTGTATCCCTCCATTACCGGTCAGGGGATTCCAAGGTCTTTGGGAATTTTCTAGAGACCACCTCACCCTGGATTCTAAAACCATCTAGAAATCCAAAGCTCAAATCGATAAAGAATCGCATCACACCATGGCTAGCCGTAAATGGAAAGGATAGGCTAAACCCACTGTTGAATCCCAGCAAAATCCATGTCAATGACATCAAAAGGACAAAATACCATCATGCACATACCATGCATGTCAAAACCAACTAGGAAATCACACATGCAATTTGTTACCTACAAGTATTACCATTGAAGTTGCTTGATCCTTACCTTCCTTTGATTTCCTTGTCCTTCTTTTATTTTCCTTTCATTTCCTTACTTTTCCTTTCCTTTCCTTTCTTGCTTACTTTCTTTCTCCTCTTGGTGCTTTCTCCTCTCTAAGACAAATTATGACACTAACTGACAAAAGGTTGATAAAATCTACCAACTAATGCTCTGAGGCCTTTTTATTATTGATGAGGCTTCTAATTTCTTCAATTTTCCATTATTTTCCTTCATTTTCCTCCTCACATGCAACTTGTGACCTTTCACCTTCCTTTTCTCCTAATTTCCATTATTTTCATAAATAATGTGCCAAAAATACATTTTGCCTTTCCAAAGCCTTAGCCATTTCCTTTGCCAATTTTCCCTTAGCCATAAAACACAACAAGTGATGCCCACTAGGATATTTTGCCCAACATTCATCTTGGAATAAGTGTCCCTTTCCTGTGGTCTTATTTTACCTTTATTAACTTTTATTACATGAAATTTTAACCTAGGGTTCTTACAAACCCCTCCCCCTTAGGGTAACACTATCCTCAGTATTAAACCACACCTAGACCCAAAAAAACTGTTGAAGAGAAAAAACATACTTCCTATGGAGCTTATAACCTAGCTTGTTGCAGTATTTACAATAACATCCTGCTCAAAAGAAAAACCATCATGTAAAACATGACAACCATACTTCTTATTGGAGCTTTATAACTGAGGTTATTGTGGAATTTACAACAGAAACAAACAAACAAACAAACAATATATATATCTATATATATATATATATATATATATATATATATATATATATATATATATATATCTACAAATACCAAGACTAATTTTACTTCATTGGAAAACAATAAAGGATACATAGCCTGCATCTGATCATCCATCTCCCATGTAGCTTCATCAGACCCAAATTTCTTCCACTACACTTTAACCTGCTCAAGTGCTCTGTTCCGGAGCACAAGATGTTTCTGTTGCAATATGCATTGGGGTTCTGTATGGAATTCTCCTTCTTGATCCACCTGCAATACAGGCCAATCAATAACATGATCAACATCCTTTACATATCTTTTAAGCAATGAAACATGAAAAACATCATGGACTTTCACTATCGGAGGTAGTGCAAGTCTGTAGGTCACTGGTACAATCCTCTCAAGGATCTCAAAAGGCTTGCAATATTGTGGTGCCAACTTAGTACATGATCCAATCCTCAAGGAACTCTTCTTGGGCTTGATGCACAAATACACATGATCCCCAACCTGAAACTCCTTAAATGCCCTGTGTTGGTCTACATAAATTTTTTGCTCGTCTTGTGTTGCCTTTAGATTCTTCTTTATAACCTGCATTTCTTGTTCCATATTTGCCAGCATGTTCGTTCCAATAAGTACCATGTTCACTGGATCACTCCAGTTGATGGGAGTGTTACAAATCAGTCTATACAATGCCTCAAATGGACTCATCCTCAGTGACTCCTGATAACCGTTTTTTTATGAAAACTCAACCAATGGAAAGTACTCCTCCCATATCCTCTGTTGATGCATGAAATACATCCTCAACATGTCCTCTAATATCCTGTTGACCCTCTTTGTCCATCCATTTGTCTGTGGACGATAATTTATGCTGAAGGCAAAATCTATCGCAAATCATGAAAACAAATCCTTCCAAAACTTGCAAGTGAACTTGGCATCCCTGTCTGACACAATATTGTTTGGAACACCATGCAATCTCATGATCTCCCTGATGAAGACTTGTGCTACCTCACTAGCTGAATAAGTAGTCTTCGTTGGAATGAAGTGAGCTACCTTGCTCAACCTGTCTACCACAACCATGATAGAATCATGCTACCCGATGTCCTCGGAAGACCTATAATGAAATCCATGGAAATGACCTCCCATTTCCACTCTCAAATTGGAATTGGCTAAAGAAACCCACCAGGATGCTTATACTCTGATGTAGGGTTACCCCCACACATACCCATAGTATGCATAAAATGCATAAACACAACTGTCCCAGGTATTTGACTCTCTAAGGAGTCAAATCTTCAAACCATAAGTGGGTAAGGCCCCTTTATCCTCGGTTCCTTTTTATCGGAACTCAATCACCCCGCCTAAACCTCCTATCGGGACTATATCAACCCTTGAGCCTTCATATAAGACTTTGATTAAAGTCTTTTCATTAATCCTTCTTATCGGGACATAAGAAACCCTTCAGAACCTTTATATAACCCATAATTCACATATATATAACCATCCCCCTTTATAACATTGGTTACGTATGGGTTTAACACATGAATACACTATCGGCGCTCTTTGTACATTATAACCCTTTTATAAAGGAAAATACGCACAAAACATACCTTTCTGCCCTTTGTATGGTTTCTGCACATTTCCCGATGCTGCACCTTCATCACAATCGTAATCGGGTTCTTCACGGATCATATATGCATATAAGCCTCACCACCTTCCGACTCCAATATGCCTTTTCCTTTAATACCGGGCCGCACCACTTGAACGCAAATACAAAGAAATACATTGAAATCCCACTCCGACTCATACATAGCCAGATTTCAAATCTTATACATTCGCCACTATATATGTCGTCGGGTCCGCCTTCTATGTTAACCTTCCGCTGCACCAATCCTCTGAACTCTGATAAGCGATCACGCCGATCTCCGATCACCGATCAGCTTTATCGCTATTGGCATATTGGCATTCCATCGCATCGCGCTATCGCAACATTCATAAACTGTTAGCCCTTTGACCTCCTGATATGCGATAAGCGATCAAATCTGGGCCGTCGATCTGGACTCTCGATCCGACGGTCTAGGATCTATCACACTATCGCAATCGCTCCCTCTATGGTCGGAACCCTTCACCTACAAATCACCGATCCGATCAAACTTCCAGACCCGATAAGGGTTTAGACCAACCTTCATAATATTTCAAGTCCGGTTTCCAGACTCAGACTATGTTTTGCGCCGATTTCCAATGTAAATCGGTTTTTAGGCTTGCGAGACTTAGACTATGAATTAAACTCTGCCGATGCGATATTTCACCTTGCTCCTTAGTGAAATCATCTGGACCGTGGATCTTCTAGATCCAACGGTTGCTGAGCATCGAACTTCACTTCTCTGTTCTTCCTTTTTCACTTAGTTTTTGTGCTAGTCTTCAATTCTTCTGTGGTTTGCTCCTCTTCAAAGGTTTCAGCCTTCTTGCTATTTTATTGCGCAATTCCTCCTGAGCTTTACTCTTCTGCGAATCTCACTTCGCTTCCACCCTAGAGCTTCACTCTTTTCCTCAATTTGATTCAAGGATCCTTTTACGCTTCCTCTGAATCAACTCTGTTCCTCTGCGTCCTTCAGAATTCTGCCTGCAACCTGTTGCAGAGCCTACGAATTCACTAGTAATTCATCCATGAAATACCCAATTCACACAATCTGACACAGTCAGGAATAAACTCTGTATATATATGTAAAAACAAAAGATTACACTCGAGACTTCTCTGTCTCGCACAGGCCTGATCTTCTACTATCAGTGGCCTCTATCTTTGACTTTGCCCGTAGGCTTACATATATGCCAGGGAGTTCTGTTGAACTAATCCTAGTTCGACTCCTATATCTATTGAACTGACTCCTAAATCCTCTGTCCACTATATCCACTTCTAATCTCCTATTTAATTCCTAAGGGCTCTCCTTAGTTCCTCGAATCATGGTACTGTTTAAGAGTTATATTTGATTTTGAACTCTTTTGTCATTACTCCCACTCATGTTCTCATTTATTTGAGAGCATTTACAACATCCTCACATTATCTGATTTATTCCTATTCTATGCACTTAAAAGCCTAAATTACATTAATTCATCACTTAGGAATCCAACTTCCTAAAAATACATGACCCCCTATGTCTACTTAATTACAATGATTTTCTCTTGGGTGAATTCTCCTGCATCAGACTCCCAAAGTAGAAAATATTCATGATCTCCTGATCATGTGTCTTCTGATCTTGGTCTTCCTGGATCCCACACTTTGTTTTGTAACTGTCCACATGCTTTGTTCCCTTGTTGTTGTTGTACTTCTACTGTCTTTTGCTCCATTTTCTTCTTCTTGTCAATCAGGTTCAAACTCTGATTGATCTTGCTTCCTGCTGCTACCATTTTCCTCCATTTGGACTGCTTCATCATCAGTTTCCACATTTCTTCAATCTCTTTTTCCAGTAAATCTTTGGACTGGTCCATATTCTGCTGCTTACTTCTACCTCCTTCTCTTTGTTTCAGGTTGTTGCTGCTATTTCCTAATTCTTTAAACTGTTTCTGGTTTACTTTTTCTTCTTCTTTTGCTCTTGTTCCAACTTTTGCTCTGCTTGCTATGCTGACTTCTATTCTAACTCTTGCTTTGCTTGCTGCCTCCCTATCATCCTTACCCTCTTGCATTGAATCATGTCTGTCTAGCACTCTATCCAGCAAATTAACTTCTCTATTCCATGGATTGAGTTCTTCCATAGAATTCTCTTCTTTCACCTTTATTTGGTTGTTCACTTGTGCCAAATCTCCTCCAGCAATTGCAACAAAACCTGCACCCACAAAACACTTGTTAAAATAAAAAACATAAGGTTGTTGTGCCTTATCTTCCTTTGGCAACAATTCAGTTTGCTGCTCTGTTTCTTTCTCCTTTGTTAGCACATCAGTATGTTGTTTTGAACTCTCAAAAGAATTCATGAGACTGTTCATTAGCCTCTCTTCCACACCATCAGTCCTAGTGATGCCTTCCTGCTCTTGTCCACCATAGTGAACTCCTTCTCTTGCAGTGTCAATCTACTGAACTCTCATTATCATCTCCTTTTTCTTGTAACTATCATTCATGACAATTCTTTTGTCTTCCCTTTTCAACAGTCTATCTTGAACATCCATTCTCTATTTTTCCAACTCCCTTCTTTGAAAATCTAATTTTCTATATAACTCAATAACTTCAATTGGAGTGGATTTTGGAAATTTTACATAATTCTCCATACCTTCCTTTGTTATGGATGGATCATCAGATGTCCTTTTTCCCTTTGCTAAGTCTTTTGCATAGACTTCTTCTTCCTTAACATCTTTCAGTAGATGTCCTTCTTCTTCACTACGTTTTATCTTGTTGTCCCTTTGTAACTCTTCTCCCATAGTTATCCTTGTCTCACCATCTTCATTAACATTCTCCTCCATTTTTTTTTCATCAATAACATTAATCAAACTCATTTGATTACCTTTCTGAGACAATATTTCTTCATTCTTCATCAAAATACGATCCTGATTCCTCATTTCCATGACAGTTTCTATAGACTCATCCATAGACCTTTTCTTCTTTATGCAGTCAAATTCTTCTTCCTCTGAAAAGTTTTCTTTGTCACCTTTTGCTTCTAGTTCTTCATCTCCTCTGAAGATATCTTCGAAAGGTTGTTTTTCTCCTGCAATACCTATCATAATACACAAACTATCAGCCATCATATCTCCTTGTTGTTCCAAATCCTTCATATGATTTAGAAATTATTCGATGGTCTCTTCTTCAATATCCTCAAGCTCTTCACTTGGTTGCTTGATATCCTTCTCCAACTGTATATGAGACCTATCTATCTCATCTTCTTCCAAAACAGAATTTGGATTCTTCTTGTCTTCTTCCTTCTTCATGACAATATCAGCAAATTGTCCCTCTTTACATGTTTCACCTGCAAACATACACAACTTGTCAAATTTAAAACCATGTGACCCTTTGGCCTCACTTGAAGTTTTAGTCTTCAAGTCTTCATCTTAACTTTCTCCTAGAATTTCTCCTTGTTCTGGTTCACAAATGGACTCTTCCATTTCTAACTCAACTTCCTTGAGTTTTTCCATTAGCCACTTCACTTGCTTTTGTTGTAGCCTTCTCTGCATCTCATGCCACTTTACTGGCTTCTTCCTCAAGACCCAACCTAGTCTCTGGCTTTCCTCTAGTATTTTCCTTAATGTATCGAGTTGTTCTTTTAACTCGGCAATCTCTTTGTCAATCTCCTCTTGACTCATCCTCTTGCCATTTGCCTTGGCATCCTCTTTCCTCATCTTTCTTCTATTGTGGCTTCTCTCTGAACCTCTGCTATGACTATCAGTAGTCATCTTCTTCTCTTTCTTCATGAGCTCCTCACTTATCTGCAACAACTAGTCCTCCTTGCTGCAATCTTACCTCACTAAGCTCTCCTCACTTAGTATTTTGGTAAGCACATTCCTCTATCTGGAACCTCCTCTTGAGCAACACCTTTTCTCCTTCTAGGCTTCTGCAATCTTTCACTCTCTCTTGAGAACACTTCAGATATCCTCACTGCCACTTTAGAGTGTTTTCCTTACTCTGTCTTCAAGAACACATCTAGTTCTTCCTCTCACAGCTTCTCTTGCTGTCACCTGTGCATTAGTATAAAAACACACATTCTCAATTTAAAACAGAACATATTACCTCACCTTCAAGATCTCAGCATGATCTTGTTTCACCATTCCACCTGTACTTTGAATAGATTGTCCTCTGTTTTGTCTCCAAGTCCTCTTTCCTTCAGAACTTGCATTAAGCAATCTTGCTTTTTCTTTCCTTTAAGGAATCCTTTGTTCCTATCTACTCCAAGCCTCTGCTGGAACTGCTACAGTCTCCCAAGAACTCCAAAAGTTCCCCTTACAGTCTTCAGCTGCATTTTCTATCATTCATCCATTAACTTATGCACATGACCTTCTTCTGTGTGCAAACTCCTTTTCGCAGAAATCTTCCCCACTCTGATTTCAATTCTGCTCTGATTACAAACCTGCTCTGATAGCAAGTTACTACTCTGATACCACTAATGATGCAGGGTTACCCCCGCACATACCCACAGTATGCATAAAATGCATAAACACAACTGTCCCAGGTATTTGACTCTCAAAGGAGTCAAATCTTCAAACCATAAGTGGGTAAGGCCCTTTTATCCTCGGTTCCTTTTTATTGGAACTTAATCACCCCACCTAAACCTCCTATCGGGACTATATCAACCCTCGAGCCTTCGTATAAGACTTTGATTAAAGTCTTTTCGTTAATCCTTCTTATCGAGACATAAGAAACCCTTCAAAACCTTTACATAACCCATAATTCACATATATATAACCATCCCCCTTTATAACATTGGTTACGTATGGGTTTAACACATGAATACACTATCGGTGCTCTTTGTACGTTATAACCCTTTTATAAAGGAAAATACACACAAAACATGCCTTTCCACCCTTTGTACAGTTTCTGCACATCTCCCGATGCTGCACCTTCATCGCAATCGCAATCGAGTTCTTCACGGATTATATATGCATATAAGCCTCACCACCTTCTGACTCCGATATGCCTTTTCCTTTAATACTGGGCCGCACCACTTGAATGCAAATACAAAGAAATATTGTAGTGTTTTAGCTAGGGTACTAGACTAGACTATATTTATTATCGACCAGGATGCGTAAGCTTAGAGGCATGCGTCTAAAGTATATAGACATAAAGGATTGTTGGCTAAGTGGTTATGATGTAGGTCACGGGGCTTCTTTACAGAAGACTGGGGTATGTCACCTATCATCCAAACACTCAGGTCACTCTGCTAATATAGCTGATTACAATACTATCATTAAATGCATTTACCAAATTACACACTGAAACTAAACACTGTGTATCACTGCAACAATGATCTCAATCTCCTTACAAAGACATTACACATAAAACCCTTGTTCAGTAAACACCCAGCATTCACTAATATTTATACAATATCAAAATATACAGAGATCATAAATGGATTTTGAAATGAAAACAAAGTTCATGACAGTGCTTTTAAAAGACAACACAGGGATCGAATCCCTTACAGGACGCACTTCAAGATCTCAGTGATGACTGTTCAGGCATTACCACAAACACAAACCATATACATTCGATGGAAATCAAGAGCTATTGAAATCGAAACCCAATTAATTGTAACTGCTGTGCAAACCATATAATACCTATTGAAATCGAAATCCAATCAATCGTAACTACTGTGCAAACCATATGATAACCTAAGTGCAAATAAAATGAAAAGAACAGTATACTGGTTTAACGCAGGGCCCGTCCGCGTTCCAGAGGTATACTGGACTATTTTCAACCGAATATCAAATCAATGCACTAGACACGAGTCGTAACTGCAACTGGGTTCTTAGTATTAAGTTCAAAAACTCTGTTTCAGAATGATACAACGATTAACCATCGTCCATTACATTGAACTGTATTTACATATATCTATTACAACCATGTCATTTCGAAAATGAATGTACATTCGGAATATGGCTGTTGCCGCTTTTATTACATCGAGATTTTCAAAATGTTTCTATCCTAACTGATTTCAAAAAGAACAAAAAGCTAAATCAAATTAGAATGCGCTGCTGTTGCTGCCTTTGTCGCTAGTGTGCCATGCTTTGACCTGAGTTGACCGCGCATGTAGGAGGGTCAATTCGGCTGTAGGATAGGTGTTTGTCCATGCTTGGACATTCTACTTTTCATCCATGCCTTTCGTTCTAGCCCAGCTGTTGTGCCACATGTCAAACAATGAGCTAATTACAGGATGTTGGAACTTCCTGTAACCATTTCACCAAAAACTTCTAATTCTTCAACATAAAATTCCTAAATCAATTTCAATGCATTTTAATAACTATAAGACTATTAACTAACCAATTTCCAAGGATTCTAAGGGATATATGATGAAAAGGAATGGGTAAATGATATGTTTTAGGAGGAAAAAGGGGTCTTGGGATGATACCAACATCTCTCCCCGACTTAAGGAATTAGCATGTCCTCATGCTATCCCCGAAGTGCTTCCCTTGAACTCTGTCCCTGCCTGGATCTCTGCTGCCTTGAGCAATGTGTCCACATTCTTTTTCACCTGGTTATCTTTCTGACCCTTGAGCTCCTGTTTTAACCTTTTGTATTTTTCTTTGAGGGTCTTCTTCTGATTGTACCACTTAGTGGCCCAGTTAGAAATCTCAGTTTGCTCAGCCTCCAGTTCACTGATTCTTTCCCTTAACTTTTCATTCTTCTTCTGAGTTTCTTTACTCTGTGCCCGGAGCATTTCATTTTCTCTCCTAATAACTTTTTCTAGCATATTAGCCTCCATGAGCTCTTCCTTTAATTCTTCAATTTGTTTCTCCAATTTCTTATGTCTCTTAATGGGAGGTGGTGAACATTTTTCCTGATTGTTATTGCTTTCTACCTCTATATCAACTTCTGGTCCTGGTAGTGAGTGGTCACCACTCTCAACATCCATTTGTGCAGGTGCATTGGATTCAAGTTGGTCTTCTTGTAACTGGGCTTTTGGTGTCCTCCTTGTTCTTCGTGAGTAAGTGGTGAAAATTTTATCTTTTTCAGCCCTCTTAGCATCTTCCTTTCTCATGTTCCTAGTCTTTATGCTGCCCACAGGTAGAGGTGCCTTGCTGGCTTTGGATACTGGGATTTCTTCATCAATATCCTTCATGAACCCTGAGTCCTCTTGCACTTCTTCTTTATCTTCCTCATCTCTAATTTGATTAGCAGCTAGGAATTCTTTCCAGGGTTTCCCTCTTCTCTGCAATTCATGCTCAATAAGAATTTTAATTAAGCCAAAGTGATATAGGCTCTTGTCTTCATTCCCCTTCTTCTTCTGGATAGTCTTGGACATCTTGGTTAAGCTTTGTAATAGAAAATATGGTACACTGATAACACATTGTTTCTTCAAATGGAGGAGTAGTTTAATATGGTATAGATAGACAATACTGTAACGGCCTTCACAGGTTATGAATTTTTGAAGG
Source organism: Pinus tabuliformis (assembly GCA_031772625.1). Classification (NCBI taxonomy): domain Eukaryota; kingdom Viridiplantae; phylum Streptophyta; class Pinopsida; order Pinales; family Pinaceae; genus Pinus; species Pinus tabuliformis. The sequence continues at coordinate 677,373,546 of CM062809.1, read as the reverse complement.
ATGTAGACCATCTCATCCCAGGGATGCATCAACCAACTTCTTGGAACACCCTTCTTCCAGTTCACTGATGAGACTCTGGATCTAGACATAAACTGCGTCCACGATTTCTCTTTAAATTGTTTTGTTTTAAAATACTTCTCCCCTTCTGGACTAATCCCTATTGCCTGAGCTATAGTATCCTCTGAAACCCTGAATGAGAAGTTACCTATCAGGGCTTTCTCTCCATTGAATGTGAAAGAAAATTTCTTGGTAACCTCCTCATTGCTTCCATGAAATTTCTCTAGAAATGGTAACCACTGTATTTCTCTGAGAATTTCAATGCAATCCTCATGATATTGTGAACTGTCGAACACATTCGGCTCGACCCTATTAGTCATAGTGGCAGAGGGTCGTGCTCTAACCCTTCTCTGTTTATGTTCTTACAATTTTAACAAAGAAATTTCAAATTTGTTACCTGGTGTATCGCTTCCCTTAATCTTCAATATGATGCTCGGCCAGTCGATTGTCTTATGACTGTGGTGGGAGTCGAAACAGAGTAGTTATACTTTCCTCTTTCGGCGCTCACTGCTTCCAATCCTCACTGTGTAAATCGAACCCCAAATGATAATACTTCTTTCGGCGCTCACTGCTTCTGATTCTACTTTGAAAGTTATGGGAATCAAATGCGAAAATGATGGTGGGATAACCGGCTGTACTCACTTCACAGCGTATTCATTCATTTTAGAACAGAGGAGTGATGTACGCTTACATAGATGTCACCACAAGAGCGCTGGGAGCGTGTATATATAATGTTGGGTATGGTTTTGGGGAGTCCCTTGAATCATTGGGTACGTAGGGTTGTGGAGTCATGATTTGGCTGTGTGGAATAAAATGAATAGGCCGCTTTACATTTGTCTCTTTCCCTTGTATTTAAAAACACAATCCGCCACATGTCCTATTTTAGTTGGCATTCGGTCGGATGGAGGATGTTGGTATGGCTGTAGGATGTATTTAGCATGACAAGGTTAATGTGTTGGTAATGGGTTTAGAAGTATGAATAGGTTGAAGAAATGATAAGAATCGGTGGAATAAGGGATGATAGGAAATGTAGGTGTCCTTGAAATCGATCATAACAGTTCATAGTCATCAAAGTTACATTAAAAATCAATCTAAGAAATTAAATGTTTAAGAACAAGAAACATATTACTCTTTTGTTGGTCGTTGTTGTATTGACATGCTGAGTAGCTAGTCCCTTTTTTACTGTTCTTTTGCTTGTTGTAACAGGTCCTCTAAGAAAGATTGAATGCACAGATCCTTTGAGAAAAATTTGAAGATGTAACAGGTCCCTTGAGAAAGATTGAATGTAACAGGTCCCTTGAGAAAAATTTGAAAATGTTCATGCAGCTCCTTATATTGATACAGGTTCACTGAGCTTGGGCATTTGATGGAGTCTTGGTGCCCAAATCCTTGTAGAAACTTGATGAAACTCTTGTAGAAACTTGATAAAACTTTGTTGAAGTAGCCCTTGGTGTCAATCTTTTTAACAGGTCCCTTCTGGGTGTCTTAAACAGGTCCCTTTACTGCTGGTGTTGGTAGCATAGATGTCTGGACAGAACAGGTCCCCCTGCATAATGTTTATAACCAGGTCCCTCTGAGATAAAACAATGACAAAACAGCTTATTTATTGAAGTCTGGAATGCTGGAACAAGCTGCTTTGGAAATTTACAGTGAAGATATAGGATAAGAAATCTTTAAGAATTTACAATGGAGAGATAAAAGAACAAAGTGCTGATGCCTCTCTCCCCGACTAAAATTTTGACTTGTCCTCAAGTCATGATTCAGCTGATAAATCAAACAGTGAACAAAAGAAAGAGAATTCTTACCCGCCAACGAATTGGTTTTCAAGTAGGAATTCGAGGTTAGAGTGTGCCAGAGACTGGTTTTCACATCTAACCCATTATTTTTTATTTTATTTTATATATATATATATATATATATATATATATATATATATATATATATATATATATATATATATATATATATATATATAGATATATATATATATTTTAGTTTTTGTTTTATATTAATTTTTTTTTTATTATTATTATTTTTTTTTTTTTTTCTTTTTTACTCTGAAATTGAAAGGAAATGAAACTAAGGCAGTGATACTGCAGCTGAGGGCTGCAGTACCTCAACCTCTCTTTGCTGAGATAGTGTATAGAGAAAATCTTGCTTGCTGATGGGCTTGGTGTATAGTTTCAGGCGATGACCATTGACTGTGAAGGAGTGACCTTCTCCATCAATAGTTTTGAGCTTGACTGAACCATTTTCATAAGCCTGAACAATTTCATAGGGGCCCATCCAATGGGTGGTGAACTTGGCTTTATGATCTCTGAATTTTGAGTCAAAAAGTAAAGCCCAGTCACCTTCCTTGAACTGCTTCTTCTTAATATGTGCATCATGCCACTGCTTCCTTTGTTTTTGCATGAGGATTGTGGTTTCCTCTGCTTGCTGCCTCATCTCATCCAGCTGGTTCAACTACTGAATTCTTTCTTTTTGTGCTTGGTCCAAATCAATTTGTAAATCTGCAGCCAGTTTAAAAGTATGTATTTGGAACTCAATAGGAAGCATTACCTCTTTGCCGTACACCAACTGATATGGTGTAAATCCTGTAGTATCTTTCCAGGTAATCCTGTAAGCCCAGAGTGCATCTTTGAGCTTCTCTTCCCAATTTTTCCTGTTCATTGCAACAGTTTTAGTAATGATCCCCTCCAAGGTTTTGTTTGTTGATTCCACCTACCCATTGGCCTGTGGATGGTAAGGGGTACTTTTCCTATGCTTGATTTGGTATTTGTCTGTGATGTCCTTCACTAGCTTTGAGGTGAATTGGGTACCTTGATCAGTCACAATTTCCCTTGGTACTCCATACCTCACAAAAATCTCTTCAAAAAGGAAATTTACTACTGTGTGTTCGGTTGCTCTAACCAGTGCTTTTGCTTCAGCCCACTTTGTGACGTAATCAGTACATACTAAGATGTACTTCTTACCATTAGAGGTTGGGTTAATGGGTCCTATAAAGTCTAGAGCCCATTTGTCAAATGGCTCTAAGTGAACTTGGGGCTGAAGGGGCATCTCATCGGTAGTTGTGGGCCTGCCCATTCTTTGGCAGCTGTCACAACTCTTTACATACTTCTTGGCATCCTTGAAAATGGATGGCCAGTAGTATCCAAGAGTAAGAACTTTGAAGGCTGTCCGCTTCGTTGCAAAATGCCCACCACACGGTTCATCATGGCAAGATTTTAAAATATCAATTACCTCATCATTTCTTACACATATTCTAATAATCATATCATAACCAGTGTAAAATAAATCGCCATTAAGCCATGAATATCTAGCACTTTGTTTGACTAGTCTCTTCCTTTCCTTTGAAGTAAAGTGTGGAGGTGTCCTTCCTGTAGACAAATAATTGGCCAAATCAGCATACCAAGGAGTTACTATGGAAATTTCAAATAAGTTTTCATCTGGAAAAGAATCTTCAACTGGAACAACCTCACCTGGATTTTGCAGTCTAGAGAGAAAATCTGCCACATGGTTCTCTTTGCCTGGTCTATCTAACACTGTGATGTTAAATTCCTGTAACAATAGTAACCATCTGGTAACTCTGCCACTAGTTATTGGTTTATTCATTAAATGTCTAATGGCCGAATGATCAATATGTACAAAGACCTCATAACCAGTTATGTAATGTCGGAATTTATTCACAGCATAAATGATGGCAAGTGTTTCCTTTTCTGTAACTGTATAGTTTAACTCTGCAAGTGTTAGATTTTTACTAATGAAATAAATGGCATAAGTACAAGATTCCTCTTTTTGGCCTAATGATGCACCTACTGCAGTGTCAGATGCATCTGTAAAGATATGAAATGGTAGGCTCCAATTAGGCCCTCTCAAGACTGGTGCGGTTGATAACTTTTTTTTGAGTTGTTTGAATGCTTGTTGGCAGTTCTCATTCCAGTTGAAAAGTACATCTTTGGTTAGAAGTTTAAACAAAGGTAAAGCTATCTTACTAAAATGTTCAATGAATCTTCTGTAGTAGCTTGCATACCCAAGGAAACTTCTTACCTCTCTTTGATTATGTGGAACTGGCAAATCAGCAATGATCTGGATCTTTGCTGGGTCAACCTTGATGCCTTGAAAAGAAATATAGTGGCCTAACACTATCCCTTCATTTAACATCATAAAGCACTTTTCATTGCTGAGGGACAGGTTAGCTTCAATACATCTTTTCAAAACTCTCTCAAGATTTTATAATGCATGTTCAAATGAATTGCCATATACTGAAAAATCATCCATGTACACTTCAACACAATCATGAATTAAATCAGCGAAAATAGCTAACACAGCTCTCTGAAATGTAGCTGGAGCGTTGCAAAGTCCAAATGGCAAAACATTGAAAGCATAGGTGCCCCAAGGACAGGTGAATGTGGTTTTGTCCTGGTCTTCAGAGGCGATCCTGATCTGGTTGTAGCCACTGAAACCATCAAAAAAAGAAAATGATGATTTTCCAGCTAGGGTGTCTAACACTTGGTCAATAAATGGTAGTGGGAAATAATCTTTGAGCGTTGCTTTGTTCAGCTATCTGTAATCAACACAAATGCGCCACTTACCATTTTTCTTGGGCACTATAACCAATGGGGATACCCACTGACTGTCAGAAATAGGATATATAAAATTAACTCTCAAAAGTTTTTGCAATTCTTCTCTGACAATATCTTGGAGCATGGGGTTCATTCTTCTCTGTGGTTTCCTCACTGGTTTAATGGTGCTATCTGTATAGATATGGTGAGTGCATGTGTCGGGGTGAATCCCATGCATATCGGTGTAGTCCCAAGCAAAGGCTTTTTGGTATTTTCTCAAGAGTTTAATCAATTTCTCTTGTTGAGATGAGTCTAGGTGATTGCCTATGTTCAGAGTTTTCCCTGGACTAATCTCTATGATCTGACTCTGTGTATTGGTGATGGATTGAACTGGAAAAATGTCGTGAAATGTAGTTTGCAAAGATTGGATGGTGCATTTTTCCTGAAAGCTTTGGGCCAAAAGTACATCTGCAGCATGATATTGTTCACTTCTCAAATTTTCAGACATATCAGGTTGAGAAAGGAATAATTCTACCAAATCATTATTGTCTTGTTCCTGGAAATCATAGATTTGGTCAATGCTAAAAACAGATTGTACTTCTTCTTTATCATTAAATTTATCATCAAGCCACAAATTGTGTGTTACTGCTGGTGATTGTGCCGATGGATAAAGGGTGAGTTGTTTTCTTTCTATCCCCCTTGAAATGATCATGTTGCCCGATCGACATCCTATAAATGCATCAGCAGTCGCTAACCATGGTCTACCAAGGATGATAGGGTGTCCTCCTAAATTGGATTTGGGTTGAAGGACTAAGAAATCCACTGGATATTCCCAAGAGTCCAGTGAGACAATGATGTCTTCCAAAATCCCTTCACGAATGACTTTGGACCTATCAGCTAGTTCTAGAACAATCGTGGTATGTTGCAAATTTATGAGCTGGAGTGTTCTCATGGTTTCAAGAGTCATGACATTGATTGCGGCTCCAAGATCTATCAAAGTGTTTGGAATCCGTATGTTGTTAATGATGGTGGTCACTTTGGGAATGCCAGGATCAACATACTTCTCCATGGAGATGGTATTGGTCATAAGGCCTGCTAAATTTCCTAAAACATGAATGGTTTGAGGATTAGTCCTTTTCCTAGCAGGCTTCTTGAGGCACATGTCTTTGATGGCTTTGGTATAGATAGGAATGTCTTTTATAGCTTGCAGCAGTGGAATTTTTATGTAGACATTTTTAAGTTCATCTAAGACATCAAATTGTGGTATAGACAGTGGTGGTTTTATTTGGACCAATCGGTTTGGAAAAGGTGGATGCAGTGGTTGCATCTGTTTATCTTTGGTATCATTGTTTGGTTTTGTTGGATTTGTCATTTCATTTTCATTTTCGGTGTTTTCTTCTTGCTTATCTGTTATTGGAGAATCTTTGTGGAGCACCCTACCAGACCTCAAATTAATGTTTTGCAAAGGCAGTGTGGAATATGAGGTTCCTTCTTCTACATTGTAGGCTAGCCTCTCTGCTCTATTATTCGTATTTGGGACAGTTTGAGCAGGAATTTGAGTGGGTCTGGGAGGTTGTGAGTTAGCTGGAAATTGCAGTTGTGGTGCATTTATTGGTGGAGGAGCAGGCAGTGCTTGTTGAGGAGGTTGGGGCTGATAGACAACTTGCTGAGGATACTGCTGATATGGTTGAGAATGTGATGGATACGGCTGTTGGTATTGTTGATATGGTTGTGAGTAAGGTGGGTATGATTGAGGATATGTATGATAAGATTGGGAGTACTGTTGAGACGGTCTCCATTGGTGTTGTGGTTGGTTTTGGTGCTGCCATGGCATGGGTACATTCCATGAGTTTTGTGCATACATTTGATCATTCATAGGAAACTGCAGATTTTGATTTGGAAACATACCTTGGGCTGCTGGCCTTGGCTGCCATGGTCGCTTTGTGCCCATGTAATACACGTTTTCCATCTCTGTATTGGCTGCCATATTACAGTTCTGCAAAACTTTAACTTTAGGACAGTTAAACATATCATGATGTTCAGTACAGAAAGCACAAACTTGGATGTTCTCTAGAGGGCAATCTTTTAATGCATGTTTCTTTCGGCATTTTGGGCAGAAGATAGCCATGACATGATCTTCATCTTCTTGTTTCTTCTTGGCTTTTAAAGTGTCAATTTGGTTCCCTAGAGTGCTTAACAGATCTGTTTTAAACTCTTCTAAAAGATTCCCTATTTCGGCCCTTGTGACACTTGCAGAGGCAGATTTTGTGACCCTTGATGACAGGTTTCTCTTTCCCATTTTAGCTTTACTCCTTGAATACTTTTCGCACAACTCAGCGATTTCTTCAAAGGGTAAGGCAGAAATGTCACCTTTTCCCATCAAGTTGAGATCATCCATATATTCCTCTCGGATACCCTTCAAGAATATTGTGCGGACCAGATCAGGAGGCATAGTTCGGTGTTTGGATTTTTGTAAGTTGTAGACAAGCAGTTCTAAATATTCCTCTAAGGTTTCATCCTCTTGCTGACTCATTCTAAAGATATCATCTTTAGATTCTTTGGATCTGCAATAAGGCTGATATTTCCTAAGAAATATTCTCCTCATGCCATCCCAATCAACTATAGCATGCTCACCAAGCCCCATGAACCATTTTAAGGCTGATGCCTTTAATGTGGCTGGGAACAATCTAAGCCTATGGGCATCATCTGTATAGCCATAAGTTCGACATACAATGTCAAACTCGAACAAGAATGAGTCTGGATCCTCCGAAGCCATACCATAGAAATTTGGTAGCACAGATGGGGGTATGTTTTTCATTTTGATCTCCTCATCCTCTTGTGGTTCATGTATAGGGAACTTAAAAGTTGACTCCTCTTCATCTCCTTGGCGTGGTACTGATCTAGATCCTTCCTCAGCCATTCTAATTGGTCTCTCTGTGTCAATGTCACTTGGTGGAAAAAGGAGGAAGGAAGATTGTTCGGTAATTGTACTACTTTCTCCTTGTGTAGAAGGTCTAGGAAAATGCTTCTTCTGCGATTTATGTGTGAATAAAGTTTCCCTCTCAATAAGAGTAAGTTTCTGTCCTGAATAAAATTTTTCTGCCAATGTTTGGATAACTTCCTCAGCTGGTGTTGTATTCCCTAGAGAGTCTGCTCCTGATGATGATGGGTTAGTTTTTAGATGGTGGGGGGTTTTTACAAATCTCCCTTGACTATCTCTAAATCTAGGCATAAATGAACATGATTTCTAACTGTGTTTTTGTTTATTTTTGTGTGTTGAAATTTTTTTCTTTTTGTCTGAATCCTTTAAGTACGCCTCCCTGGCAACAGCGCCAAAATGTAGTGTTCTAGCTAGGGTACTAGACTAGACTATATTTATTATCGACCAGGATGCGTAAGCTTAGAGGTATGCGTCTAAAGTATATAGACATAAAGGATTGTTGGCTAAGTGGTTATGATGTAGGTCACAGGGCTTCTTTACAGAAGACTGGGGTATGTCACCTATCATCCAAACACTCAGGTCACTCTGCTAATATACCTGATTACAATACTATCATTAAATGCATTTACCAAATTACACACTGAAACTAAACACTGTGTATCACTGCAACAATGATCTCAATCTCCTTACAAAGACATTACACATAAAACCCTTGTTCAGTAAACACCCAGCATTCACTAATATTTATACAATATCAAAATATACAGAGATCATAAATGGATTTTGAAATGAAAACAAAGTTCATGACAGTGCTTTTAAAAGACAACACAGGGATCGAATCCCTTACAGGACGCACTTCAAGATCTCAGTGATGACTGTTCAGGCATTACCACAAACGCAAACCATATACATTCGATGGAAATCAAGAGCTATTGAAATCGAAACCCAATTAATTGTAACTGCTGTGCAAACCATATAATACCTATTGAAATCGAAATCCAATCAATCGTAACTACTGTGCAAACCATATGATAACCTAAGTGCAAATAAAATGAAAAGAACAGTATACCGGTTTAACGCAGGGCCCGTCCGCGTTCCAGAGGTATACTGGACTATTTTCAACCGAATATCAAATCAATGCACTAGACACGAGTCGTAACTGCAACTGGGTTCTTAGTATTAAGTTCAAAAACTCTGTTTCAGAATGATACAACGATTAACCATCGTCCATTACATTGAACTGTATTTACATATATCTATTACAACCATGTCATTTCGAAAATGAGTGTACATTCGGAATATGGCTGTTGCCGCTTTTATTACATCGAGATTTTCAAAATCTTTCTATCCTAACTGATTTCAAAAAGAACAAAAAGCTAAATCAAATTAGAATGCGCTGTTGTTGCTGCCTTTGTCGCCAGTGTGCCATGCTTTGACCTGAGTTGACCACGCATGTAGGAGGGTCGATTCGCTTTAGGATAGGTGTTTGTCCATGCTTGGACATTCTACTTTTCATCCATGCCTTTCGTTCTAGCCCAGCTGTTGTGCCACATGTCAAACAATGAGCTAATTACAGGATGTTGGAACTTCCTGTAACCATTTCACCAAAAACTTCTAATTCTTCAACATAAAATTCCTAAATCAATTTCAATGCATTTTAATAACTATAAGACTATTAACTAACCAATTTCCAAGGATTCTAAGGGATATATGATGAAAAGGAATGGGTAAATGATATGTTTTAGGAGGAAAAAGGGGTCTTGGGATGATACCCTCAGTCTTTTCCGTATATCCTACCATTACTGGTCAAGGGATTCCTAGACCTTTGGAAATTTTCCTGAGACCACCTCACTCCATATTTTGAAACCATCTGGTAATCCAAAGCTCAAACTAGTAAATAATCCCATCACACCATGGCTATTCAGAAATAGCAAGGCTAAGGTAAAATCTGTTGTCGAATCTCGACAAAATCCATGCCAATGAAAACAAAAGGACCAAATACCAACATGCACATACCATGCATGTCAAAACCAGCTAGGAAATCACACATGCAATCTATTACCTACAAATATTCCCATTGAAGTTGCTTGATCCTTGTCTTCCTTTGATTTCCTTGTCCTTCTTTGTTTTTCCTTTCCTTTCCTTTCTTGCTTACTTTCTTTCTCCCCTTGGTGCTTTCTCCTCTATCAGACAACTTCTAACACTAACTGAAAAAAGGCTGACAAAAGCTACCAACTAATGCTCTGAGGTCTTTTTATTGATGAAGCCTTTAATTTCTTCAATTTTCCATTATTTCCTTTATTTTCCTTCTCACATGAAACCTGTGACCTTTCACCTTCCTTTTCTCCTAATTTCCATTATTTTCATAAATAATGTGCCAGAAATACCTTTTTGCCTTTCCAAAGCCTTATCCATTGCCTTTGTCATTTTCCCCTTAGCCATAAAACACAACAAGTGATTCCCACTAGGATATTTTGCCCAACATTCAGCTTGGAATAAGTGTCCCTTTGCCCATGGTCTTATTTTTCCTTTATTAACTTTTATTACATGAACTTTTAACTTGTGGTTGTTACAGTGACTCTTGTAGGAATAGAAAATAATTCAACAAAAACATCATTGTAAAACATCAGTTGCATAAAAATAACACTTGACACAATACTGGAAATGAAAACAAACTTGCAGAATAAAATGACACATATTTTAGATCACTCTTGCAAGAAAGGAACTAGCAACTCTTGAATCAATTGCATAAAACAATTAAATCTAAATTGCACAACCATCAATCAAATAAGAATCAACCATTCATTGACTAAATAACACACTATAACAAATGTAACAACAACCAAATAACATTTTGCATCGACATCGAATTATAAAGTTGTAGCAGCAATTTAACAGTGACATCATATTGTTAGTAAGGATTGATGATGCGAGAAATCTATATCATATATTTTGGAAACTAGTTCAACCAATAGTAATGACAATGTATTGACAACAAGAATCTATAATAGTGATAACTGAAAGTATAACAAAAATTGAATTAACATAGCTTGCAATTAATTTAAAGTAAAATGAATATGTTACCTCTTTAACATAGTGATCCTTACTAAAGAGGAGGGCCCTTCCTCCTTAGCACGGAGTTGGTAATCACAGCCCATCGACTAGCACAACAAACCATGAATAAATGATGAAACCATAAAAGATTTTGTTAACTCTGAGAAATAGCATACAAGATGCACAGTTCTCAAAAATGATGGTGCCACCCCTCGCACAAGACAAAGGGTTTGTGTCTTATAGTTTTTCTTCCTATGTAATCTTGGTACCAAAATTATCCATGAGAATCTCTCGATTCTCATATTTTTCAAACTAAGAGTCATTTCTTAACAAATTAAAACAATTTAATAGAAATAAAAGTAAATCCATAAAGGTATCTCATTTTAATGAGTGACTAAAATGGAGGATTGTAACTATTACAACTGAATTCATTGAATTTTCAAGGGAAGTCAAATCCTTGTTGACACAACAATCGTAGTTGACATAGCTAAGTAGAAGCATCCATATCAACCCTCAAAAATGGCACTGAGAAAACATTTTGTACATTGGCATGGAATAAAGTAGAAACCAAAAAAAGTCTAGCCTAGTGTGACATTGTTGCAAAATTCCTGGAAGAGGAGCATAACATCATCTAGGAAAAGGAGAGTAGTGGAATCCTAATAAGTTGGGCCATCCTTGTAAACATGCCCTCACTTTGTTAGTAAAGTTACACCAAAATAGTTATCCTCTCATCAAATACAAGAAAAACTGCAGAAGTTAAGGTGACATGAGAGAATAGCCACTACTTTGGTCAAAAAAGTAATTAAAGGAGTAAAAGGATGCAGTTGTAAACGTGAAAGTGATCGAAAAGGTATGGAAATAATAATAAAAAATATGCCAATTCCTAGACCCAACATCTCCCCCCAAATCAAGCAACTTCATGCCCTCATGTAAACCCCTCAATAAGCCTTCAATGCATGTTGTGAATGCAACTCAATAAAATTATAGGCCTTTGTTGTATCCTCAGGGATAGTTATGTATCCCTCAAAAACAATCAAATCCAACCACTAGGTCTCTTCCTCTGCATGTTTCAACTAGAAATAATTTTGAATCATACTTGAGTTTTGGAATCCAAATCAAAGGAAATCTAAACTTCAACCCAAGCCAATTAGGCCCACATCATATGATGCAATAACATACACATGTATTCTTTAAAATTCATGTATGAAGTTTAAGTAGGAGTATGGGTCTTAATATCCTTGTTTAGTGTCACACACTTCCCACCTTAACTTGATACCATCTAGTGCACTCTATCTTAATTGCTCAATTCTCCTAGAATAGAGGTCTAAAACTTTATTGTGGACCTAACTTACTTTATCCCTTCTATCTATGGACTAAAAAAAGTTTCCATATGTTCTCACAATAGTTGCAAAAAATCCTGCTTCTTCTCGGATGCACAACATTCTATTCTCCTGGTTTGTTGTTACAACTTCATAGGCTAATTTCTAGCTTATCTGATTTTGCACAAATGAGGTAAATATTGTTAGCTAGATATTTCTCACATAAGGTGAGAAATTGAAGCTATTTTCTCCATAATAGACAAACTCGTGCAAATACAGCTCCCACAACAGATTTTTTTCTACAAAGTTACTTTTCTTGAATACCTCAAGAAAATGCATAATGGTGATTATTTTATATGGCCTCCGTTATTTGATAGCTATCAATCAAAAAAGAAGAAGTTTCTCCTGAATAAATAAGGGGTATATTCCTACAGCTCAGTGTTTCATGTACAGTGTTGTATATTTGCACTTTTTCCTCCTATAACTACTAGACATTCTCTTACAATTCCAACACTTGTCTCCTTTCTTTCTCCCTTTACTCTTTCACCTTCCCCCATATGAGTCTTTGGATCATTAATTATTTATCCCAAGCCTCTTTAAGATTATAAATAATCCTCCTATGCTCACTCATTGGGAATACCCCTTTTTGTAATGATATAGCTAAATTGTCCTCCAATTATTCAATTTTGCAAATAAAAACATTGTCTTTAAATGATCACCCTTTTCTATTTTAGGTCACACTATCTCAACTACTTTTATAGCATTGTCTTTGACATATTTTTTTGATTCCTCTTGGATTTCAATTTTCTTTTCATCCTCCAACTTTACTTCCTCGGTTACTGATTCTTGTGTGTCATTAGTATCATTGGAAGGTTCTTGTGTACCAGTAATTTGATTCTCCTCAAGCTACTTTACCTCAGCTACTGGTTCTTGTGTGACAACAATATCGTCAATAGCTTCTTGTGTACTATCATGTTGATCTTCCATAGGTTGTTATGCCTCCAATGTTGGTTCTTGTGTGAAAGTAGTATTTTCGGTAGGTTATTATGTAGCAGCCTATAACTCCATATCCTCTTCCTCAAACTCTATTTTAACTCCCACTGAGATAGAATCTAGATTTTGTAACTCTTCACATGTATAGCCGTCCTCATCGATAATTTCCCCACAAACTTTATACATCATTTTCTCAGTGTTTTTAGTTTCAAAGGGGAGAAAAAATGCATTCACCATTTCAATAGCCTCACTAAGGTGTCTAAACCTAAGGGTTTCTCAGTCAAAATTTTCTCTTTTATTATTGCAAGTTGTTTTCTTAATTCATTTTCTTTCTTTAAACTATCAACTTGTTGAAATAGGGGGTCAAATTCAGACTTACTAGAAGGAGAGATGTCATCCTTTTTTCTGCTTGGATTCCTACTCTTTCTCCTTGTTCGGTTGTTCCTTCAGATCATCTGTATCAATTGGCATTTTAAATGATTGAGTAGACAATGTTTTTATAGTAGTCCTAACCCTCCTTTTTTCGAAAACTTTCCACCTACAAGCCTTTTCAACAAACTTTTATTGATTATTGCTTGCAAGGGTTGTTCCTCTACAGTAGAGTAGACACCACATTATGAACTCTCTGACTGTCCACTAGTTATGTTGACTAGTATGTCAACATGAAGAAATTTATCAACATGAGAGTCTTTAGAAGATGTATTAGCAGGGAAACCTTCCTTGGGGGTATTAGCATAAGGTTCATGGACATGTGTGTCAGTAGAGGAACTTTTAGTGTCACTCCTTTTGCTTGGTCCTACTTCCTCCATCTCAACATCCTCACTCTATTCTTCATACTCATTCTCTACTTCCTCTCAAGTTGTCCCTCTAGTAGTGGCCAAAAATATTGCCCAAGTTCTCCCTTATCGCTCCAATGTATCAATGATAATGAGCTTAATTATCCCATGGTTTGTCACACAAGTCTCTGGATACTTCGTCTATAGAATGGAATTGGTTGTATGTTTTAGTGATTCCATGAGAAAATATAACATATTAATCAATTTCCCTTAGAAAAAATGGGCTAATAGTTGAAAATAATAATTAAAGGTCACTCCAAACTAACCTTCATAGGTAAGGTACTTTTGAATGGATTATGCCACATCCTCCCATGAATGTGGGAGTGAAGTTATGTATGCCCCTTTTCCTTTATTCCTAATACATTCCCCTTATTGAAGAAAATTAGCTTTCGCTATTAGAACTAAAGTCTTCTTGCTAAACCAACACACCCCTATTTTTAGCAAGACTGTCACTCTATTAATTACCTCTTCTTTAAATGTGAATTGAACTCCTCCCATAGTTGAGCCTTGTTCTGTCATGTTTTATGTGAATTCCAAGGAAACTTCCTCATTGAATCCCCTTAACTTATTAAAATACACCAGTCATTCTTGACTTTGGAAAATTCTATATACTCTTGGATAGTCATTTAGTGAATCATTTGAGTTGGGATCATCACGCACAATAGCTCCCCCCCATAGCTTCAATTGTTGGTACAAGTGTTGTTATAGGTCCAACAATCGTGACATGCAATTGTTTGTTGGTAGAAGAATGTCAAGTTTGGAGAATATGGAAAATTTAGTTGTAACAGGGTATTTAATTAGTACATAGGGTGTCATAATTGACAAGTGATCTAGGATATACAAACATATTTTGAAAAATCAAATCAGAGTAATAATGACAAAAAGTGTTAAATGATGAATAGTATTGGAAATAGAGATATGAATGCCAAAATTGATGGTATATCATATGATAGCATGATGTGAAATCCCCCTCCCAACTGAGATGGAGGTCATCATCAGCCATTGTTGAAGGGTGGATCATGTCACACAAAATGTAGTAATGCAAGCAATGAGAGAGGTATATCTTTTGGGTACTTATCGGCTATGATGATGCAGCAGTTGGTTAGGATGGCATTGACTCAGCAAGGATCACACACTAGAAAAGCTTGTGGTAGGAATCTTCAGTGGGTCCCCTTATGCAGTTGAAGTGGCATTAGCAGTCGTACTTCTTCAATATCAGTAGTGTCTAGTGTAGTAACGAAAAAATGTAATAGAAATGTAACAAAAACTAGTCGTCAATGGCAGTAATAACAGTGTTTCATGGCCTTCAATATCAGTATCAATAGTAGCATATGGTATTTAGTATCAACAAATATATCAGAATAAAATGTAACAATAACAAATGTAATAACACCTAAATTTGTGAAGTTGTTACTGTTAAAGTATACTACAGACAAAAAGATGTGATGTATCAATTACTACCAAGTTTGTTTTCACTTGAAACCTATTTAACCATTCCCCAAATGGGTTTTCACCATTCATTATATATATAGATAAATAAACAAATGAAAAATGAATTAAATGGTTGGCAACAGAGGAAAATTCTTCCTTGCCCCAACAATCTCAAGCTCTGAATCTGAGACAATGTGAAAAAATGAATCCTCACACTACAAGGAAAAGACCTTCTAGTGGAGGTTATAATGGAGGCTTTTAGCGTTATAAAATTGGCAAAATTTGTCCAAAAAAAAAATCTACGGTTGCGGTAGTGAATTTTTTAGCGGAGATGATAACGAAACTTCATCACAAAAAAATAAATAAATAAAATTGGGCATTCAGAGGTTTTAGTAGATGTTTTCTTATCAGTGCATTTCATGGAAATAATAGCGCTAGTGCACTAAATAAATAAAAGCATCAGGATGTATACATAACAAAAAGAAAATAACATTAGTGCCTGAAATGTATACCACCCAGATGCGTATACATTAACAAAACGCTTCGAGATGCTCTTTTCAGGAACGACTCCGGGGCATGCAAAAATTATTATAGACCTGACGCTTTAATTTAAACTCTCATCTCCAATGCATATGATTTAAATAAAAACATCGGCGTGCTATTCGTATAACAAGACCAGTGTTGTCAATTTGAATCATGCACCGAGTCTGCAAATAATATTATGTAGCATTGGATCGTTAGTTCTATGAAAGCACTGGTGCTTTAAGAATTATAGTGCACTAGGGCATTAAATGCAAACAACAATCGTGCTTGAAGAATATGATGCCCCAGTGTTGTCATTTTCAGAAAAGGCACCAGCCATGCAAAAATCTTGAAGTAACGGTGTTTTTAGATAAAGTAACACACCGGTGTGTGTTTATGTTATAGACACGCCAGTATTTTGTATGAGATTTTTTTTTTAGAAACATCGACCTGTGACAGTGAAATTATTGTGATTTTTTTAATTCTTATTCATCAGAAAATCGACATATATCTTATAACAATATTCATATAAATTAAATTTTGATTAGTTCATTTATATATTATGTTTGGATTAATTTGTTATATCATCAGATTTCGCATCTCTTCATTATAATATTTAATCATCCATATATTTAATCAGTGGTGTAACATTTCACAGCGACATTGGATAATGCAATAGAATAAATTAAAATGTATTTTATTATATATCAATAAGAGGCTCTTTTTCATACAAAATGGGATAGTTATTGGTAACTCCTTGTCTTTCAATTGACACTATGTCCATTACATTAAAGAATGTTTATGATTTTTACAAACAAATATTTCAAAAAATACAACAGCTTGCATTGATATCCAAATAGATCATCATTCTTCATTGGAACTATTGTCACTGCTTGAGCTACATCCATGACTTGGGTTATTTGGATGAATATTTTGTTGATTGCATCAATTGTTTTCCTCTTCTTGATCATGTTCCATCTGCAAACATAAAAATAAAGTGTAATGAGTGTATCTACATTGGTGATAATAATTAAAATTGAATTAAATAATATACATCAATGTAAATCAAATAGCAATATACCATAGCATGAAGTGACTCATGAAATGTACACATAGTTTCAAAACCAAGTCTCATGTCTTGTTGCAACAAGTCTTTTGTTGGCGTAGTTCCATACTTTGTTTCTTGCAAGTTTTTTACCCCATTAAAAATCATCGATTTAATATAAAGGGTTTTTTTATTCTATTAATTATAAACTCAGAGAAGTAAAACAACATAGATACTTACAAATTCCACAATTAACTTTTTATATGCCAACATATACTCACAACCAATATTTAACCCAATGTCAATCAATTCTTCTGATGGACCTTCTTTGTAT
The DNA here is from genome assembly GCA_031772625.1 of Pinus tabuliformis. Classification (NCBI taxonomy): domain Eukaryota; kingdom Viridiplantae; phylum Streptophyta; class Pinopsida; order Pinales; family Pinaceae; genus Pinus; species Pinus tabuliformis. Next base: position 677,356,452 of record CM062809.1, on the reverse strand, counting down.
GTTGGCACCTATTTGAAGACATTCAAGGATGGTTGTTGTAAAACAACTTAAAATGTACAAAAATGAAATCTTGAATTGTTATAAGGAAATATTAACAATTACTCACAAACTTTGATATCAACCCTTTTCTTCCCTGTCGTCTTGTTTTATGTGCTAAATGAGTTCCATTTTGTTTTCTTTTCTATAAGAAAATACTTGAAAATTAATATTTAATGATAATTATTTGTTTATATGCATAAACTCAATCATGATTGCATACATTTAACGCATGTCGTTGTTGAGATGGCTCCTCCTGTGATGCAATTATGTCCATTTCTTTCACCATATCCTTGTACATTTTTTTGGACATTCCCACTGGCATTTTTTGCATATCAACTCATTGATCCTTTGGTTTTTTTCATAATCTTCTTTAAAAAGTAATAAACTATTTTTATATTGATATGTGAAAACTAAATATAACAAAATTGATATTAATAAATGAATGGTTTGTAATAATATGTACATATAATTCTAGAAAATCATTTTAATTAGGAATATTACATTTTGAATTATTTGTTTTTGTTGTTGTATGTTTTTGTTATTGCAAGTCTAACAGGTCTCATTAATCATTGCTCTGGAAATGCTTCCTATAGTTTTGATATAATTTGGTTCTTGTAATCATTGGATTGATTTTTGTATTGTAAGTAGAAAGTACGTCTATACTCATTCCACTATATCCCTCATAGTTTTGTAAAAAAAATCCCCCTTTCATTAACCTCCAGCACCACTCCAGATGAGCTAAGGACCAATTCATCGTCATTTACATGTTCTATCATTTTTCTTTTCCTATAACAACATTGATCTTTTCCTTCGTTGTTGCTCCTTGTACAACATTAAACATATATGTATTAATAGATTGTTTGAAACATGTTATCTAATATTATTAAGTACATTATTAATGAAAATTCAAAAAAAAAAAACTCATATTGAATAGTATTTTTTCATTCACCTTATTCATCGGCCTTCGCCAATTTTTCTATCAGGATTTTATGCTCTTCTGCACTTAGATTAGAAATAATATTATTGACCTTCATCATTTTGTGGCTCTGCATGATACACACCAACCAATACATATTAGATAAACTTACATATAGTTCAAACATATTAATTTTGTAAAGAATTTACAAAGAACTTGTCTTTTCTGTTTTTTTTATGCGCTATAAATGTGTCAAGAAATATTTTTGCTACTTGACAACTTCTCAGAAATTTTTTATCAATATACAACCTATGTCATTCAATATAGATCCATTAAATATATTTTATACATAAATTAAATAATTTTCAGCCAAAAAGAGCTTTATTAACTGGTGTGGTTCTTTGAACCAAACGCCCCGGTGCGTTTAATAAAATGCCTTGGTGCATTTAATTTATTAAACACACTGGGGGTTTAATTGTTTAACACTGACAGCGAAAATTAATTTTTTAAAATAAATTTAAATTATGATGATGTGATTTGTGACAATAAAAGCACTATCATCATAGTAAAAAACAAACACATAAAAGCCACTTAACGGTGTTATTTCGTAGAGGCAAGTCGGTGTGTTATATTACACCAGGCACATCGATAAGCAGGCCCTATTTTGTAAAAATGGACAGGGCCGACAGGATTCGGTGCAATAGAAGTATTGCCAGCACCTGTGTGTTAGATTACACAAGGCGCATCGTGCAACAAACATTTAAAAAAAAACAAATAGGGGTGACAGGGTTTGGATCTAATTCAATAAGTGACCCTCCTACTTTACATGTCAAATGCTCTATATATAGTAAGTACACAAACCCATTAAATCTAAAATACCTAAAATGAAATACTTTAATTGTGAAGTGGTAGAGGGAGTTAAACCCTAAGGTGAAATTTTGCAGTCACATAAGCAAAAGAAAGGGTTTAAGGTAAGTATTGAATTTTCTATTTTTATTTTGAATTTTAATTAAATTTAAATAGGAACAGAGATCGTAAAGATTTTTACTAGTAAAATCAATAGTAATTTTTTTATTATGTAGGGTTTTTAATTTTTTTTTGAATTTTGAATAAATCTAACAGAAATTGTAAAATTTTGTAACAGTAAAATTCAAAAAAAATCTATGTAGGGTTTTGAGTGAATCACCATACCTTTCAAATTTTGATCTTTCTGCAGTTCCAAAATTGTTGCTCCATAGTGCCCCTAGTATGTTTCTTTTGCAAAGGATCTCTCTTTTAATTAAACCCTAACAGAAATTGTAAACAAAAATTATTAGTAAAATCAACAATATAATTTAAATTTTTTACTATGGTTTTGAGTGAATCACCATACCTTTCAACTTCTGATCTTCTAAACAATTTTGTTGCTCCAAAATATTATTTTTCTGCATAATTCTCCCAGTATGTCTCTCCTGTAAATCTCTCCCTTGAAATAGTGAATAAATTATTACTATTGATAAGACTTTATGAAATTAGATTTCAAAAAACCAATTGCCGCTCATTTTTCAATTTTAAAAAAAAAAAAAAAACAAAAAAAACTTGAGATTTTTTTTTATTTAATCTGAACATCGATGCGTTTGATAGTAAGGAGCATCGTTGTATTTACAAGTAAAGTGAAACGACTACAATAAATTACTAGTGCGTCAATTTTTTTAAATGCACCGACATGATAGAATTTTTATTTTTATTTTTGAAATCCCAAAACGGTGTAGTTAACATTTTAACGCAACGGTGCGGTTTAAATTTAAATGCATCAGTGTTGTAATTATTATAAGATCTCTGACATGGTATGATTCCTCTTCATTTTCAAAATCTTGGAAATAGGTGTGGATTGGTGTTGTTTTTATTTAAACGAAACGGTGTTATTTTTTACAAAACAAGTGATATAATAGAATATTTTCTTATTTTCAAAATCCAAAAACTGGTGCGGTTATTAATTTAACGCCCCAGTGTGGCTATTATTTAAATGCATCGGTGTGGTCATTCATGATAAGAGAAACAATAGGGTTTAAAAGTTATCTGAAATTTTATTTTTACATAAAATGGCATATTCCATACTCAATTCTTCAAATTCCAGCATGTTCCATATTTTTCAAAGTTCTTCGAGAAATTTCAAATTTTATTTATATTTTGATTATCTAATTGAATTGAATTTTTTTATCCATGTCAATTTGAATATAAATGTATCCAAATTTGCAGGATCTTGATTTGAAATCGAGTTCAAATGAAGAAAATAATCCTCCATTTCAAAAATGCTGGAAGCTCTTATCAGGAGCAGCATATCGCAAGAAATTGGTATATGAAATGGACAGTTGCTTCACCCTACCAATTGGAACATGGCATCTTCTAGCTGGAATCCTAGACCAACAATGGTAATAATTGTTTGGTATAATGTAATTTCAATAAATCAATTGTATTAACATGCTTACTAATATCATTGATGTACTAATGTTCAATATTTTTTGAAATTAGGATTCTAGTGATGATGAGAGACCCCCCTACCATCTTCTGATGCACCCCACTACAACGTAAAATCGAGAGAATGGTGCATTAAGAGCAAGACTCAGAGAGGAAGCATACAAATAATGGTTGAATCAACCATTTATTCAATTCCCACTACGTCCATATTAACCAATTAGGATGAATACAACAATAGTAGTTCTTCATCACAAGTTGGTAATGGAGGCAATCAAATAGAGGTTGGTATGGATGATTACTTATGGGATATGACTGACATGGAGGCAATGTTGTTAGATGCATTCCAAGGCAACGAGCTAGGGAATAATTTTCATATCACTGATGCCTTATTTGAAAACCTGAAATCTGCTTCCACCAACCCTCTCCTTGGACTTAGCAGCAAGTCAAATTCTACTCATATGGGGACAAAGATGTTACTGTACAACTTGAAAGCAAATTTTGACATGTCAAATGCATGTTTCTTGGAAATATTGAGGTAATTGACCTGCATGATCAATCAAGTCCCTTATATTTTGAGAAAACTTGTCACACAATCAACATTAAAAATGGTCGATTTTGTGAACATTAAATATTGACATTGGTGTTGAGTGCATATCATATCATGCATGTTTGAATGATTGTATTTTATATAGAGGAGAATATGCAGACAAAGAGATATGCTTGAAATGTGGGCATGATAGGTACCATAAATAAATAAAAACAAGTAAATCACATGGTCCTTCTCATAAGATATTGAGGCACATGCCTATAATCGCAAGGATTCAAAGGCTCTTTCTTGCAAAGAATTAGGTGTGTTGTAAGGATGGCATGCCTCACACAGAAGTGAGTCATGAGTTATGAAAATCCCAACAGATTCAATAGCCATGAAGCATATAGAGGATACATGGCCTGAAAAATTCAAAGATGAAGTACGAATTCTATGACTTGGCATAGCCATGGATGGTGTCAACCCATATTCCCTCCAAAATAATAACTATTCTATTTGTCCTGTAGTAGTGATCAATAACAATATCCCCCCATGGTTTCCCATGAAGAATGAACATCTTATGTTGGCTCTCATAGTCCTTAGTAGAAGACAAGTGAATAATATTGATGTCTACTTATAACCATTGGTAGATGAATTGAAGGAATTATGGGAAGGGATACATGTCTACGATGTATCAAGACCCATCGCAATAGAGAGGAGTTTTACGTTGTATGGCATATGTACTTACACCATACATGATTATCTAAGCTTAGGAGTTTGCTCTAGTAAATTACATTTTTATTGATTTGTTTATATACGTAACAATATTGTTTCACATATTAATTTAATTCGCTATAGTTGTTTTGATCTTCGTGATCACTAACGTGTCCTGTATATAATAATTTCGCAGGTCTTGTAACAAAAGGGTATCATGGATATAAATTTTGTGGACCTTATCTAAAGGCTAGGTGGTCTGAACACCTATGAAAGGCAGTGTATTATTGCTCCAAGGTATTTCACCTAGAAGAATGCCCTTACAAAAGAGCAACATCTGCTTTTAATGGTAAACCAAAGAGAACCCAGAGGCCTACAATAATGACACTAGCTGAATCGCTTAGAGAATATGAGCGAGAGAAGGAGTTTGCATAAATGTCTAATTCAAATGGGGAGCCTATGTTCGATGATCCAGAATTCTTCGACACCTATGTTGAGAAATTTCCCATTGGGATGAAAAGGAAATTTGTCTTTTATGAGCTCCCATGTTACGAGCATCTTAAGATTGTCCACTTACTAGATCCCATGCATATATCTAAAAATGTTTCATATTCTTTATGGAGGCACATATGATTGAAATAAAATGACACATTGGTTGTTAGGAGAGATCTTATTTCTTCAAAAACTAAAAAGAAACATTGGTCAAGGCAAGAAAATAGAGGAGAGGTTGGTCCCTTTTGGTCTTTCAAAGAGGTGATGTCCCATGGATTTTAAAGAAAGATGACATTTATTTGGAAAAGGAATTTATAATGGGTGTGATTCTGTCTTTTTTATATGGGTCTTCACTACGACACTGATTCACTGTGGAATACCATTTGTCAGAGTTGAAATCGCATGATCATTTCAACCTTCTAAGAGTACATATGTCAAAAACATGATTTTATTTTTTGTTATTATTTTTATGCAATGGGATATTTTATAATTATTTTTTGTGTAATGTACTATTTACTTTGTTGTGTCATGTTGTAGCGCTACAACCACCCTCCAAAATTTTGGCCTGCACCCAATTTCAGAGCCTCCCTTGAGAGTTTCACTTGATGACTGCACACACTCGGGTTCACTCTGTGAGCCCGTGTGAGTCTTTGCATCCGCCTTGATTTTTCATTTCATCCAAGTTTTTGCATGTTGGTATCAAAGTCATGCTTGCGACCATGTTCTGGTCATGCTCAAGGTCTTCGCTTTGTGTGTACATGTTGTGTTCGCTATGAAAGCATCTCTCACACTCACACATGGAGTCACACTCACTGTCGCACAAGTGTTGTCACAGTTGATCAACGATCAATCACAAGTGTCACGCTTATCGCTCACATCGTCGGTCAATCATGTTGAGCATGTGTGTCTAGATGGTTTGGGTCATCTCATCGTCAAGTCATGTTGGTGTGTGTTTTCAAGATCACATGTGCATCTTTCACTCATTCACACACTTAGTCATTTTGCAGAAGTTTCGACGACCGGCCTCCCCTCTGATAGTCGTACCATCACCCCACCATCAACTCGATCAACTGTCACCCAGAACAGTGCAAAAGCATCAAGCAAGTCATTTCAAGCTACGTTGCCCGCAAGCATATCAATCAGCCTTCAAGCTGGTCAATCGGAGGATTTGACCCGGCAGCCACGCTAAGACTCATTCCAATCAAAATTTGCATAGAAGATGCAGACCTTGCCCCCTCCGCTGGCTGGGAAAATTGCATAGACATGCCAGACAAACACCCAGTGCCCATCCCTGTCTCCCTCAGAAAATTGTGCAGTTTTTCTAGCTAGTCCTCCCGAAAGTCGACTGGCTGCTCATCCAAAAAATTGTGCAGTTTTCATGAGCAGGTCCTCTGCTGCCCAGCAGTCCGCTTAACTCAAAAATTGCACAGAGATGATTAGCAGGTCGGCCTCCCAGCCTCAGTGTAGTTTCTCTCGCCAACATCTCCCAAAAGCAGAATGCCAGTTCCCTCCAAGAATTGTGCAGTTTCTAATACCAAGCACCCGGCCAGCTGACTACCAGTTCCCCTTGGGAATTGTGTATTTTTTGCTACCAATGACCCGGCCAGCTGACTGGAATTACGCAGTTTCTGCTGCCAGGCACCCAGCCAGTTCCTCCAACAAACTACACAATTTTTGCATGTTGATACTCCATGCAGCCCGTCCTGTTCCTCTAGAAAATTATGCAAATTTTGTTGTCAAGCCCCAGCTACCCGCTCATTCCGAAAAATGTGTAGATTTTTTCTGGCTTGACTCCCTGCAACCTGGAATGTCCCTCCCAAAATTTGCGCAGTTTTGCTTTCTAGCTAAGCCAAACCTTGCAGACAGTCATTGTCGACTCAGATTTCCCATCTTCATCACCCAGTGACTCTTGTGCAATTTTCATCAACAGTACCTGGAGCCATCATCCTGCCTCGCAACCTTGCTGCTTCTCCCAGTCACCTACATCTGAAATGATCATGTGTCATGGTAGACTAGGAGGTTTTTGGATTTGATGGCATCTCGTCATGAGTGACTACAGGTACATGTATACTAACAAACATGGCGCGACGACAAACAGGATGAATGAAGGGAGCACATGCAGAAGGAAAGGTCCACCAACGGAAGAATGAACGATCCATGTGAAGAGATGTGCTCGCGAACGGATGATCATGCAAATATGTGTTCGTGGACGGACGGATGAGAAAACATGCAAGATGTGCTCACAGATGGACAAACGGACGAACATGCACCTTGCGCGAGTAGACGAACCTGTCAAGCCTTTCAACATACAAGTAAGGAGAAATGTGCCAAAGCAACATCAATTGAACCAACGACCATCGAAGACTCTGCGCACCTTGCCATGCGGAGGTGAAGCTGTGACACACCATGAAGTCATCCATCACCCAGCAGCACTGCAACTCGACATGCACTCCAGCAACAACACGAATGTACTAGCACTGTCATGTTGAGTCATGTCACCCACATCTCTATTATGGGCCATGTTGTCAAACAATGTAATGTAACGTGGAAGTCCAAGAGACCCACTTGTTGTACAAAGAGTCATGGAAGTCAAATAGTCATGAGGGTAGTCAAACAGCGACAAGGGTCAGTTTCGCCCTTGGCTATAAATACCCCCTCATTTGTACATGCAAAGGACTTTTCACCTCATCTCCTCCCACATAGCCAAGAGAGTCTGTAATCTTTTCTTTGAGGAGTAAGTAGTGGCTCCAATGCCTCGTGCACGGGGTTAGTGATGTATGGTGTAACGATGTGTCTTGGAACTTTCACTTAATTCAGAAGCCTGCTAACAGGCCAGCACGTTTTCACACATGTATTGTATCTATTGTAAGACTAATCTTTAACACTTGTAATGCATGTTGCTTGAAACTGTGTTTAACACTTGAACTAATTCACTTGTTGTAATGCACATGTTAATGAAATTGTGTTGTATATGTTGTTAATGTCGTCTCGCCCGTGTAGACTACTCTCTCAGACATCAGACAGACCTTTCACATGGAAATTGCTATAACAACTGTTGTATTCACGCGGACTAATCCACTGAGTGTTATACATGTTATCTTCCCTTGTGTGTTTTGACTGCCGCATCTGTGTGGGTTGTTCCACCGGAAGCTACGGATGTCCTGTTGTGTTGTGTGTTCCTAGCAGAGTTGGGACTTCTCCCAACTGACTTAGGACTCACTCCCACCCTCTCCCTCTATGGTGAAAGAACCATTGACATAAGTGACACTTACACTCACCAAGCACGTGAACCTCACTTCTCGGAAGACAAAGCAGACCACTCTCTTGTGCTGACAAGTAAGAGTTGAGGAAAATATTTAAGATAATGGCAACCGGTCCATCGTACCAGATGGGACTCCTACACCAAATGGTGTGAGGTCTAGTTGGGACTTCATACCAGGGAGATCCCCTGATGTTGGCGGGTCCAGCACCGTCAACATTTTGGCGCTAGAAGGAGGGCCAGATGACAAGCTGATTCCGTACATCTGGGTTGAATATCTTACCCATGAATAATACACAATTCGTGATCCTGGGGTGTTTCTCTTATTTCTCCCTTAATCAGTTATCAATCCTCGATGAGCTTCTCGATTACTTGGCCTTGTTAAAGTTTGACGATGAGGATAGAACGTCCGTAACCAAGCACATTTCTGATTTTCTTCATTTCTGTGAATCTCGTGAAATTGATAGTGATGAGCTTGTTTGCGTACTCTTATTCCTCACCCTTGAAGGTTGTGCTAATCGGTGGTGTCATACCCTGCCACCTGCTTCCATCCATTCCCTTCTCACTTTCCTCAAGGAGCTCCATCAAGCCTTCGATGAGTGTGACCACCAAGATGTCTATGAAAGAATCTCTCATTTAAGAATGAAGCCTAGCGAATCAGTTGAGGAATTTTCTACCCGCTTCCTTCACCTATGTCACGAAATTCCTGAGCAGTTTGTGGACCTTGACTTCATGAGCCAAGAGCTGAAACACTTGGTTCATGTCTCCCAAAACGGTGAACTTCCTGATTTCCCTTCTTCCTCAACTCTTGTGGATCACGAGACACCTCATGTCTCGAAGAGGGTGCCCCCTCGCAGCAACCTCAAAAGTAAGAAATTTTCACAGCGGGTCCCCCCTCGCAGCGGTTGCAAAGATGAGAAATATGCGCAGCATGTTCCCAACACATATGCTCAGCTGTCTCCCGCCCCAATGGAGGAAATTCCATAATGGTTCAGAAAGCCTATGGGAAAAAATCATCCCTCCATTTCACAAGAGGACATCACCATTCATAACCCAAGTCTTGAGTCTAATCTTCATCTCTGCCATCCTCCATCATATACAAGACATGACTCCTTGCACCATGACTCGCTTGAGCGATCTACTTCACAAGCTAGCTATGCGCACTCTCTTGATTCTCGAGCTGCTAGCTCAAGTTGGAGTCATGTGCAAGGTAGTCTCATCATACAAGCGGAGAAGCAGGACGGTGAAGGCATAATCAATTCCTCTCAAAACATTGAGCTTCCATTCTTGATCGATCCTCGATCCGCGAATCTTGGTGAAACATCATGCACAATCAATTATTTCGATCAACCTCCAGTCTTGGGCTTTCATCACTCCCATGCTTCCGTATGTTATGATGAATTCCCAAGCACATCATATGATCTATTGTCATCTCATGTACACTCTAACTCAAATCTAGAATGCGCACCGGTCAAAGAAGACATCCATATCAAAGCTTCCTCTGCACCTCACTTTCCTGTGTGTCCTATCATTCATAGCGCATCAACATGCATCGGAGACACTCCGCATTCTCTTGCTTCTTCATCTTTTGAGTTATCTCCTTGACCAACACAAGGCAATGAGGTTTTCCATGATGAAAATAATCTCAACACACAGGACTCTTCCCACTCGTCATCATCTTATGTGTTGCATGAAGACAACTCGTCAAGTCAGCTTGCTGAAAATTTTAATGAAGCCTATGACAGAGATGGTTGTCATCCTAAGAGAAGTTTTGAAATTAGTAACAACATCCATCCTCAATCCATGCATGATCTGGTTCACATCCCAAAATACAATTTTTCAATTCTGGAAAGTTCCAGGACGTGCCAGGGAGTCGAGGCACTTCAACGTCTGTTGATAGTTATGTCAGGACCTCACGACTCTCATAAGCCCGTCAAACCTAATCAGATCTTGTTTCTCACACACAATCCATCTATCTGCATGGTTGCACTCGACGTGGATCCCCGTGTAAGGAATATTTACTATTCAGGGTATGATATTTCAAAATTTCATATTTTCGCTAATGATCGAATCCATGAGTCCGTCACTACATGTTCATCTTCATGCACCTCTCTTACATCCAATTCAGGTTGGGAGTGTCTATCCCTCATCCAATCATGGGATAGTGAAGTTGATCATCTCAAAGAATATCTCTATCTGGAATCACACTTATCAGATGTTCTCTCTCGTAATCAGCTCCTTGGTATTTTTGCAAATTTTGCACGTCAAATCTGCCCACTCATCACACCAGAAATATCCTTGTGTGATGACGAGCGCACAACCTATCGCGCGAATCAAGTTACTCTCATTTCGCCACACCCCAACCGGTTTCACACATTCATAGTGCTGGCATCCTTTCTACATTTCTATGATGACCATGATGCTTGTGCACTTTTTCACTAGTTGCAAGTGGGTGTTCTATCATGCCTAGCGCACAATGAACTTGGTTCCCTCATTCAGAGCATTTGCACAATTGTTCAAAAGGTTTCTTTTTTCATGTCAAACTGGGAATTTGACATCTCGATTAACTGGTTTGATTTCTCTTCTATCTTGGGTGGCTGTCATGCAGTTTATCATTTTCCCAACAATACATCCAATGATAGTTACTTCGCACACTGTGATCTTCACCATGTAACATCTTTCCTCTTAGACTTCTATCAAGCAGGTGAGGCACTTCGGCCTGCACTAATGGCTATGGCAGTCCCTCGCTGTCTTGACATGACTGATGAGAATGACCAGATCTATCTATCCGTATCAGATTCCCATCATGATCTCCTCTCTCGAATCATGAATTTTATGATCCAATAGCTGAATGGCTAGAACAATCTTACTTGGTGAGTCGTGTTGCAGGTAACAAGCTTCAGTCCTTCTTCATACTCGTTGAGAAACTTGGTGCAGAACAACACACACTCGCAAGAGGTTTGTTGAAAAACAGTAGTCACAGAAGAGGTAAGCGTGTGTGTTGGGTGGTTGTGACACATTCTTCTGCCCATGGGCAAGACATTCTCTCTCGTGTGCAAGTTTTGCAAGTTTTTTCATTTTTTGTTGCACACTATTTTTTATCTATTTTAATTGCTCGTATCTTTGTGACTCCAGGTGGGGTATGCCTATGGTGGCTTCATTGGAAATTTCATTTCACGTAACCTCGACCATTTAACATAGGAGTAGGAGTAGTGTTTTCTTTTTTGCTTGTCTTTTCTTTCTGGTTTGCATGATTGTTTGCTTGCTGACTTGGTGCTTGCTTGTTGTTGTTTTCACTTTGTTTTATTTGCTTACTATTTTTGTTTTCGTTTGTTTGGTTTTTTTAATACCTTACTATTTTGTTTCCGGAAATAATTGTTGCCAACTACTACGTTCTGGCTTTTGAATAGAGTACGTGGCTGAGATTTGAAGAGACTTGTGACACTGTAGCACTTGACCTGTCTTGTATTCGTCTTCTTTGTGCTTGGTTATAACCTTCGGCCGATGAAGTCTTAATGGAAAATACAAGCCATCTGCAAGGGAAGTTTTGGTCCAACCATGAACCTGTGTCCACACTGGGAAGCCTCATGCATGTACTCAGCTTTCTACTTTGTGTGTTCAAGCTCATCCAACTAGTAGAAACGGAGAAGGGGAAATATAAATGGGCAAACCTATGTCAGAGAACTTACATGCTTCTCTGAAGGAACAACCTCTTCTTCTCTCAATAAGTTGGGATCCCTCTTTTTCCCCAAAAATAAATAAGTGCCTATGCACAGTCCTCTTTAAAAAATACAAAGGTGAAAGAAGAGAAAGGCTTCCTACACAGAGAGGTGAAGCATGCAACTCCACCAAGGTACTGACCAGGCTTGCTGGTAGTGGAGCAATGTGTGTGTTCCTGCGTGACTCTATTGGGGTACTTTCTAGGCCTGCTGGTAGCGGAGCAACACCAGAGATGAAAACTTATGCTCTAAAAATCTTCAACTCACGAGCTAAACTACCCTTCCCAGATTTGAAACACTACGATCAAGCTGAACTTTTGTTTGTGTTTGATTGAGTTGGCTAAAGGTGAACCATGTATGTCCATGGGGTAAGTGGGGAAGCCGAAGTAACCTGCACAATGATTCAATACTCCCCAAAAGACTAAGGCCCTATGCTATCAATGAACCAAAACAGAGAAGTTGGAGTTCTACTAGTGTGTCACCAAGTGTTGTAGCAGCTACAACCACCCTCCAAAATTTTTGCCTGCACCCATATTCAAAGCCTCCCTTGAGAGTTTCACTTGATGACTGCACACACTCAGGTTCACTCTGTGAGCCCGTGTGAGTCTTTGCATCAGCCTTGCTTGTTTATTTCATCCAAGTTTTTGCATGTTGGTATCGAAGTCATGCTTGTGACCATGTTCTCGTCATGCTCAAGGTCTTTGCTTCATGTGTACATGTTGTGTTCACTATGAAATCATCTGTCACACTCACACACGGAGTCACACTCACTGTCGCACAAGCGTTGTCACGGTCAATCAACGATCAATCATAAGTGTCGTGCTTATCGCTCACACCGTCGGTCAGTCATGTTGAGCATGTGTGTCTAAATGGTTTGGGTCATCAATTCATGTTGGTGTGTGTTTGCAAGATCACATGTGCATATTTCACTCATTCACACACTTAGTCATTTTGCTAAAGTTTCGGCGAATGGACTCCCCTCTGACAGCCAAACCATCACCCCGCTATCGACTCGATCGACTGTCACCCAGAACAGCGCAGAAGCATCAAGCAATTCATTTCAAGCTACGTTGCCCGCAAGCATATCAATCAGCCTTCAATTTGGTCGATCGGAGGATTTGACCCAGTAGCAACCCCGGGACTCATTCCCCTCAAAATTTGTACAAAAGCTGCAGACCTTGCCCGCTCTGTTGGCTGGGAAAATTGCACAGACAGACACCCAGTGCCCATCCCTGTCTCCCTCAGAAAATTGCTCAGTTTTTCCAGTCAGTCCTCCCGACAGTTGACTAGCTGCTCATCCAAAAAATTACGCAATTTTCATGAGCAGGCCCTCTGCTGCCCAGCAATCCGCTCAACTCAAAAATTTTGCAGAGATGATCAGCATGCTGACGTCCCAGCCTCAGTGCAGTTTCTCTCACCAGCAGCAGACTGTCAGTTCCCTCTAGGAATTGCACAGTTTCTGCTGCCAAGCACCTGGCCAGCTGACTACCAGTTCTCCTTGGGAATTGCACAGTTTCTGCTATCAGTGACCCAACCATCTGACTACCAATTCCCCTTGGGAATTGCGCAGTTTTCGCTGCCAGGCTCCCAGCCAGTTCCTCTAAAAAACTGTACAATTTCTACCTATTGATCCTCCATGCAGCTCGGCCTGTTCCTCCAAAAAATTGCACAAATTTTGTTGTCAAGCCCCGACTACCCACTCGTTCCTGAAAATGTGCAAATTCTTTCTGCCTTGCCTCCCTACAGCCTGGACTGTCCCTCCCAAAATTTGCACAGTTTTTCCTTCCAGCCGAGCCAGACCTCGTAGACAGTCACTGTCGACTCAAATTGCCCATCTTCATCACCCAGTGACTCTTGCATATTTTTCATCAGCAGTACATGGAGCCATCATCCCGCCTCACAACCTTGCTGCTTCTCCTGATCACCTACATCCGAAATGATCATGTGTCATGGTAGACTAGGAGGTTTTTGGATTTGATGTCATCTCATCATGAGTGACTACAGGTACAGGTATAATAACAAACATGGCACGACGACAAATGGGATGAATGAAGGGAGCACATGCAGAAGGACAGGTCCACCAACAGACGAATGAATAATGCATGCGAAGATATGTGCTCATGAACGGATGATCATGCAAATATGTGTTCGCTGACGGACGGACAAGAAAACATGCAAGATGTGCTCACGGACGGACAAACGGACAAACATGCACCTTTCACGAGCAAGCAAACCTGTCAAGCCTTCCAACATACAAGCAAGCAGCAATGTGCCAAAGCAACATCAATCAAACCAACGACCATCGAAGACTCCACGCACCTTGTCATCCAAAGGTGAAGCTGTGACACACCATGAAGACATCCATCACCCAGCAGCACTGCATCTCGACATGCACTCCAGCAGCAGCACGAATGTACCATCACTGTCATGTTGAGTCATGTCATGATTCATGTCGCCCACATCTCTACTATGGGCCATGTTGTCAAACAATGTAGTGTAACATGGAAGTCCAAGAGACCCACTTGTTGTACAAAGAGTCATGGAAGTCAAACAGTCATGAGGGTAGTTGAACAGCTAGAAGGGTCAGTTTCACCCTTGGCTATAAATACCCCCTCATTTGTACATGCAAAGGACTTTTCACCTCAACTCCTCCCACATAGCCAAGAGAGTCTGTAATCATTTCTTTGAGGAGTAAGTAGTGGCTCCAACGCCCCGCGCACGGGGTTAGTCATGTATGGTGTAACGATGTGTCTTGGAACTTTCGCTTAATTCAAAAGCCTGCTAATAGGCTAGCACGTTTTCACATATGTATTGTATATGTTGTAAGACTAATATTTAACACTTGTAATGCATGTTTCTTGAACCTGTGTTTAACACTTGAACTAATTCACTTGTTGTAATACACATATGTTAATGAAAATGTGTTGTATATGTTGTTAACATTGTCTCACCCGTGTAGACTACTCTCCCAGACATCAGACAAACCTTTCAGATGGAACTTTCTATAACAACCGTTGTACTCATGCGGACTAATCTATTGAGTGTTATACATGTTATCTTCCCTTGTGTGTTGTGACTTCCGCATCCATGTGGATTGTTCAGTTGGAAGTTGCAGATGTCCTGTTGTGTTGTGTGTTCCTAGCAGAGTTGGGACTTCTCCCAACCAACTTAGGACTCACTCCCACCCTCTCCCTCTACGGTGAAAGAACCACTGACACAAGTGACACTTACACTCACCAAGCATGTGAACCTCACTTCTCGGAAGATAAAGCAAACCACTCTCCTGTGCTGACAAGTAAGAGTTGAGGCAAATCTTTAAGATAATGGCAATCCAGCCATCATACCAGATGGGACTCTTACACCAAACACTGTGAGGTGTAGTTGGGACTTCATATCAGGGAGATCCCCTGATGTTGGTGGGTCTAGCACCGTTAACATGTAATTATATTCTGCTCGTGCATGGGTGTGTGAACCATGACTTCCCCCAAGATCTACGACGTACCATATCTAAATTATTTGCATTTGTATGTTGGATCACATCAAAGGAGATTCATATGGATAGCATTCCACGTTGGCATTAAGAGATAGTTGAGATTGTTTATATATTTAAGAAGGAACAGTCGACAAGTTTCATGGACTCGTGGGTTCATCTTTTAATTCACCTAGTAGATGAGGTTGAATTAGTTGGCGTGGTTTCTTGTCATTGGATGTTCTTCTTAGAGAGGTACATGAAGAAATTGAAAGGTTTTGTTCGAAAAAGGCAAAACCTAAGGGGTCTATGACAGAGGGGTATATATCATACGAGTCTTTCTATTATGTCAGTGATTCCATCAAGGAGATCAAAAACACACCAAGTGCGACAATTTGGGACGACGAAAGGGATGAAGACAAAAGAGAAGGGGAGCTTCTCTAAATGAATGGAAAGAGGTGCATGATAAAGAGTAAGTGACTTATCATTTGTCAAATTTCGACACATTAATTATTTACACTAAACATTATATTAATGCATATTTTGATCCCGTGCATACTATATATGTTGGTTTGATTTCCTCAACAAATTTAGAAATTGAATCCATCAACAAATTCATTCTTTACAATGTGGAAGCAACATAATCGTGGGTCGCATTGTACAAGCAGAAGAGGAGGAAATGGGACAATGACAAGAAAGAATTAAAACGGTTGTATGGTAGAAGCATGCCTTATCCTGGTCATTTAAAAGAAAATATGCCAATGACATGCCCTAACAGTTAGGTTATTTATCAAGTCAGAGAGAAATACAGTGCATCTAGTCATTACCCGTGTCCTGAAGAGGATGTGCTAAACATAGGGATTGGATGTAGCAACTCGGTAATAATCTATTTCTGTAGATTTTTAACTTCATAATGCACCTTTGAATTGTAACATATATATTTTATATTTTTAATTATGTTCAGGTTATTAGACACATGACACTGTGATTTTTTTCACTTTTTATAGGTGCATTGGTTCACATCTATGTGGGCATATGGACATCATTTTTTCACGAGGGATGTTGATGATGGATGCATGACATAAGACTTTGGAGTGGAAGTCGAGTTTGACCAATCTAGTCGTGTTAGCCACCATGATCAAAACCTAATATAGGAGACGTTAGCTTACGTTGGAAAGATACAATAGATCATTCAAGTGGGCTTATTTTCGTTCCAATGTGTTATTTTTAGGTGCAAGTGGTGGAACAACTTTGAGAGGAATAATGTAAAGGAATATCGCAATAGTGGGCTGCTATCTATCAACTCTAGAAATATGTGGCATGAAGCTAGGGAGCCTTATGTTTTCCTCAAACATTGCAACTAGGTGTTTTTTGACCCAAGTGTGTTGGATAGGGATCAGTGGTTCGTATTAAGACACGACCCTAGATCAAAACATATTTTTGAGAACAATAGTGTCATCATGCTAAGCGAGGAAGATAATAAGGGTGATGACAATGGAGAGTGATATGTACTTGTGTTATTTCAGCATTTATACTATTGTTGTGAGTTTTTGTTTTCTTTGTTTCGCTAATTATATTGTTTTTTATTCGTCTTGTCGACATTTTATATAATTGGTAAGATTCACAAATGTTTTTACACATTTTTTGCAGTGGAAACATTTTTACACTTAAAATTAAGTATTTCCAATTGTGTAATTTATAATTTAAAAATTAAAATTTTAACATATTTGTTTAATGTATTTAAATCTATTTTATAGTAGACTTCTTCTATAGGCTTTGGATAGACATCAGGATGGATCAAAAGATTGTAATTCAAAACATGAGTTATCAATTCATAACTATATATTATTAATATATCAATCTAAATATACTCGTATTATCTCCTTTCTCAAATGACATTGTGACTGTCAATCTAAAATAACTCACAAAGTGATAGAAATGGAGAAGGAAAATCATATTTGTATTATATATGTGTACTAAAAGGCCTACTATAACCATCATCAAATTTTTTCAATAATAGTAAAATAACCTCCCTTAATTTCACTATGCAACATGTCTCCATAAATATAAATGCAATGTAAAACATGGTGTACAATATCTATGGTAATAAGGATTCAAGGTAACAATCCTTCTCAAATAGGAAAATGAGAAGAATATAACCAAAATGAGAAAATAGGGAATTTGGAAACAACATTGAAGATTTATTCTAGATTTCGATACTTACTGGTTTATTAATCAGTTCACATGTTTTTTCTTCAAGTTTATTTCAAAATCAATGTAAATTAGGTAGTGATAAATCTATGAGGACTTTAACAATGAAAAAATTGTGTATTAACATGTAAGATTAAATTCTTGACATGAGAGGTAAATTCATGTTTACTATACTTAAATCATGGTTATTTCAACATTATGTAAACTAAAAGGAGGTCTTATGCATGTATAAAATGTTGATTACATCTTTTTATGGACCATAAGAGAAACAAATGGGCCTCATGGATGCATGAGAGGTTTTAATTTTTTCTTCATAGATAATGGAAGAGTTTTAACTTTTCTTTTCAATGGTAATTATAAATAAAAGTTGTATTAATATATTTTATGGCTAAGAATCAAATGATAAATAATGTGATGGTGATTAAGACACATTTGTTTGACTTTCTAATACACTTGGTGATGCATTTTTCTTTCTTATTTAGATTATATAAAATAAATATCTATTTTTATGTATTTGTAACTAAATTATTTAAAGTATACATGTTTTTATCATTGTGGACATGATGTAATATTAGCTAGGAGAAATGTGAAAACATGAATTTTAGTGTCTATCTTGTGATAAGTATGTGGAAAAATTAATATTTCTTGAGTTGTTCATTAAAAAATAATCAAATATATTATTTTTCAAAAAGTTAAAGCTAATATAGTATAATTTTTGTATTATTTAACTCATAATTATTATTAAAAAGGATAAATTTAAACCACAGCAACAAATAAAGAACCAAAATAACACCAAAATGTTATATCTTTATTACTAGAAAAAAGTTCACTCTTCTCTTTAAGGGAGAACTTCCAATAGAGCAAATCTTCAACTACAAGTAACTTCACAAGCCTTATTTTACATTTTTAATTTAAATTGGTAGGAGTTGCTATAAATATTGAATTTAAATTGCTTGAAAATATCATAACTTTAGTGAAATTTTGTTAAAATAGAATTGTTTAAGTTATATTAAATCTAAATTAATTATAAAAAATTCTGACTTAAGTTTTTTAAACTTAACAATAGATTGAATTTTATAAACCAATATAGATCCATATTAACAAAGGATCTACCAAGAGCCGAGAGGAATCAAATCTCATTATATGAAAATCTCTTTTTAGAATGCAAAACTTGAAAAAAAAATGTATATGTCAAAATATTTAATCTCTTTTAGTGATTGATAAATTAGTGATTAAGATGAATCTATAGTGGTTTTCTATCTCTATATATAGATTGACCATAGTGTAATTTTTCATCGGTTAAATTGTATTTTTGAACAATTTACTATTATTGATATTTTATATTAAAAATTGAATTAGTTACACATTTTCGTCTTATTAAGAACTAACTAAATTATTTTACCTTTAATTAGTTTTTCCTTGTGAGTATTGGAATATTTTAATAATTATGTTGGAATGAATATGAATGAACTATTTAAGCAATAGAAATATATTTATGGATATTTTACAATTATAGTTTCAACCATATTAAACTTTGTAATTTATAAAAATATCTTTGCATTTTTATTTTAAAGTAAGTCATTTTGCATGTAATTTTATATATATAATTTTGATATAAGTTCATCAATATATAATATATAATAAATATCATTTCTTAAAAATAAACATCATGATGATAACCATCTAACAAACATAAACATAATCTAAAATACACATTCAAATTCACTACCGTCATAAAAGTATATACACCTCTAGCACATATAAACAACACTAGCTAGCACACAAATCTAATAATCTAATAGGGCATCATCATCGTGATCACATCTAACAAAACATGAGAATTGTTATCTAACATTATCAACACAAACTGCTATCAAATATCTGATACAACAAATGTAGTAGTGGCAGCCTAGTTTATAGGAGAAGATGATGGATGGTCAAGTACTGCCTCAACAATCGAACTATGAGGTGGAGGAGAAGGTGGTTGGTCTACTCTCTTAAAAGAAACATGAGGCACCTCTTCCAGTACTGGGACGTGATCATCAGTCAAATGATGAGGTGTACTACCAGAAGGATCATCGACAGCCTAACCATGATCTGATGGGGTAGTACTACCAAAAGCATGATCACAACCCTCATCATCGTGATCCGATGGGCTAGCACTACGTGAAGGATCATGTGACATATCTGGTGCATGCCCTACATCCCTCCTCGCTTCCAATAGCCTAGTAGCTCCGACGATATGACGCATAAGACTCATCATATTGTGTGGACAGGCCCTCAAGAAATCCAGATGCCTAGGATATGCCCTAATGTCTCAAGCCCTCGCAAGGTAGACCCCCTCCTCAACCAAAAGTCTAGGTAGTCGGTCACAGTAGTTCATCCTAAATCTGAGACTAGCCCTACGGGCCCACATGCCCATGCCCCTCTACATTTGAGGATGTCCCTCACCCTCTGGGGCCGCACCAATCTCCACATATCCCTGATCTGATGGGGGAGGAGGAATGTCCCCAACAAATGTGTCGATGCCTACAAAATATATAGTACACAACAATATTTAGACAATTTCATTAAAAAATTTAATAAAACAAGTTAAAGAACGTGTTCAATAAATTTCATTCTAATTAATTAAGACATTAAAATGAAACTAGATTAATTTAAACACTAATATTACCTTTATCATCTGTAGGCTCATCCAGTGTGAAGAGGATGTTGTGACATTGTCTCTAATCCATCCCCATGTACAGACACGACAACAAGAAAAACATGTGCTCAGCCTCACTAGCCAATAGCGCTTGTGCCTGGGTGGAAATCCTGGCCGGATGCCTCGGTAGGCCCCTCTTGGGTATCATCTCGCCCCACATGTGCATCCGCACCTCAATCATCGGCCTAGGAGGACGATGGTAAAAAGTAGGCCTCGTCTCTAGAAACCTCTCAAAAAATAAACAAAAAATATTTGAAGCAAAAGGGAAGTTCGTCCTCCCATGTATCATCGCACAACATCTATCTAAATCCCTACAAAACTGCTGCAAAAAATAGCATACCATATGATACATCGTAGGGTCTACATCAAAGAATCAACATAAAGCAAAAGAGGGCAACTAATGTGCTACCCATCACTAGTATAATGTGTAATGGTGTTCACTAATAACGAGAGGCACCTAACCTCCTGTGCAGCAAAAGAAGCAATTTGTACTTGTCCACTACACACTTGAAAATATACTAGACGAACTACATGAGCCCCAACATATCTTTGGGAGTAGACAAGATGAATCTATGTTGCAACACCATGGGGAACATCAAGGAACTAGGGAAAATCCTCTCCTCCTGTATAATCCAAACATAAAATATATGTCCTGCTTAGAGGGCCTATACCACGTCTTAGGACCAACACAAAAATATTTTTGGTGGAAATCCCACCGATGGACTAGTTGTGCCATCAAGCCAAATTGGGCCTTCAGGGATGTAGCCTCCTCATAGTACTTAAGGAGGCATACATTCATCAAGAGCACTCGGTTCACTGCACTAATAGGGAAAGGGTATAAATTTCTCTCCCTCTCATGCCTCCCATGGTTGGATCACATTGTATTGGTCTGTCATTTCCTCCTCCTGTTGTTGCTCCCTCTATTGACATCTCTGCTACATGATTGACATATAAAATACATCATCCTCATACATAAAACATAATTTTTTTATGAAAATAAAAATATATTTATAAATATGGACATATAACTTTCAATTAAAAAAAAATCATCCCCGGTGCGCCCAAAAAATAGTAATGCATCAACTTTGGTGCATTATCAAACAGAAAAGCATTGGCAACAGTGCGTACATACATATGACGCACCACTTTTGGTTCACATACATACATTTTCAACATGGTGCATCGAGACAACCTTACGCACTGGTGCATATGTATAAGATTTTCGTACCGGTACGAAACGTTCAGGTTATCAAATGCACCGAGCTATATTTTTTAATATTATGTTTGCGGTGTGTTTAGTAAATATAAATGCACCAACGTACAATTTATAGCTTTTCCATGTGCATTATAATTTACAAAACGCATCGACAACATCGTGGTGCGCTAGGTTCACACACCGAATTGCGGTGCACCCTGTAAATTTACAGGGTGCACCGCTATCGGTGCAAGCCAAACCTGTCGAACTCACCGTGCAGGAATTAAAAAATAAAAACAGATTTTTTGACCTAATTTGCAATTCTAATCTGCTAAAAAATTAAATTAGAAAGAAACATAGAGATTAATTGGACATTTGCTCGTCGGGGATGCATAGTTAACACCGTAAATGAGAAAAACAAATTTCACCACCATTTGAGAAAATTTGAAAGCCACACATTGAGCACAATACGAAAGGGTGGTGAGCAAGAGAAGCACTAATGGTAGGGCACTTGTGTGAGGCAAGGGTGGCATCGATGCTTCAGAGATCTACAGTACTACAAATGATAGAAATGAAATTTATGACTGGTAGTTTTTTTTATTTAAATATGTTTCGGTGCGTTAGTATAACATGAGCACCAGTGCGTACTATTTCCAGGAGCACCACATTTTCTTAAAATTAAAAACCCTAAAGCGGTGCTCTTGTTAAGATGCATCTAGGCATTTTAATAAATGAACCGCACTAGTGCTTTGTGGGAATATAGCACCGCATTTTTTTTTTAATTAAAAACCCTCTAGTGGTGCTCTTTATAAGACGCATCAGGGCATTTTAATACATGAACAACATCAGTGCTTCATGGGAATATAGCACTACATTGTTTTTAAAATTAAAAAATGTATAGCAGTGCTCTTGTTAAGTACACGATGGGGCGTTTTAATACAGGAACAACACCGGTGCTTCGAGAGGATATAGCACTGATATGGTGAAATTAATTTTTGGATCGACATTTTTGAAAATTTAACCCTTTTCTGGTGTTATCGAGTAGTATACCCACTAGTGCGCTTTTGTACTTAACGCACCGTTATTTTTTTATTTTAAAAAAATAAATCTACCACGGTGCACCATGTCCTATTAGGCATCGGTGCGTATGTGGATAGTAAATCACTAGCGCGTTTGTATATTATAGATGCATCGTTAGAAAAAATCCACTAAAACATTTGCCCACCCACATTCGTTAGTGACCTCCACTACAAACGGATTTTTGGGCTATTTTTATAGGGGCTTTCACAAAAACCTCCACTAAAAGGCCTTTTCCTTGTAGTTTTAGAGGATGGTTTATGATACAACTGAAGGCAGTGTCCATGGCAATAAAAGAAGTTTTTGATCCATCAATAGTTGTAAATTTAACAGTCCCATTGTTGAAGACTATGTCATCTTCATAAGGACCTATCCACCTTGTACAAAGCTTCCCTTTAAAATACTTGAATTTGGATTCATGTAATAAAGCCCAGTCACCTTTCAAAAACATCTTTTTCTTGATAAACATCTCATGCCACTTGGGCCTTGTTACTGGATGATATCATTGTGTTTTATGGAAGCCAAGTGAATTTCTCCTAATTCATTTAGTTGGTCCAAATAGTGTCTTTGTGTTGTAGTCAAATCCAAATTTACTTCTAAAGAAATCTTGAGTTCCTAGATCTCGAACTCAATGGGAAAAATAAGACTCTTACCACACATAAACTCATATGGAGAGAAGGTCATGGTGTTTCTTCATGTAGTTCTATACGCCCAAAGTGCCTCTAGAAGTCTCTCAGCCCAATATCAATGGTGACTAGCGACGGTCTTTGTCAGAATTGCCTCAATCACTTTGTTGGTACTATCTACTTGTACATTAGCTTGTGGTTAGTAAGGTGAAGTAATCCTATGATGAATATTATACTTTTTGACGATATTTTCAATCTGCTAGGAAGTAAAATGTGGCCCTCTGTCTGTGACTATCTCCTTTGGCACTCCATAACAAACAAAAATGTCTTAAAATGAAAGAGTATAGAATAGCTTGCTCAGTAACTTTAGTGAGTGCCTTGGCTTCAAACCACTTGGTAACATAATCTATAAAAACTCGAATATAATAATTCTAATGAGATGGGGATTTGATATGCCCAACAAATTCCAAATCCCATTTCTCAAAAGGCTCTAAAATGAACTAAATCTGAATGACATCTCATATGATCGGATGGGTTGGCCCATCATTTGGAAACTGTCACACCCTTGCACATACTTCCTTGCATCCTGAAATATGGTAGGCTAAAAGTAGGCCATATGAAGCACTTTATGACCCATTCTCTTATTAGCAAAGTGTATGCCACAAGGTTCATCATGGAAAATCTTCAAGATGTTGTGGACTTCATATACCCTCACATGTCTTATTTGATGATTTGGCCTAGTGAAAAGAGATAGCCATCCACCCAAAAATATCACACACTTTGTTGAATGATTTTTCGTTTTCTCTAGGAGAAAGGTCGTGTGGAAGTCTTCCTGCAGTGAGATAGTTAACAATGCCTACATACCACGGTGAGAGTAGAAACTGCAAAAATATATTCATCCACAAAATAATCCTCAACACATAAACTATCAGTATTGTTGGGAAGCCTATAAAGGAAGTTAGCAATGGCATTATCCTTTCCAAGCTTGTCCATAATAGTGATATCAAATTCTTGCAATAAACATAACCACCTAGTAACCCTACCACTGGTGACTAGTTTATTCATTAAGAATCAAATAGAAGAGTGGTCAGTATGTACATAAACCTAATAACTTGTAATATAATGTTGAAACTTGTTAATAGCATGTAAAATAAGAAACTCCTCATTTATTTTATAGTTCAATTTAGCAGGGGTGAATTCTTGTTGATGTAATAGATAACATAAAACTTGTGTTCTTCTTGTTGTCCCAGCACAACCCCAATAGCAATGTCAGAGGCATATGTAGAAATATGGAACGGTAACGTCTAATTGGGTCCACATAAAATAGGAGTTTTTGAAACACACCTTTTTAGACTTGCAGAAGTATTTCTACATTTCTTAGTCCATATAAATTCTGCATTTTTTGAAAGTAAGGCAAATAGTGGGGATGCTATCTTAGATAAAATTTCTGTAAAACACTTGTAATAACCAACATGCCCTAGAAAACTGTGTATCTCTTTTTTTGTTTTGGGAGTAGGAATTCTTAGGATTACCTCAATTTTCGTCGGATCAGTGTGTATCCTTGCAGTAGAAAGATAGTGTCCCAACACAATTCCTTCATTCATCATCATATGACATTTTTCACTGTTCAAATAAAGATAAGTTTTCTTACATCATTCTAGAACCTTCTCAAGCTTAGCTAATTCTATATCAAATTCATTTCCATATGGTGTAAAATCATCCAAAAAGTCTCTAAAAAATCATTAACGAAGTCTGGAAATATTACTGACATAGCTTGTTGGAAGGTAGTTGGTGCACTGCAGAGTCCAAAGGGAATGACTTGGTATGAAAACATACATGTTGGAATGAGCATCGAGATATGAATGATAAGCATGAATTGCTTTATTATTCACAAAGATGTTACATATAGATACATTGTGTGACTGTTGGATTCATCTTCCAAGGCCTCTTGGACTCCCTGTGATGGTTCACCTTCCACACCATAGCCCTATGAGAATTAGGTATCCAACATTCCCCCATTAATCTAAAGGGGTATATATGACTCCAAGAAGAGAGTTGCAATACAAAAATGTAAAAATTCATAGCAGTAATTGGTTGAATGTGCTCTCTGAAATTATGGTATAAGGTGGGAGAACTCGAGGTCTCAACCGATGGTGGTTTAAGGTTGACCACCAACACTAGCATGCTTTGTGCAATTCCTGGAATAGTTCCAAATATGGCTAGAAGTTGAATTCTTCTAATAGAGGAAGTGATCCCTAATGTTGTGAAAAGGGAGACCATTGGGGTCTCAACCTGGAACACTTGATGCAGTTCCTGGAATAATTCCAAATTTGGCTAGAAGTTGAAGTCTTCTGCTAGAGGCAGTGCTCCCTAATTATTAGAAAAGGGAGACCATTGAGCTCTTAACTGATGGTGGTTTAAGGTTGACCACCAACTCTAGAATTCTTACTGTAGTTCTTGGAACAGTCTCGAATCTAGCTAGAAGCTGAAGATTTCTGCTAGTGGAAGTGCTCCTGATACTAGTTTGAAGATGACCATAAACGGAATCACGCTCATAACTTTGACTTTGGTTGCAACTTTGATTATGGTTCAGGGTTGAGGCTCTGATTTTCACTGTTTCTTAGGCTATGGCTTAGTCTCTTCAAAATTGGTATCTTATCATCAATTCCCCCTATTGTATACAAGGTGAGAAGATGATATCATTGCTACTCAGGCTTGCTTCAATACTTGAATCTATTGAAGAATCTAGGGAAAATTAAGTTAATGAGATTCTTCTCGCCATGATAACTATTTGTGAGGTATTTTAACTTTTTCTTATTATCACAATATTCTTGTTATTATTAGAGTGTGTCTTCTTATTTCATCAAATAGTTACTAAAACAAAAGAGACACGAACACAAGATGTTGGCTTTCTTCCAGGTCCAAAACCTCTCACTCTTTGAGAGGAAAACCCGCACAAAATTCTTCTTATAGAGATTCCAATTGACAAATACTAAGACCATGACCCTTGACCTATTAGGCCACTCCAAGACCAAGACACCAATCCTCTTCTTTGTCACTGCTGAGATCATCATCATTGTTGCAACACTGAGGCCATCACTACTGCACCATAGAGATCTTCATTACTATTGCAATATCAAGGCCATCACTGAGATCATCAATGTTTCAATACTATTGCACCTTCATAGAGATCTTTGATCATAACAATGAGATCTCATACTGAGATATGTACATATAGGAGTGTTGCATCTAGATGACCTTCCATCAATATCATGACTATGTCTATATTATTACTTCTATGATGAGATTATAAATGTATTTAGAATGTATGTCGAGACCATGTATGCTGGGACAGAGTGTTTCACTGTGGGATCACTGATATCCTCATCATCTGAGACTATGATTGTGCCTAAAGAGTATGTTGAGAGTGTATTACTGAGATATCTTCATCACACATATGCCGAGATGGTGGTTGTATGCTGAGACAGTGCTCATTAAGACTGTGAGGAGGCTGAGACATCACCTCTATGACACCATCCGAAAAACACAGAGATCCTTCTCCATCCGAAACACTGAACTATTGTACTCATATGAAATTTCTGAACTACTGTACTTGTCCGAGATTTCAGAGGATACGAGTTCCTACTTGTCCTGTAATGCAGATCTTACATGCCTATTTATAGTAGTTAGTCTCCATAATAAGCCGACATGAGAGAGTGAATCGTCGTGTCTCCTTATTTGAGCCGACATGGCTACTTTTTACATTGTTTGGAGGCCGACTTCTTCAAGAGGGATTGTGCTTGTCTTTGGAGGCCTGTTAGACATTTTTATAGACTTGTATACATTGAACATAGGCTCAAGAAGAGCTTCTTCATACATGACATTGACTCTTTGACTTATTAATAAATCCTAAGGCTCTCAATGGGAGCCACTAACAAATAAACCTCTTGCTCATGAAACCCATGCAGCAAGGTATACAAAAATAATTTTATATCATCATTTACAAAGATCATGTCATTATGAAGATCGAAACTAGTTACACTTTCTTCAACATTTCCTCTTAACTAGAGAGGTATTCATAATCGTACTTGGTCATTCTCAATCTGAAGAATTTCTCATAAGAAGAATCATAGTAGTAACCCATCTGTATAGCATCATAGTAACCAACATTGTTTCCATAGCAAGGCCTTGACTGATAGCTCTATCTCTTATTAGATCATAGCACAATGTTGGTGAGACCAATGACTATAGACACCTTCATCATTGTCTCTCAAGGTACATGCCCACCTGGGTGTTTCACTGAGTTTGACCTTCTACGAATATTCATATCTTAGGTTCCCAACCCTCAAAGAATATCAGTCCTCTTTCCTACTCTTATCTTGGATTCCCTACACATCATCAAAGAGCATTGGATGCCAGATGATTACCCAATCCTCCATTCTTTCTTCCCAAGTGAAGACAAGAATGTTGTGTCTATATCTCCCTCTTAACTAGGGAAGATATGCCCATTCCTGTAAAGGAATGTACCCAAGTTCCCTCTGACCGAGAACTTTCCCAAGCTCCCTCTCAATTAGGGACTTATCAGAGCTCCCTCTTAACTAGGGACTCTCCTTTTCATCAGCAGCTTCCTCTTCGTGGGTCCTTCGGCTTCTTGATCAATTTATTTCCTTGATGTCATGAAATTTAGTCAAGCTTCTTCCTTGTAGGGCATTAGCCATCCATCATTTTCCTTATTGGTTCATCATGTCATTCCTTTCTTCATAGAAATTGGCCTTCTTGATACATATCTGGAACCTTCGTCATATGGCTACTTCTTCCTCATCATGTTTCTTTCAGGAATTTCCATCCACCACATGAATGCTAGTTGTACTTGTACTTACAACTCTTGTTCCAGTAGCCCTGCATGAACTCATCTAGATATTATTGAAGAAATCAAAACATAACATTAAACCAAATAGTACCTTACGAGATGGCTCTTCATCATGACATCTTCCTGTAGGTATCAGCATCCTGCATACATGTTGACATATCTCCCAAAGATATCCATTGTCAAGGGTCTCCATCTTTTCCAGACTTTCATCGGACTCTTCAAATCTTTCCAGGAGATTTCCTAGTCAAATATTTTTGGTCCTTTGGATGTTTATTGCCTTCATCATGGTTTCATATCTCACAATCTCTTCCTTCCTCACACATTCCATTCCCAGGAGCTTTCAATCAGAGTTCCTTAATTGTAGTCAACCACCTCATACTTCATATGAGGACATATTATGTTTATTTCATCTAGTGTGACTTATGCCTTCCTACATCCTTTCATAGGAGGAGATCCTTTTTCTCTTGATCATGCTTCTCAAGATAGAAGTAGTGATCCATGTTACCTGCAACCATACGACATGAATTTATAATATTAAATACAAGCATACATACCTCATTTTACCTTTAGGTCATCTAGGATTCTTTCAGTAGCTTCCTTGATTGAAGTGCCTTCAACCCCTTGATATTCTTCTTCTCTTATGACACCATAACATCATACATGAATTCCACAAGTTGGAGTTTCTGATGAAACACTTGCTTTCTTTCTAGATTAGTGAACCCTCCGTTGAGGATTCCATCAGAGAATCTTAAGGATCTTGCATATCCCCATCTGGCAGATGTTTCCTTTTTGACTTGATGTATGATGAGCCTTGTCCTGTATGACTTCTTCCTTTCCTTTAATGTCCAATGAGGTTTTGAAGAGATATATCCTTCATGTTTGATTGTCATGGATTTTTTCCTTCATGATTCCCTTGTTGATGTCACGAGATCTTGTTTCTAATGATGCCATGATGCATCTTATTATCATGGTCATATCTATAACAAAAGATTTAGGAGCTTATGATAGGACCCTTTTGTGAGGGATACTATCTCAATCATATTAGAGATATGTTACTCCCTCTTTCCTTGGCCTTTACCTTCAGCTTCCTTCATCTTTCTAGCGATATGAGCTTTCTTTTCATAATATTTCCATAGCACTGGTTTGTCTTATTTGAGGACCAAACTTCCCTTTCCTTTCTGCAAATGTTTGAGTCCTTTAACCTTCAATACTTTTTCCCTCAACTTGTCTTTTTCTATCTAGCATAGAGACCACAAGTTGTCGAATGAGGTAACTTCCTTGTCATTTGTTACCTTGCTTTATCAGTTAGTGCATTTCAAAACAATGATGATTATCTTCTTATCATCTCTCCTAGATCTCCCAATTGAGATCTTATGAAGATATCCCTTCATTCTTTGATGCCTTCAATTTTGTGTAGATCATGTCTAAGTGATATGACCTTCTTTTCTGCATTATTCAAAGAGTATATCTTCTAGCATTTCATATATCTCTTTTATGTCTCCTCTCCTGTTACATAGGGATGAGAGGAACTTTGACTGATTTCATAAGAATCCTATGAGTCCCTTGATCCTTTTCAATGCATTCAAACAATGCTTGATCTTCGGAGACTTTTCCATAGATATCAATGACTTCTCTTCTGGGGACTATATCTATCCTCCTTTCTTATGCAAGGAATTTCGATGACCCAACCAATTTATAGATCTCCTTGCAGAATAAGTCATTTAACCAAACTTGATTATAAAATGAAAGATACTTACTTGACAAGTGAAGATGAACTCTTCTACTTGATCACTTTGATGATGGTTGAAGAAGATTTATTAGAGCTTCCTCTTGGATGATCTTCTTTCAGATGAAAAATTTCTTCAATAGAAAAAGGTTGCTCCCTTTGATGAGGATGATTTGTTGCTTCTTTGGATGATCTTCTTCTAGGGCAAGGAGATGATCCTTGATTGCTTTTATAACCTTGAATATGACAATGCCTTCTTGCCTTCAATATGGTTTGCCTTCTTTTGTAGTGTAGGTAAGAACTTCTTCTAGGGTCTCTACTTTCTCCAAGATGATGTGATCTTCATTTTTGAGGTCCTTCGAGCTACCTTGCTTTGTAGACAACTCAATGAGGGTCTTAGTGGCCTTTTGATGATGACTACAGAGACAAAATCTCTTGTTGTTGTAGACTGCTTCTTCGATCTAGGGTTTGATCCTTCAATGTAGATATTGATATCCTTCAACTTTCTTTGATGCCCTTCTCAGAACTTGATCCTTGAATGTCTCTTTGCTACCCTTCCTTTGACTTCAGCACCTTAGCTCTGATACCATGTTGAAGAATCTAGGGAAAATTAATTTAATGAGATTCTTCTCGCCATGATAACTATTTGTGAGGTATTTTAACTTTTTCTTATTATCACAATCTTCTTATTATTATTAGAGTGTGTCTTCTTAATTCATCAAATAGTTACCAAAACAAAAGAGACATGAACACAAGATGTTGGCTTTCTACCAAGGCCAAAAACTCTCACTCTTTGAGAGGAAAACCCGCACAAAATTCTTCTTATAGAGATTCCAATTGACGAATACCAAGACCATGACCCTTGACCTATTAGGCCACTCCAAGACCAAGACACCAATCCTCTTCTTTGTCACTGCTGAGATCATCATCATTGTTGCAACACTGAGGCCATCACTACTGCACCACAGAGATCTTCATTACTATTGCAATATCAAGGCCATCACTGAGATCATCAATGTTGCAACACTATTGCACCTTCATAGAGATCTTTGATCATAACAATGAGATCTTATACTGAGATATGTACATATAGGAGTGTTGCATCTAGATGACCTTCCATCAATATCATGACTATGTCTATATGATTACTTCTATGTCG
Source organism: Pinus tabuliformis (assembly GCA_031772625.1). NCBI lineage: Eukaryota > Viridiplantae > Streptophyta > Pinopsida > Pinales > Pinaceae > Pinus > Pinus tabuliformis. Next base: position 677,325,293 of record CM062809.1, on the reverse strand, counting down.
AGATTATAATTGTATTTAGAATGTATGTTGAGACATGTATGCTAGGAAAGAGTGTCTCACTGTGGGATCATTGATATCCTCATCATCTGAGACTATGACTATGCCTAGAGAGTATGTCGAGAGTGTATTACTGAGAGATCTTCATCACACATATGTCGAGACTGTGACTGTGTCTTAGTATGCTAAGACAGTGCTTATTAATATTATGAGGAGGTCGAGACATCACCTCTGTGATACCATTCGAAAAACATAGAGATCCTTCTCCATATGAAACACTGAAATACTATACTCATCCAAAATTTTTGAACTATTGTACTTGTCTGATATTTCAAAGGATCCAAGTTCCTACTTGTCCTATAATGCGGATCTTACACACCTATTTATATTAGTTAGTCTCCATAATAAGTCAACATGAGAGAGGGGACCGTTGTGTCTCCTTATTTGAGCTGACATGACTGATTTTTACATTGTTTGGAGGCTGACTTCTTCAAGAGGGATTGTGCTTGTCTTTGGAGGGCTATTAGAGATTTCTATAGACTTGTATACATTGAATATAGGCTCAAGAAGAGATTCTTCATACATGACATTGACTCTTTGACTTATTAATAAATCCTAAGGCTCTTAATGGGAGCCACTGACAAATAAACCTCTTTCTCATGAAACCCATGCAGCAAGGCATACAAAAATAATTTTATTTCTTTTATTTCATCATTTACAAAGATCATGTCATTATGAAGACTGAACCTAGTTACACTTTCTTCAACAGAATCCTCACTGTCAATCCCCTCTTATACCATACAAAGTGAGAGGATAATCTTTCTAGAGTGCTCACATGGATTTACATAAAAAAAACCATGATCCTCCATGCGAAAAAATCAATAAGGGTGTTAGTTTATATGGAAAATGCACCCATTTACAATGCAATTTAACTAGTAAACTTACAAAAAAACACCATTTGCAAGTTACCATAATTTTTTTCTTTATCCCCAAGCAAGCCTTCACCTTATGACTCCACAATCCCATGGCCACTTACAATAAAATAATACACTTCACAATCCAATGATGAATAAAATATATGTATAATAACTAGCATGGACCATGAGAAGCCAAGAAATAATACCTTTTTTTTTGTTTCTTTATCATCAAGGCATAAGAAGAAAAACTTATAGTTGATGCATTAAGCTCCCATTGGGATTGATCATATGAAAGGACACTAAATCAAGACCCAATGACTCATTCATAAGTTGCTCTCATATGCACGATCTCACCTTCATCTCCCTAAGTCACAATGGGAAAAACTCCAGCATCAACTGATATGGACTGCATCACCTTGAATATGGCTTGGTCATTCTTTATTACATTACGTTTTATAGTGAATCCCACCTTGCATCCATTTCAATACAGGCTCCATACATGAACCAGAAACAAAGAGCCATCATGGGTGTTCTCTTTGTCACACTCCATAGCACTCCTTAGCAGATCATATTGTATTTCCTTGAATTGCAGTGAACCGAGGAAAATATTCAACAGGTTTGCATCCTTATCTTGCTTGCTAGAATGTGTAGACCCATATGTATTGAGAATATATAGTTATAAAATATTCTTCCAATAAAGCGCATTGACAAGATTATTCAAAAGAACACTCATAGGGTTGTCAACCACATTTTTTATCCTAATAGTATAATTGTGCTCAATGTCATCTTGTCCACCGTCAAAGACATAGCACCAATACGTTGTAGCTACTCTTACAAGACCTTGAATCCTACAGATTGTGCATAAAGACACCCATTGATGCACTCTATAAATTTCTTAAGCTCATGAATCAACAATGTTTATCTTTTACATTAAACTAAAATATAATGGAAAATTGTGCATTGCAGTGGCGTCATCGAGAAAGCAGGTCGTTCCAGAGAACCAGTGCAACAATGTCTAAGTGTATTAGAAGGGAAATGATAGCAAAGAAGCTTCAAGCATTGGACATTTTCTCAATGCAAAGGAGGACAAAGAATCAACGTTACGATGGCTCACTTAGGCTAAGCGTTACTCAGTTCAGTATTGTTCAAGGCAGGAGCAGCGCGTTTCATGAACAATGGCAAAGTGAACGTTGGAATATGAGTTGATACCATGTTAGAGCATTAGAGAAATGGCAGAAAAGACCAAGGGTTTCAATATTTATCAGAGTGGCACATATGACCAATTTAGAGAGGCACATTTGATAGGTTCCTGAGAAAAACCTTCTCTGATACTACTATTGGAATGAGCAACCAAATCTGAATGATAAGCATGAATTGCTTTATCATTCACAAAGAATTTACATATAGATACGTTATGTGATCGTTGGATTAATCTTCCAAGGTCTCTTGGACTCCCCGTGATGGTTCACCTTCCACACCATAACCCTTAGCAGATTAGATGTCAAACAATACCCCAGGGGTAAGTTAACGTGGTTTTATCTTGATCTTTAGGTGCAACCTATTTTATTATAACCCCTAAACCTGTCAATAAATGAAAAGAATTTCTTAATAGATTGAATATCAAAGACTTGATCAATAAAAGGCAATGGGAAGTGGTCCTTTTGAGTGACCTTATTGAGCTCCCTATAGTCAACAAAAATTCTCCATTTGTTGTTCTTCTTAGACACGACGACAAATGGGGACACCCACTAGTTGTCAGAGATTGGATAGATGAAATTTGCATTCAATAATTTTTTAAGTTCTTCCTAAACAATATCCTTCAAGGTTAGGTTCATTCTCCATTGCAGTTGTTGGACAGGATGGAGTCCATCCTTCAAATAAATATGATGAGTATATAAACTAGGATGAATTCCTTTCATATCGGTATAATCCCATCAAAACCTTGTGTGTTCTTCCACAACAATTGAATCAACTTTTCTGTCAGCTTAGGAGATAGATTATGGTTAAAATTTAAAGTATTTTTGGGCTCAATTTCACTTGAGACACTCTAAATATTTGGGGCACTCGGTATCCTTTCTATGATAAGATCATTAATGACAACATTCTAACTAGGCCCATTCATTATATAATTTAAAAGATGGGATATTGGTTGAGTAATAGCAGAGGAATTACTAATAAAATTGTGAATAGTGCCATCCTTTGTTTCATTCTTAAAAGGCAGGGCCTTCCCAATAGTGAGGAGTGCCCATGCATCATCCCCTTCTGGTTCAAATTCAGAATAAAGAGGGTTTTCATAGTCAACACTTGGTTTGGTTGGAGGGTAGAGGACGAGATTCTTTGTGAAATTTCCATCAAACATTGCCTTAAAACTTGATCTGCAACTAATGAATGCATTTGTGATGGCTAACCATGGTCTTCCCAAGATCATGGATTATCATCCTAGGTGTTTCGTAGGATATTACCTAGGAAATAAGCTAGATATTCCCAACAGTCTACTGAAATGACCACATCTTCTAAAATTCCCTCCAGCTGAATTTTGAACCATTATCAGCTAGTTCTAGTACAGTAGGGGTTGGTCTCAAATTGGTGAATCCAAGCAAATCAAAATTTTCTCTAGTCATTACATTTATTGTAGTGCCCAAATCAACCAACGCATTTTATTTAATATGGACTGTTACTGTCAGATTCCCTAGGTCATCATATTTGGTATGTGGAGCTTCATCCAACATCAGTGCTGACAATTTTCCCACCACATGGATAGTGGGAGAATCTCAGGGCTTCATACCAAGTTTCTTAACACAAATTTCCCTTATTGCTTTTATATAGATCGAGACATATCAAATTGCTTGGAGTAATGGAATTTGGATGTGAAAAAATTCCATCTCCTTTAGGAAATCATACTGAGGTTGTGGAGTAGTCTTGACTATAGTTAATCTCTCTAGATAAGGTGGATTCGAAGGAGTCTCAATGTTGACAACAACATCAGTTTTTACAAGTCCAACAATAACAACAAAATCAACTATTGTAGGAGTTTCAACAATAATAGCAGTGCCAATTGTTATAGTGGTCTCAATAGTAATAGTTTCACTAGTTATATGGGTTTCAACATGTTGTCTTTCTAATAATCCTTGTATTGGAGTTTCTTCCCTAGGTGATTTCTCTTCTTTTTATTATATAATGACAAGGAAAACTCTTAGATTTACTATTCTCCCCTACTGCAAAAATACTTATTTACATCCAACAAGGGAAATACAGTAACTAGGATAAATGGGCACTTCAACTTGTTTCACTGCCTTATTATTTGGATTAGTATTACTTTCTACAGGTAGTTGGGGTCACAGAGGGGGATTACTCATTGGTGTATTAGAAGGAAGTTACAGTTGTTGCTACTGCATGGGTAATTGTATAGGAAATTGTCTTGGAAAATAGGTTCCACGCCATCCTTGTGGTCATGGAAATGGTTGATTTGGAGGGGAAGGCCACTAGGGCTAAGGCACAGGGTACTGAACCAAGGGAGGATTAGAAAATTGTCAAGGGATTGTAGAATATTGCATTTGCTAATGAACCTGTTGAGGATTATACATAGAGTCGAGGTATTTAAAGAAGATGATGGATCTTGAGCCATACCTGGTTTTCGATCTTGTCATGGTTTCTTAGAGCCAATGAAATATGCTAATTCAAATTATTTTCCTGATTCCTTGAATATTTCTTTTAACCTTGGCAACAATGGGAAGTTTCATGTAGAATGTTCTTACTCACAGACGTTACATATCTCCACATTATGAAGAGGGCATTCTTTAAGGGGTTCTTCTTCCCACAGTTGGGGCAGAATATAAATAGAGTTTTCTTAGCTTCAATCTACTTCTATTTCACTTGTAACATATCTAACTGAGTATATAGAGAACTAATAATATCGATTTTGACCTTTTCAAATAGATTACCAACTTCTACTGTTTGTACCTCGCCATTAGCTGATTTTTGTATTTTAGCATAGGCATCTCATGCCAAATCCTTGGTTCTTTTGATCCTCTTGAGATCCTTAAATAAAGTGAAACTATATCAACATAGGGTTCCTTTGATGTCTCCCTTTTCCATGAGGTTCAACATGTCTAGACATTCATCCCTCATTCTATGAATCATAATTATCATCAAAATATCTTTATCCAAATCACTATGCTTGGACCTTTATTAGTTGTATTGAAGGTGCTTGATTAAGTCTTCCAAGCTCTTATCCTCCCTCTAGGACATTCTAAATAGTTCATCCCTTTGATCCCTAGTCCAACAATAATCTTGACACTTTTCTAAAAAGGTTTTCTTCATGCAATCCCAGGAAGAAATAGATGCACCACCAAGTCCCATGAACCATATTAATGCAACTCCCTTCAACGTGGAAGGAAACAATTTTTATTTATGGGCATCTGAGGTGTAATCACAACTCCAACAAAAAACATTGAATTTGAAGAGAAAAGTATGTTGATCCTCGTTGGTTGTGCTCTGAAAATTTGGGAGGGTTGGCAAGGTAATGTTCTTCATTAGAGCTTATCCCTAAATGTTCCCGATAGGGAACTCAAAAGTGGTAATTGTGTCATCCATCATCTTATTATTCCACAAGATCTGAGGATTCTGCAAAATTGTTTCAAGTATTCGTTGTTCCCTTGGTTGTGAAAGGTTTTCTAGTGGTTTCTTAGGTTGTTTTACAACAGTTCTTGAGTCTGGAATAGAATGATCAAGAGGTTGCTTATTTTTTGTACTTAATTCTTGATACTCCAAATTTTCTCTGTCTATACCTCACTGTCCTTCTAACAAATCTTGGTATTCACCTTCTTTTGACACAAATGATTCAGAAATCCTTGGACTTGCTTCTAAGGTAGAGGGTTTGCAAGATTCTTTCTCCCAAATATTTGCTTCCAACACAGATGACCCTTGAGATTCTATCCCTTGAGGAATAGTTCCAACAATAGATAATTTATGGGATCCTGCTTTTAAAAAAATTTCTTAGGGCATATGATTTTTCCTTTGATTTTGAGATCAGTTCCTGAACTAATGTTACTCGTCCAAAGTCTTGATTTTTCCTTCCTTCACGCCCTCTTCTTCCTGCACAAATAGTAATTTTGGGGGCATTGTATTTTCCTCCTTCTTTATTCATGAAACCTATGTGTCCTAACTCTATATTATGCCAAACCCTTTTCATTCTATCGAAGCAATGTGTAGGTTCTTACCTCCCATCTTACAATCTTATCACCTCATAGCCAGGATCACTTCTAATGCACTATATTTCAGTAAAGCATCCAAAAAAAGAAACAATGTTGGTTATTCTTGTGCACCTTTAATAACCTCCCCAAAAACAACGCCAAAATGTTGGGAAATTTAAGTGTTTTTAATAAAACAAATTAATTGCTCACACGTAAATTGTCAAACAAGGTAGGTCTTTTTATTTCAAGGTTATCAAGTGTTATATATGTAGGCAACAACTGATAACTAACATTGATTAGTACCTAATTATTTATGATAACATGGCACCCAATCAAACCAAAAGTTGTTGTAACTCATCACTCTTGCAGGAATGGAAAATAATTCAATAAAAGCATCACTATCAAACCCCGCTTGCATAAAAATAACATTATGCATGCAATGCTGGAAATGAAATCACACTTGCGGAATAAAATGACACTCATCTATTCTAGATTACTCTTGCAAGTAAAGGAAATAGAACTCCCTGAATCAATTGCACAAAACCATTCAATCACTACCATCAAGAAAATCATAATCAACCATTCATTGTCTAAATAACATACTATAACAGATGTAATGGCAACCAATTAACGTTTTGTATTGATAGCGAATTATAAAGCTATAGTAGAAATTGAACAGTGACAACACACATTTAGTAAGGATCGATCAAGGGTAACTATACTAACACACGAGCAATCTATATCAGATATTATGCAAACTAGTTCAACCAACAATAATGGAAATGTATCGACAAGAATCTGGAACAGTGATAATTGAAATTATAACGAGAACTGAATTAACATAGTCTGTAATTAATTTAAAGTAAAATGACTATGCTACCTCTATAACACAGCAATCCCTACTAAAGAGGAGGTCCATTCCTCCTTAGTTGGGATTCGGTAATCACAGCCCACCGGCTAGCACAAGAAACCACAAACCCATAAAATATTGTGTTAACTTTGAGAGATAAAATACAATATGCACAATTCTCAAAATTGATGGTGCCACCCTCTAAATGAGGCAGAAGGTTTTTTCTTCCTGTCTAATCTTGGTACCAAAATCAGCCATGAGAATCTCTTGACTCTCAAGCTATTCAAACTAAGAGTCTTTTCTTAACAAATTACAACAATTTACTAGAAATAAAAGTAAAGCCATAACAATATCTTATTTTGGTGAGTGACTAAAATGGAGGATTGCAATTGTTATAGTTGAATTGGTTGAATTTCCAAGAGAAGTGAAATCCTTGTTGGCACATTGGTCGTAGTTGACCTAGCCAAGTAGCAACACCTGTATCAACTCTCAAAAATGGCATAGAGAAAATAGAGTGTACATTGGCATGGAATAGAGAAGCATCATCAAAGTATCAGCAAAACCTAGCCTAGTGTGGCAACATTGCAAAAACCATGGAAGAGAAACATAACATCGTCTAGGAAAAAGAGAGTAGCAGCATCCTAACAAGCCAGGTCATCCTGTAAACATCCTTCTTGTCACTTTGTAAGTAAAGTTACCCCGAAAGAAATATCCTCTCATCAAATAGAAGCAAAAATGCACAAGGTACTGTGACATGAGGGAATATCATACTTTGGTCAAAAATGTAATTAATGGAGTAAAAGGATGCAATTGTAAAGGTGAAAGTGATCGAAAAGGTAAGGAAATAATGGTGAAAAAGATGTCAATTCCTAGATCCAACATAGGGTACAACAAGTGAAAAAAAAATTCAACATCATCTATCTAACCAACAAATTGTTAGGGTAGTTCAGGTAAATTAAACTTAGTCAAGTTACTGGTGATTCTCGAGCTCCAGGTTTATGAGAACCAATGGTTTTTCCCATGGTATTCATCTCTAATGTAGTCTATTTAAAGGTGGAAAGACTCCATGTTAATTAGTCCTAGTGACCACCGTAATCCTAGCAACGATGTCATTAGACACCACCATTTCTCTCAGTGTTTCGTGATCCTAACAACTAGTATTAGATCCAAAGGTGGACATACCATAGTTTTGGTTAAAGTTGTTGTGTGTTAATGAGATCCTTGTAAATATCATAGCTAGAGTTGAGCATTGAAGGCCTAGTAGAATATGCAGAAGGTTGATCTTAAGTCCAAGTTGAAAGCTAAAGAAAGATGTGAAAAGGGAAAAATTGAGATCCACATAGCAATTGTAGTGGGTGGCATGGTAGGTTGGGCCAAGGAGAGCATCAAGATGATAGTGAATTTGATAATTGAAACTCAAATAAAGATAATGAGTTGAACAATGAGGACAATGTGTTTGTGGATGATCCCATGATGAAAGTGATCGATAGTTATGTAAGGAGGAAAGTAACAAGAAATCCCAAGTCAGCATATGGATCAGCAAAGCTAGAGATGTAGCAAAAGAGTGGTTGTATGGATGAGAAAATAGAGATAGACTCAATGGTTTTAGGATAATGAAGGAGTCAATGTGTGATGAGAGCCACAATGGTGTGTGAACACCCTAAGGGTTTTGGTCCAAAGCAGGGGTATTTTAACAGATAGTTGTAAGACTTGTTGTCCAAGAATACATGTTGCATAGGAGTACAGATTGTTATAAGGCCTTAAGACTTTGAGCAAGCATATATGTAGTGCAGTGTCGCATGGATTCATCAACTTGTGGAATGGACCACTTGAATAGGTACCAGGGTGGCATGTGTACTGGTATCCTAGCTTGAGGGGGGGAATGTGAGATCTCAAATGAGATGGTTGATGAATTATCAGAACCAAGTTAATCTCCTCGAGTCAAGTTTAAGGGGAGGATTGTTAGGGTAGTTAAAGTAAACTTGACTCAGTCAATTTACCGACAATTCTCAAGCTTCAAGTTTATTATAACCCATGGTTTTTCCCATGGTGTTCATCTCTAATGTAGCTTATTTAAAGGAAAAAAACTCCATGTTAATTGTTCACGGTGACTAATGGGATCTATTGAAGTTTGTAGCTCGAGAAAGTACTTCTGCACAAGCCCAAGTGTCTAAGCGTACAGAAGTCGCCCACAAGATATCCTTAGGATACTTGCTCTAGGTTGAGCAAGTTTCTTTGTAACATAGGAAAAATCACATATTAATATGTTGACTTATTGAGCTAAAAGGAACTTAAGAAAAGTAAATTAATTTATTATCTTAACCAATGACCTCAAGTAAGGCGAGATCTAATCTTGACCATCAATCACTTTGAGATTAGGGTTAGGGTTAGGGATTTAGCTCAATGTAAAGTTGTAAAATCAAGGCTATAGAGAGGGAGAAGACACACCATACAACAACACTAACCTCAGGAGGAGTGTGAACTCTAAAGTGTCAAGTCCAAGGGAGTGTAGAGAGGCTATAGATACAAATGTGCAAAGAAGATCGAGCATCGATATAGGGAAGATCTATTGGATCAGATCCAAGCTTATTTTGTACTCTATAATTTCTCAATTGTGACATTATCCCAGGACGGGAGCCCAAGTAGGTTCATATTAATTTATTAATGAATAACTATTGATTGAGAAAAAAAATTGTGTGTCATATGTGATTGAGATTGGTTGTGTAATTGTGCTTCTGCTAAATTTGTTAAGAACTTAGTTGTGTGTTTATTAAGTAAGTTTTATGCCAGAAATTAAATTCCAGGTGTTGATTCTTGAAAACTAACAGGATCTAGACAATGGTTTCTTTAGACATAACCACTTCTCTCAGTGTTTCATGATCTCTAGTGTGTACTCTTGCTTCCCCACCTATTCATCCATTAACTCCATCTGTTGTGTGTAGACATGAAGAAGGAAAACTGGGATTCTCAGAGAAGGGATAGACATGTACCACAAATCCATTCAATTTAGATCATTTCAAATACCTAAATATGAATTTCATAAGCCCTTCTTTGAAATGGTTGAAGACAATTGTCGCTTGCATCTTAACCTCCAGTAAATACTTGTAGTTATTTCCTAGGAGCATGACCTACAAAACATAATCTCATAAATAAACGCCCAGGATAAACGTTATAGTAAAGTTTAATCTTTTGTTTGCAAAATATTGAAATTCAAACCTTGATATCCCATTCTACTCTGCCAACATGATCATTAGTTGTGTAGAAGGATACACCTCTACATCACTCGAAGTGTCACTGAGATTCTATTGGTATGCTCTTTAGCAAGCATGCAATGCCACATCCTCTTGTATTTGGTGTCTTGAATAGGTTGGCCATTGATTTCATCATCTTGTAGTAATGAAATGAGTCTACTACTATCCGTGGGGAATCATAGGTTGTCGACAAGGTCTAGCCTCAACCATGGATAGTTACCCATTTTTATGCCAAAGAAAGAGGTATTGCAGCTCCCCCCTACAAGGATTTCCTTTAAGATACCCTTTCTCTAGTCCCAAATTTTCACACATATTTTTGAAACTCTTTCTGCTAATCGCTTCACTTCCTTTGCAAATTCCTTCATCATTTGCCCGCAATATCCACTGCAGCGTTAATGTAGAAATAACTCGAAATTTGCAGTTGCAAATGAATTTAGATTGGAAACAATAAACACAAATTTCTTCTACTCAATATGTGGAAGGGAAAACATATATAGAAATACATACAATCATTCAATCACAATGAACATAGTATTTTTACTAGGGAACCCAACTAGGAAAAACCCCTCCTCTGTTTGTATTATATCATATGAGAAAAATGAACTATTAAAATGACAACTTCAATCCTTGAAGCTCAACCTGCAATGCAATATTGATCTCTTTCTCCTGAGTCTGCTTAGGAAATTACTTAGCCAAATCTAGGTCTCCTGCTCAATTTCTTTGCATAATTTCTAAGAAAATTAACTCCTAAAGAATAGGGAAAGCTCATATTTGCCCAAGAGAAAAGCCTCACTTGCTACATGAAAACATTGTACAATCACTAGTATACAATAATGATTATATTGATGTCCTTTTCCTCCACTCAACTAGGCAATTCGAATTTCATGCATGACTATGGCTATTTTTAGTAAATTGACTAGTTAACTAAGAGATCGGTGAGTTAACAACAATTACAACTACTCAACTGAACTCGTATTGACTCTATTCATGACTAGATCTCAGATAACTGATTTTCACTAACCAAAACTCCACTATATTACTAGATCTTAGCAATCAACTCATGCACAACTATACTTCTTGCCCACAAACTTGAATTGACTGATTTAACTAAGTGACTTAGCCATGTCACTCCTACTAACTGCAACTCAAGTCATCATGTTGATGTGGAAATTCAAATTTCTCTCATTCAACTAAGACACAAATCAAATGAAGCCTTTTCTTTCTATAATATAACACTCCCCCTTAGCAAGAAAAGGTTTCTTAACCACCCCAATCCTGCTCATGTGCAACTCAAATTTTCCTCTTGACAAAACCTTTGTCAAGATATCTGCATCCTACTCCTTTGTAGGAATGTACTGTAACACAACTAACACTCCCTTTCATCATTGTTGTTTTTATTGCGTTAACTACAACTGAGAAGCATCCAAAATATTGAATCAATTGTGTCTTTATGTTGCAGCTGTCTCCCAAGATCGGACTACATACTGTGGGCCCGTGTAGCAAGAGTAATGATCCATGAGAATAGTATACTACAATTGTTGTTACTCTCCTATGGACCTTGCCCAAATCTTTGTAACTTTGGTACTAAGGATCTACTTCACCTCACCTTACACCTGGAGGTATGACTACATACACGGAAAAATCTACCTCTAGCTTGTAGATATTTTCAACTCAAACACCAATTTGTTTTACTTGTCCAATAGAAACATGCTTCAAATATGCCTTCCCTCTACTGAAAACCACATCATATCCTTTGTCTTCAAGTACAGCTACAGAAACTAGATTTTTCTTTAGACCAGGCACATACATTACATCCTTTAAGTGAAGATGGGAGCCTGACTCCCCCTTAAAGGCGACAATGCCAATCCCTTTGGTACTATACCTTCTATCATCTCCAAGCTCTATGTATAATTTTAGGTCCTTCTCCTCTAAGTTGCTGAAGAAATCATTATTTCATGTCCTATGAAATGAAGCACCGGAGTCTAGGTACCACTCACTCCCTCTTATTATGCTTGTCATGCAAGTAATGAGGGTGAAATCCAACTCGAATTATGATGTGAGAGCATCTCCTCCTGCTGTTGTTGCAAGTTCCTTACTGGATTTCTTATGTGGGCACTTGGTTGCATAGTGTCCATACTCATGGCAATGAAAGCATTTAATTTTATTGAGGTATTTCTTCTTGCCATGGTTCTAGTTGGATTCTGCCTCGCCTTGGGCCTTCTTGCCTTTGGCATTCTTCCCTTTTCCAACTAGAGAAAAGTCTTCTTCCTCATCAATTCTGGATGAGACTCCATCACTAGTGTTTCTTCTAATCTCCTCCTGCACCAGGTTAGACCAAAGTTTCTCCCAATTTGGGAGCTTGTCTCTTCCATTAACTGAATCCTGATAGTTGTGCCAAGACTTCGAAAGACCAAGGAGTGTTAAGCTCACTAGTTCAGATGGTGGCATATTCTCTCCAACTCCTCCAAGTTCATCTTTGATCTGAGTGAATCTGGATAGGTACTAAATAATGGTTTCATTTTTCTACATTTGAATGTTCCCGAGTTTATCTTTCAATACCAATTTCATGACATCATTGTTGCTTTCGAATAACTCTGTGAGGGTTTTCCTCATTGCATAAGCAGTTTGCTTGCCATGCAAACTTAAAACCACATGGTCTCTGACTCCCTCCAAGATAATCCTCTTGCCTTTTGTTGTGCATTTGATGTTGTTGGTTTTGGAATATCAGTTTGGGTGTACCCCAATACTCCATTGTCATCCAACACAACTTCCATTCTGTCTTTCCAGGCTATGAAATTCGAAGTGTCCTCCAATGTATACTCAATCCTTAATCCATAGAAAGGCATTGCTCCTACGCTGAAGAAATATTTGCACCACCAAACTCTGTGATTTGAAATTTCTCTAAGGAAAAATCAAGAACCTTGTTTTTATGTAGATTTCAATAGCTTTGATACCATGTAGAAATAACTCCAAATTTGTAGTTGCTAATGAATTCAAACTGAAAACAATAGACACAAATTTCTTCTACTCAATAAATGGAAGGGAAAATATACAATAGAAACACATGCAATCATCCAATCACAATGAACACAGTGTTTTTACTAACGAACCCAACTGGGAAAAAAACCTCTTCTATTTGTATTATATCATATGAGAAAATCAATCTATTACAATGACAGCTTCAATCCTTGAAGTTCAACCTGCACTACAATATTGATCTCTTTCTCTTGAGTCTGCTCTGGCAAATACTTAGCCAAATCTAAGCCTCCTACTCCTATTTCATTGCACAATTCATGAGAAAATTAACTCCTAAAGAATAGGGAAAAATCATATTTGTTTGTGCAATTTCCAAAAGAAAATCCTCACTTGCTACATGCAAACAATGTACATTCACTAGTATAGAATAATGATTGCATTGATGCTTTTTTCCTCCACTCAACTAACCAATTCGAATTCCATGCATGACTAGGGTTATTTTTAGTAAATTGGCTAGTTAACTAAGATATCAGTGAGTTGTACTGATTCTATTCATGACTAAAACTCAGATATCTAAGTTTCGCTAACTATAACTCCACTAGATTGTTATATCTTAGCAATCAACTCATGCACAACTTTACTTCTTGCCCACAAACTCGAATTGACTAATTTAACTAAGTGACTTGGCCATGTCACTCTTACTAACTGCAACTCAAGTCATCCTGTTGATATGGAAATTCGAATTTCTCCATTTGACTAAGGCACAAGTCAAATGAAACATTTTCTTACTACAATTTAACAATTATTTAATATATTTTTTGTCAAAGTTACCATTTAAAATAATCACTGCATAGCAAACTCATTCATCCAAATGATTAGTACTTTGTCATCTCCCAACAACATCAATCGCAGTATTGATTAATATATTTCTAGTCAAAGTTATCGTTTCATATTATCAATACAATGATTATCAAATTCATTCTATCCAAATTATCAATATCCCAGGAGTATCAATATTATTATACCTAAAATTGGGAAACAAAGGTAGTGTTCCTCTGTTACTTTTATGGGACAAATCATGGAAGAATAAAATTGTTTCCTCCTCAACATCTACTTTATTGATACTAAAATTCATGCCTCGAGAGAAAGTGCTTTTGTCATGTCCCTTTTCCAAGTGATCACGTAGGGAAACAATTAAGTTAATTAGATTAAAATATCGTCAAGGGAATAAGGGGAACTTTATAATATCACATTATTATGGATTTACTTTCCCATGGTATTGGTGCCCATAGATTATATACATGGTATTTGCATCCACAAAATGTTTATCCATGGTATTGGGGTGGCCAAAAATTATAAAAGGGAGCTCAAGGTCATTCTTTAGGCATGTCTAGATATCTAATGGATTGTTTACTTTAGCTATTGAAGCTTGCTACCCTAAAGCATGATTTTCTTAGGTGGAACGATTAACCACTTTAGTTTATTAAAATAATAAGACTTCAATAGTGAAAAATCCACCCTAGCTAGTCTTGAAAGAGGAGCCATCCATGTTTCTCATTGAAAGTCAACGAATTCATTGGAAAGGTCATTGTCAACCATTTATATCTTCGACTATTTGTGCCATCTTGTTGGTTTCTTAACAGGTTCTCATGTATATTTAGATTCATGTTTAATATAATAAAGCTGAGTTTATGTTTAATATAATAAGGCTGAGATTATTGCTTGTGCTCGATGTCAAACGAGGGTTTCATGTTAAATAGTCTACAATATGTTCCACAAAATGTCCTTACATTAATAATTAGCAGAAAATCATTAGCAATGTCATTTTTGCAAAGCATAGGTTTAAAATCTGTAAATGGTAATTATGAAGATTACTATAAAAATTTAGTTTGAGACATTACAGTGGTTTACGGTGGTATCAACTAGTTTTCCTAGCTGTCTGAGGGATTTAGTATTTAGCCGTGGAAGGTTTAATGCAAGTTGAAATTGTTTACCTAAGAGCCAAGTTTGATGTGTGGCTGAATTAGCTCTTATAGGTGCCAAATTAACCCTAGTGGGCGATTTTTTTTAGCCCAATCCTTTACCCATGGAGCTACCGGGTTGTCAAGGGCCGAATTCCAAGAGTTGGAGTGTTAATTAGGGTTTGCTGAGGCAGAAACCAGGGTGTTGTACAAGTTGATAGTCTATTTCCAGGCGAATTAATCTGAGTAAGAAGGGTCGAAATAGTATTCTGTCTAATCCAGGGAACCCGTGTGGAGTATCAGACCAAACCACAGGACCAAAAGAATTGAATTGGCAGTTGAATCATGCCTCAGGGGTTGA